>JBAIZL010000394.1:10357500-10760000 GCA_036971475.1 Prosapia bicincta | reverse complement strand
TCATTTTTAACCTTTTATTCATCGTTTTAATTATTTTCATTTTATTTATTTTTGACTTGTGATAATTGTATGAATATATGCATTATACTTACACTGATAAGGCTTCTACATACAATGTCGTGCTTGTTATATTATTATTTTTAGTCTAGATATACATTTAACGTATTTAAATTATTACAGTTTATCTTTTAAATTCTATTTTTTAATGGGAATTACCCTTATCCATACTTATTAGATTGGTAATACTATTCTAGTTGTAAAGGGTATTCTTACATGTGTTTTTACACGAAATATACTCACTGTTTACATTTTAAATTGAACTTTAATGGTGATAAAACTGAAAAGTTCAATTTAGATTTTTCAACTACAGCCAATCTACAATATTCAAGTCTTAAACAATTCCCAATTACTATAATAAAAAAATAAGCCCTGCCAGCTTGCTTAATATTTATTTATTTATTACACTTTGAGAAAAAATACACTACTTATTGATATTTTTCAGCATAAACGTTTTGCACTAGATCAGTGCATTGTTCAATGCTGTGAGACACGGAATAGACAAAAAAGGTCAAGATGTACATCCCCAAAACGGCAAGTATTAACATATATTTTTATTAAATTAAATTTTGTTTTACTTGGTTCTTGTAAATTTGTAGATTTAATATTAAGATATTTATGCACTGTAACCTAATGTGTCCTAATTCCTTCATATCATCACGTTAGGTCACGTCGTCAGTTTACCTGTCTATCAGCTAATTCTCGATGGCCACAGTCTTATATTATATTATTATCCATTATATTATTATTTATTGTTATATATTTATTGTTACTTGTTTATACTATTTGTTGTTGTTTGTTGCAATATATTTCTTTGTTTCAACAAACATTTAGTTTTTTAAATTTACTTGGATCTTATTTTTGAGGCATTTTTTCGAAGATGAGCAAAACTGGTTTTAAGCCATAAAAAATTGTTTTAAATAATTAGAAGCTTAATGTCCTAATACCACAATAATCATTTCACTTTAAAACAAGAGGTTGAGTGTAGACGTAATATAAACAATAAACCGTGCCACAACCTGAGCACACAAACAGTCAGATGCATAGCTTGGTAATTCATTAACAAAGCAATTATAAATACACATAGTAGCAGTGTACCTTGTTTAACTGCCTAAGTATTGGAAATCTTACAAACAACTCTGATCTGTTGAAGCTATTTCACGGGTAGGTTTTTTACAGAACTTTTCCTTCTCGTGTAGTTTATTTTTTTTACATGATTGAATCCTGTCTTGTTGTTTGTTAGGTGTCAGATTTAGTGTATTCTTTAAATATTAAACATATTATATTCTATATTTGTCTATCATTCTTCACAGTGTACACATCACCTTCCTTCACCCCCATCAAGCCTAACGCCTATCACACAAAAATAACCCTTCTATCTGCATTGTTATTACTAAAACTGTAACTGGGATCTTTCCATTCTCCACACACTAGGGGCTGATGGAATCGAATTTATGCCCCAAAAACAATTTTAAAAATTTAAATGCTATTTGACAGTATTCTAATTCTTAAAATTAGATATAGGTTAACAGCATAAGAACAAAATGTGTTTTAAATTTAATATAATCTGAAATAAAGAATATTCTGTAAAAGAATGATGTAAAATAATTCTACAGAATTAAGTAGAAAGTTACACATATTTAATAATAGCTCTTTAGTTACTATTATCTCATTCTATCTTTAGGAACTATAGTTATCTTGAAGTTATAGTTTTTAATTGCCATGAGAAAGTTTGAAATAGTATGAAATTTCTTGTGAAAGTAGTCTATTTAAAATAATTTACATATAATATTTTATATTTGTCTATAATTCTTTACAATGCACAAACCACCTACATGCTACCCCATGTTGAGGCATTTGACCATTTATCGTTGATCGAGGTTAACAGTCATTCACATTAAAATATCTCTTCCACACTTAGTAGTATTGAATAATATATATCTGGGTTTTACCATTCTACACAAACTAGGGGCTGATAAATATTAACTCAGATCTTTTTAATTCTTTAAATTAGACATACGTCGAAAAAATAAGAATAAAGTACGTTCCTAATTTACTATAACCACAAGGAAGGATAATTCTGTAAACAATAATACATACAAGTGCATGTGCAGGGTGTTATTTGTTTAGGAAATCAGGTTAAACTTTTGCAAGATAAAACACAGGTCTTGAAGGTTTTGAAATTTTAATTTTTGGAAACAAAATAATTGTTAAATCTACAATACTTGTTTAAACGTTTGTTAAAAATATTATACTCGCTTACAACAATTGCTTATGGATATAAGTAATCACTCTTTGTAAGTGTTAGTTCTGAAAAACTACCCATAGGAAGGTAGACATAGTATAAGGAGATTGCATATTATGTATGTATATTTATTAATAGTTTTTATAAACTTATTTTTTTAATGAACTAGAATTAACTTGAAATTTTAGTTTTTAATTTGTAAGTTTGAAATTGTGTGAAATTTGATATAATACTAGAATTTAAAATATTTTTTTTTACTGATAAAATATTAAAAGAAACTATAATATTTCTGAAAAGAAAATTTACCTCAAAACCATCCATAAGTAGTGAAGTCTAAAACCATTTCATTTGCGTAATATTAGTAGGAATTAGCATTAAACTTGCTATCTGTTAAAGAGTAAATACTGAAAAGTGTTTCTGTCTTCAATACATGTTTTCTACTTACCTGACCAATAATTTAAACTTGCTTACAGCCCAATTGGTAAGAACGTGTAACGTAAGAGTATCAATGCATATAAGCCTGAATAGTGGATTCTAAAAAAATCTCTACCAGCTGCAGTTCCATTTCTAGTTAATGGACGAAGCAATACAAGTGACCTTGGAAGATTTGAATCTTAGTCAACTGGAAATAACTGAGTTGGCGGCAACTCATTGAAATTAACTTGAGTGCAATATTTTTCAAATTCTGCCAATTGGTTAAATCTTCTAATCTTTATGTAGATTACATCTTTACCTATTCACAAGTGATCAGTGGCATTCAGTGGTAAATTATTTAAAAACAAACTAACTAAACCATAAACTGATTAGAAAAATGATCACTTTAAACACATAAATCCAACCACTAATATGAATTGTATGGAAAACAACTGAATTCAAGGTACGACGACTGGTATTGTCAAGCATTACAGTAGCTAAGTGTCCAACACTGAATGAGTTACAAAGTCAGAACTTTATTTCCTCTCCCTGTCCTCTTATATTAGAATGACAGTATGTAGTGGTAGCTATAAGCCAAAGTAAAGTAGAAATGTTTCTAACACTCTTTTATGAAATACAGGAAACATCGAGCACAGACTAACAACCACCTCCAATTTACCCGCACACCGAGCCTTAACTCACTCACCTACTATCCCATTTATTTATTCATCCATTTACTAACATACACTTTTTCATTTACTCATCTCATTCCTGCTTACCCTACCACTCACCATCAACACATCCATCCACACACTTACCAACTGCGCCAATCACTCACTCAAACCCTTAAGACCCAACCATCAATCCCTTTCATTCACCTTATTCCCATTTATTCATCCCCTACTACCCCTACTACGCTCATCCTTGGCCACTACATAAAGAACCATTCACCAACCTCACCTTACTTGTACCCCACCTATCCATAGAAACAACTTACGCCCGCTTACCTATTTGTAGAAACACCTATGACCCATCACCTTTCTTTACTCACTTATTCAGTCATGTACCTACGCAATAATAGATACATCCATTCAGTCACTCTCTAAACCTATCCAGGCATACATCGACCCTCTAGCCCACCTAATCATTCATCCCTTATCACTCGCCAAATCAAATACATTTGCTTGCAAATTCACTAAACACACTCCGCTCAACCTCTGTCACTCACGTAACCACTTACGCTCCCCCCCATCCACTCATCCAATCATTCTCTCACCCACCTATTCATACTCACTTTCTCAAAAACATACTCTTTCATTCACTCACCCAACCCCATTTTCAACGACTCTCAATGCTGAGGTTAAAAGAAATACCACCTTTGCTGTAGCGGTGCAACTCGAAAGCCTTTCAGAGGCATGAAAAATGGTTGCCACTTTGTATTCAATGTGATTTTAGTGTAGACCAATAGGAACGGCTTTCGAACTGGACTCTATCTAGGCCAATGCGTCCGTGTAAACGTAGGACCATCCAGTGGCAGGATAGTTGTTAGTCATCATCTTTAATGCAGATGACCATCAGTGACTGCGGTTTTATATTCGATGATGCCGGAGAGAACCAGAATCACTGGAATATGAGGAGCTCCCGAGGGATTTGAGGGGATCATAAGGCTTTTCCCTCACTCTAATCAATGAGCTTTAGAACTAGGTCTGTAGTATTTTATTTTGAATATTAAGACGGATATTGGCAATTCGCTACGTTTTTCAAAAGTTTTCGACCCTATACAAATTTAATAATAACTTAATATGTAAATGTAACACATATTTATATTACAATAGTTAATTAAATCACACAACAATTAAACAAACGCTGAATTAAAATTACCATGGTTTCTTAAAGACATTTTGAATTTTATTTTCTTCGTTTGAAAGCTAAAATATGGAGCTTAAAAACTTTTGGAGACTGTGTAAGTTTTAATCAACTTATTCAACCATATGGTGCTTATATCACTATATATTCGTGGCATCTAGACGGTATATATGGTAAATTAGGAATAAACCACTGTTAGAGTCGAATGTGACTCCAGATATACATAGATGTATGACGTCGACATATAACCAGGTGTAGGATAGTCATTTTGTACTTAAATAGTAATCCAGTTAAATTTTATGTAGTTAAATACAGTGAAAACCTTTGCTCTCTGTTAAATGCTGAATTTCGAGGTTTCCAACTTATTGCCGAAAATGTACATATTGCTATTTTTATCAAAACTAAGTAACTTATCGCATTGCTAAATAACTATTAAAACTATATAAATGTCCCATCAGTGTACTCTAGAATTAGTTTGTTTAGTGGTCGTGTATTTATTTCTATTAGCCAAAGTATATGAATCTTTTCACTATATTTGATTTACAAATGGTGACGTACTCACATTAAGGTGGAAACTGTACTAACATACGAGAATTAAATTTGATGCTACTACAAGTTTATTATAAGTATATTCAAGAAGTGCTTTATTTTTATTTAAGATACAAAATATAAAACAATCACATGTTGAAGTTTGTAGGTCCAGGCGAGTTTTATTAAACTTATTTATACTATTATTTTTTTTGGAGTTAGGAGTTAATGAAGTAAACACAAGAATAAAATTTAGTCAGTTTTAATTGCGGCAAACAAAGAAACTCTATTGAATAAAAATATTATAAGAATATTAATAATATTAGTTGTAATTTATTTTAATGTAATTGCAACAAATCATATCTTAACAATAATATCCGTGAGATGAGTTGAATCTGTACTTTGAGTTCATGATTGCAGAAATATTAGGTCCCATTTTTGAAACTTTTCCTCTGCAATCATACTGCATATCACTCCGATTCCTATATTTATTTTTCATGAGTACATATTTGAGGATGCAAGTTCACATCTGTAGGTAGTTGGAAAATGTAGTATTACCTTCATTGCCTTATTGCTCATTGTTTTGTAGTCTTTTTTCATTGGCAACCGAAATACTACCATGTTCTACCACGAAAATCAAAAGTCTGTTATAATTGTGACAAACAAAGATAAACTATTGAATAAAAATATAATAAGAATATTAATAATATTAGTTCAAATTTATTTTAATGTAATTGCAACAAATCATAACTTAACAATAATTTCCGTGAGAAGAGTTGAATTTGTACTTTGAGTTCGTGATTGCATAAATGTTAGGTCCCATTCTTGAAACGTTTACTCTGAAATTCTACTGCAAATCAAGCCGATTCCTATATTTATTTTCATGAAGTACATAGTCGAGGATGCAAGTTCACATCTGTAGGTAGTTGGAAAATGTAGTATTACCTTCATTGCCTTATTGCTCATTGTTTTGTAGTCTTTTTTCATTGGCAACCGAAATACTACCATGTTCTACCACGAAAATCAAAAGTCTGTTATAATTGCGACAAACAAAGAAAAACTATTGAATAAAAATATAATAAGAATATTAATAATATTAGTTCAAATTTATTTTAATGTAATTGCAACAACTCATAACTTAACAATAATTTCCGTGAGATGAGTTGAATCTGTACTTTGAGTTCATGATTGCATAAATGTTAGGCCCCATTCTTGAAACGTTTACTCTGAAATTCTACTGCATATCAAGCCGATTCCTATATTTATTTTCATAAAGTACATAGTTGAGGATGCAAGTTCACATCTGTAGGTAGTTGGAAAATGTAGTATTACTTTCATTGCTTATTGCTAAGTGTTTTGAAGTGCTTTTGTAGTGGCAACCGAAATTCTACAATGTTCTCGCACAATAAAAACACTTTTTATTATGCCACTGCCACTGCCGGTCAGTTAAAGTCGATTTTGTTCCTCTCCTGAAGCACTCTAGATCTTTTCTATTACAGGCAAGCAGAACTGAGTTCTAATTCAACTCTTATTAGAATCCATTCCAGGAAAGTATTCCCTGAAAGGGGTTGATACATTTTGAAGATTTAAAACTTTCAAATGTACAAACACAGCTAAGTAAGCAGTCACGCATAGCCAAGATATGTCTAAGTAAATCTCAATACTTGGTATCAAGAAGGAAGATTCTGACCTCATCCTTATCATCAAAAAACCTTTTCAGTATACCACCTCGAGAGAGCCGCCTTATATAGGTATGAATATGGCACTGCACATGCGCACTGCACTCTAAACGACAAAGGTCTGGTTTTATTTTAGTTAATACGTTGAACTACTTCATTGAGAATTTTATTCAACACTTCAAGATATCTCTTGGCTACTAAAGCCTCTCGATGAATGCAACGGTCGGATACGGCCGCAGTGAATGTGTTAAATATAAATATTTTAATTTCAGTGGCATCTCACTGACCCCTAAGACATTGCCCGCGGTCCCATAGGGGTTAGTTCCAGTTGGGAACCCGTAGCGTGCTGCCACTTTTGTTGATTTTGCACTCCTTGGCTTGCCACAAACGAAGCCACGTATTTAATTTCTTCATAATTATCAATAGGTTTCCGCACTATTTGGTAAGGAGTGTGGCCAAAGATAAAAATCGTGGTTTAAACCCGTTCATCTCAAAAATTGTTGCTATCAATTTTTAAAAGCCTAGAAGTGATTTTTCTATCTTGTATTTTGCATTACAGTTAGAGTGATGAGAGTCTATTGATAGGGTATTTGCTTCTTTTTCTTTGTGTTCATTTTCCTTTACAATATGGTCGAGAACTTTTTCTCCATGTGAGGGGAGATGTTGGTTATTTGTGCCACCATTTTTCCAATATTTACAAGACGCGTAAGCAACACCTCACCGTAATATATTTCTAGAAGAAAATACATGAAGTTTAATGATCTATAGATCCAAAGTATTAAAGTTACTGTAAAAATAATATGTTAATTAAAACATTAGTTTTAAACCTTTAGCACACTCATGCCTTAAATAAGAAGCCTTCCTCAAGGTGTAATTTGCGCCTTTTGTCACAGAGCTAACACTACAAGAAACCTACACTGTGGCCGTTTGTTGTATTCAGTAATGTCGAGCATTTCATTAAGACAAATGTAAATAACAGGATATTTAAAATGAGTAGAAACTAACTGTCAAAACGTCCCCTTCAAGTTCTTTATGTTTATCAGTAGTTTTAATTTATATAATTTTAAATTTAACAAATATATATTAAGAGCCAAGTGGCAGCTTGGTTTATATATATTTCTACGTTCTACGAACATGAATTTAAAAAACTATGAAAAAAACATTTGCTATGATATAGAGACATTTTTTTTTTTAATTCATAGTACACAGTTCATAAAAACATAGTCCTTAGTGAATATATATATATATATATATATATATATATATATATATATATATATATATCACAATATGCATGTCAGCAAGCTTTAGTTTAATATATCAATATTGTAGATATATGACACAAGACTTGTTAAAAAATCTAATGTTACAGCAGTTTTCGATGAAGACATGCTCAGCTATTTGTCAAGCGCATACCCGAGGATAAAGTTCGTTCCTATTCTCGAGGTGATTCCTGAGGACGATAAAGAAGAAGACGAAGCGGAAATAGTTTATAAAAAAAATGCAATATTTTCTACAAGTGATTCCGCACTATTTCCGCTAAAGATTGAAGTGCCTGCGTTCTACAGGACTCAGTCGTTTTGTAAGTGACTTTTTATTTGTTCCTTTCGTTTTGTATAAAATGGAAATTCTATTCTTAGTTACTTTATTTAAAGCTTATATCTGCTCATGCACAAATGTCAGTGTTCCAGTCAGCAACGAGTTCCAAGTCATACCTCTGTTTTTCTCTCTTTTCCACTCTAAATATATATATATATATATATATATATATATATATATATATATATATATATAGAGAGAGAGAGAGAGAGAGAGAGAGAGAGGAGAGAGAGAAGAGAGAAAAAGAGAGATATAACTTAGAACTTGTTGCTGACTGAAACACTGACATTTGTAAGTGAGCAGATATAAGATATATATATATATATATATATATATATATATATATATATATATATATAGAGAGAGAGAGAGAGAGAGAGAGAGAGAGAGAGGAGAGAGAGAGAGAAGAGAGAGAAAGAGAGATATGACTTAGAACTTGTTGCTGACTGAAACACTGACATTTGTAAGTGAGCATATATCCCGGCAAGCTGGCCTGAGCAACCGGGCGGGTCCACAGGTGGCGGATAGTGGGACGGCCTACAGAAATGTAGGTTACCTGTGAATAAGGATTCCGGAAGGTTTCCGAATATGCAGGCCTGGACCAAGGCTATGGTTCAAAGGTGAAGAATTATCCCTCCTCGTCAGTCAACCGGTTGGGGGTGGTAGAAATAACTGCTCTGACTGGGGAGACTGGGGTAGTTGGGAATTAAGTCCTCACAATGCTACTCTCACCTCCCAGGTGAACCAAGGGCAATGCGACAGTGAAGTATGGGCGGGAAACTACCCTAACGACACAGTTGTAAAAACGAGAGTAAAGCAGGCTGTTCGCTCCATGAGCAACAGTTAATAATGTCCTGAACTTGGGGTGTGCTTCAAGGTCAGTGACTGAATACCCAATCCAAGGTGGAAGGCATCGTGCCGAAGGATGAATGGCTGCAGGGTATAAAATGCAGTTGCACACGATCCCCTTGAGGAACCAGACAAAACCTCATTGTATGTTGTCTTGCCAGGGCAGTGGGGGCTCTGCTCTGGTCGACCGTTATTTCCCCCATACTCGTGGGACGTTAATGGACCAAGTAAGTAAAAGAATTTATTTCGAGACTGCACAGACAGCGGGAGCCAATGAGACGGCAAACCGTGAGTCTGTAGCAGATGTGTCAACGGCAACCATCACTGGTTGTGCGGGGGCGGCTGTCAAGCTGCCGACTGCAGAAACCGGTGAAGTGGCTGTAGAGTTGAGCACGCTGTCTAGTCCTGGGGCTGCTCTGCGGACCCAGGCGACTGCAAATTTTTTTTTTTTTTTTTTTTTTTTTATTAAAACTGGTCATTTCTGACCAACCATTAATTTACATTTAATAATTATATTTTAGCTTATATTACAAAGAATCCATTGATTTCTATTGTATCTTGTTTGATGTTGGAAGCCAACCGGCGTGAGGAAGAGTATTGTTGTCACTCTTGTCGTTCAACGAGTTCAAATGGTTTTGTCCTTTTGAGTCGTCTTGTCAGGTGGTTGTTGTCGAGAAGTCTCAGTGCCTCAGGATTTTCGTGTTGAGTGAGCCGATTTACGTGTTTGATGGCGCTCTGTTTTATGACTTCCTCGACCATGGGTACACCAAGATCGCAATGCAAGTCACTGTTACGCACATACCAAGGAGCGTTGGCGATGTTTCTTAGTACTTTGTTCTGGAAGCGTTGTATCCCTTGTATGTGACATTTGCTGGCACAGCCCCAAAGCTGTATACCATACGTCCAAACCGGTTTGAGGATTTGGTTATATACCAATAGCTTGTTGTATATTGATACCCGTGAATTTCGACCGAGTAGCCAATACATTTGCCTGTAGCGAGTCTGGAGTTCTGTGAGTTTTATTTTGACATGCTCGACCCATTTGGCTTTTGCATCAAGATTCATGCCGAGATATTTAGCTGAATCATGATATGGGATAACACTTCCATTCATTTCGAGCCTCTGAGGGTTTGGGATCCTCTTGTTTGTAAAGTTCACATGGACTGCCTTCTGGTCGTTGAGTTTGATGCGCCATTTCTTGGTCCAAGCCTCAACTGAATCGTTTGATCTTTGTAAGCGTGTTGTCGATTCTTGAACGGTTTTCGCTGTCGCTGCGTTTGCTGTGTCGTCTGCGAAAGTGGCCGTGATGACGTTGGCTGTTTGCGGAAGATCACTGGTGTACAGCAAGTACAGGATTGGTCCCAATACGCTGCCTTGTGGGACTCCAGCTTGTATTTCCTTGAAGTCAGAATACGTAGATTCGTGGTTTACTCGAAACAGTCTGTTCGATATGTACGATTTCAGTAGATTCACAAACTGGGCTGGCAGAAACATGTTGAGTTTGTGAATCAAGCCTTCATGCCAAACTTTATCGAAGGCTTGTGAAACATCCAGGAAGACAATCGAGCAGACCTCCTCACCTTCCAGAGCTTTTTCAATGATGTCAATTAGTCGATGCACCTGTTCCACCGTAGAGTGTCCTCGCCTGAATCCAAATTGATGGTCGGGCAATAAGTTCTTTTCCACGATGATAGGTTTAAGCCTGTTGAGAAGCAGCTTTTCAAAGAGTTTTGACATTATAGGTAGAAGTGATATCGGCCTATACGACTTGACCTCTGTTGCTGTTTTGCCGGGTTTCAGGATCATGATCATCTCCGCCACTTTCCATGTTGCAGGGACGTGCATAAGTCTAAGGGACGCATTAATTAATAATAAAAACATTTTTAGTCCTTTTGTTGTCAGTTTTTTCAGCACTAGTCCTGTGATTAAATCGTATCCTGGTGCTTTCTTCGGGTTCAAGTTGTATTTTAGTTCTCGTTTAAGCTCTTTTAAAGTCACTTTTTTAATAATTTTAGACTTATTATTATTATTAGTGACTGCAAATTAAGCAGAACAATGATCAAGACCCTCTAGGTGAACCTACAGCATAGCAGGGTGGCGAGTGCTGTCGTGTGTAGGATGCTGGACAGGGGAGAGGTGGACTTGGTTCTTATCCAGGAGCCATGGATTTCTGGAGGACGAATAGGCGGGCTGGCGACATCTGGAGGTAAGTTGTTGTACGATAAGGACCCCGGTGTTCCCAGGACGTGTATCCTGGTTAGGAGGGGGTTGAGTGCTTTTGTACTAACGGACTTCTGCTGCAGGGACTTAATAGCAGTGACGGTGGAGCTGCGGGCGGAGGGGAGGATGAAGAGGCTGAACCTTGCCACGGCATATCTCCCCTTTGACTACGCGGGGTCTCTCAACACAAGAGCTGAGGAGGCTGGTCGAGCACTGCGGGGCTGTGGATGAGGAGCTGCTGGTGGGGAAGGATGCTAACTCCCATCACACTTCGTGGGGAAGTTCAGGTACCAACAATAGAGGTGAGGAACTTTTAGCTTATCTTAGCTCTAAGAATTTACTAGTCTTAAATCAGGGGGAAGAGCCGACGTTTGTCACTAGGGCCAGACAGGAGGTCCTGGACATTACGGTGGCATCGAACCAGACGGCTAGGTATGTACTAAACTGGCATGTGTCGGATGAACCATCTTCTTCTGACCACAGACATATTAGGTATGATATCTCTCTAAATCCAGCCATGCTTCGGCCAACCAGAGTAGATCAGGGCCCAGACTGGCGCGCACCACCCCTAACTCGGCTGCTACGTAACCTAGGACTATAGGGGTAGTTTTGGATGATGCTCAAGGTCATCCCGGCCCTGACCCTAGACCAAGGGGTGGTTTCGACCACGTTCAGGGGGGTAGGGGGTAGTTTTTCGAAAAAAAAAAAAATCGGCCGCTACGTAACCTAGGACTATAGGGGTAGTTTCGGATGATGCGGGCGGTCATCGCGGCCCCGACCCCAGACCCGGGGGTGGTTTCGACCGCGTCTAGAGGGGTAGGGGGGTAGTTTTTCGAAAACAAATTGATTTTAAACTTACACGGCCGCTACGTAACCTAGGACTATAGGGGTAGTTTCGGATGATGCGGGCGGACGTCGCGACCCTGATCCAAGCCTTAGGGGTGGTTTTGAACACGTCCAGAGGCGTAGGGGGTAGTTTTTCGAAAAAAATTTATTTCCAACACACTGACCTAAGCCAGCCAAAATGGGTCTAACCTAACCTAACCTAAGTGTTGGGGGTAACCTCGGCTACGTTCAGGACCATCACCGGGGGTAGCTCCGGGGGTGGATTGGGGGTGGGGGGTAGTTTTCGAAAAGATTTTGGAAAAACGTGCCTTGACCGATAGGGTATGTCTAGAGTGTATTATTGCGTCGGTAGGGGTAGTTTCACCTAGGGGTAGTTTATACAAAAAATACGAAATTGCCGAAAATCGATCGGTTGGATCAACAGACAGTACGGGATACGTGCAGAGGCTCTTTTGGACCGTTGCGGGGGTGGTTTACCTAGGGGTAGTTTTTACAAAAAATATGAAATTGCCAAAAATCGATCGGTTGGATCAAATGACTGTATATGGTATGGTTAAAGTCTATTATGGACGGCTGTGGGGGTGGTTTCACCTGTAATCAGATTGCCAAAAATAATCGGGGTCCTAGGTAAAAGTCACCACCGAACCCGCGCTTGAGGTAACACCACCTAAGAGTGGGTAAAGCTAACACGGAGCACGGTCTCGGTTAAAGGCAATCCAAGCCTAGCCACCCGACAGCTATGCCTTAGGTAAAGCTAACATGGAGCACGGCCTCGGTTAAAGCCAATCCAAGCCCAGCCACCCAGCAGCTATGCCTTAGGTAAGGCTAACACGGAGCAAGGTAAAGCCAACCTAGGTAAAGTAACCCCGGAATCAGGCCATACCTAGAGACACCCAGGAGCCGGGATTTAGTTAAAGCAGTCAGCCTTTAAGTAAAGCTACTCAAGAGCCGGGCCAAGATGATTGCTATATCAATTACAGCCTATCGACTAAGACAAGTACCTCCACCAAGTCCTAGGTAAAGCCATCACGAGGCCGACCCCTCGGTAAAGCCACCCAGGACTTAGGTAGAGCCAATAAGGAGCAAGGCCACAGGTAAAGCCACCCAGGATTTAGGTAAAGCCAATCCTAAGCTATGCCCTAGGTAAAGTAATCCGGGAACTCGACCTTAGGTAAAGCTATCCCGAAGCCTTGCCCTAGGTAAAGTAACCCAGGAACCAGACCATCGGTAAAGCTACCACGGAGTCGGGGCCTAGGTAAAGCTACCATGGAGTTAGACCATAGGTAAAGCAAACACGGAGCAAGGACACAGGTAAAAGCCTGCCGATAGGTAAAGTAACCCTGGATTCAGGCATCAAGTGGGGGTGGTTATCAAATAATATATGAAATTACCATAAAATGATCAGTTAGATCAAACGACCAACGACCTACATAGAGTTCAAATAGTCAACAAGTTGAATCAACCAATCACAACGCAGGGGCCCGGTAGGCCTACGTAAACGGTCAATGTAAGACGAGAAGGCCTATATAACGTATTAAACCAATATATATGACAGCCCACATAATGTGTTAAACAAATATGCAAGCCTACATACATACTATGCTAGGCCGACACACTATGTCGGTAAATCACCGGCCAAAGCCTATATGAACTGAGATAGTTTCACCTCATATATCAGGTAGAACCACTGGCAGGCCACCGTATAATATGGGGAGTACTATAAGGTATAGCTAAACCAATATATACGATAGCCCACATAATGTGTTAAACAAATACGCAGGCTTGCATACATACTATGCTAGGCCTACATACACGGGCCTACTATGTCTGTAAACACAGGCCAAAGCCCTAATGACCTGAGCTATTTTCACCTCTTCTATCAGGTTGATCCTGGCAACCGTATAATATGGGAGGTACTATAGGGTACATCTACCAACGTATAACCTATCAAGCCCGCGTAAAGATTTAATATATTTGACGACGTATTGGCGTTCGAGCGACTCAGGTATTAGGCCCTACATAACTAGAGGGGGCAAGGGTTATGATTGTCAAACTCAAAATTTGTCTATGCTACAAAATAATAAACAAAGCAATAAAGCCCTGTCGTTTCAGGGAATACGCTTGACCGTGTGTTAGACATGTACAGACTTGCAGCGATAACGCAATATCTAAAAACCGCAACGACGGCCAGTGACCGCTATAGCAGGCTTGAAACCCGCACGGCTGTGTCGTTGTGAATCTAGGCGCATGTTTATGATCTGAATACTGTATCATATTACTATGTAATATCGTCATACCACGGTATACATATATATAATCAGAAATCAATGTAAATAATCAAATAGCCTCAATGGATATATCCTATAGCTGCAAATGTATCTAGATATAAAAGTATATATGGAGAAACAGTAATAAAGAGGCCCATCACAAAACGTGAATAAATATATGTTATAAAACGATCCTAAAACGATGCTAAACCAACATGCATGCTATCATACATATCCGTATATACCATGTTAAGCCTACATACGTGATAGTCCACATAATGTGTTAAACAAATATGCATGTAAACCTGCATACATACTATGCTAAGCCGACTTACATGAATCCCTAAATGTGCCTACTATGTCGGTAAACCGCCGGCCAAGGCCTATATGATCTAAGCTATTTTTACCTCGTCTATCAGGTAGAACCTGGCAACCGTATAATAAGGGAAGTACTATATGGTATAGCTAACAATGCATAACCTATCACGCCCATCACGGTCAACAAATATTACAATATAATTTAAAAAAAAAAAAAGTCGAGCAACCTATATACATACAGTGCTAACCCAACATTCAGGCATATATACTATGTTAAAACAGCGTGCAATATACTCTAAATAGCCAAATATACGTTGTTAAACCAATATGCAGGTTAACCTATATACATCCCGTTACCCACATATGCCTATATAATATGTTAAGCCTGTATAAGTGATTGCCCTTATAGTGTGTTCAATAAATATGCGTGTAAACCAAATAAATACTCTGGTAAGCCAACATGCATGCTATCATAGATATGCGTATATACTATGTTAGGCCTACATATCGCGTTAAACAAACATGTGTAAGCCATCATACATATTATGCTAAGCCGACAAGGACCTACAAATTGTAACACATTATATCCACTGCATAGTTTAGCTAAACGGCTATCACACACTATCCTACAGGTACCACATAATACCTGATCAATAACACATAGTACCCAATGCATAGCCTGACGAAGGTTTAATATATAGTATCCAGAGGCCTCGCTAACGATTAACACGTTGTGTCCATAAGGCCTACTGTGTCGGTAAACCACAGGCCCAAGCTTATATGATCAGAGTCCGACACACATTTTCACCCCGTCTATCAGGTAGAACCACGGGCAGGCGGCTGTATAATACGGGAAGTACTATATCGTATAGCTAACAATGCATAACCTATCACGCCCATGACGGTCAGCAAATACTACAATATAATTAAAAAAAGTCGCGCAACCTATATACATACAGTGCTAACCAATATAGGCATATATACTATGTTAAACCAGCATGCAATATACTCTAAATAGCCATATATACGCTGTTAAACAAATATGCGTGTAAACCCACATAAATACTATGGTAAGCCAACATGCATGCTATCATACTATGTTAAGCCCAAATACATAATAGAATACATAATGTGTTAAACATATATGTGTGTAAGCCAGCATAGATATTATGCTAAGAAGACATGGACGTACAAAGTATAACACATTATATTCGGTGCATAGTTTAGCTAATGGATATCACACACTAACCTACAAGCTGCCCACAAATTACCACATAATACCTGATACATAGCCCGGATAATCATTAACGCATAGCGGCCGATGCAAGTCATGACTAGGGCATAACACGACATATTCAAACCATAGCCTGACTAGGGCTAACACATAGTATCCGATGAGAAGTATGAATACAAAGTAACACATAATATCCGTTGCATAGCTCGGCTAAAGTTCGTCATATAGCACCCGAAGTATAGCTTGACAAACACATAGCATCTCATGAGCGGCGTGATATAAGGTAACATATAGTATCCGATACACAACCTAGGATCGAATATGACGTCATCCAGGTGGAGAACAAGATGGTGGCAATGTTGATACCGACTTCAAAAGGGCTATGGCCTGTGTAGGCTAGATCAAATAACCAACGTTTCAACTAAACTACTATCATACGCGTAGTTTAACCAACCAACATACGTGAAGTTCAAACGAACAGCATTGACACCAAGTCCAAATAGGCTATGGCGGCTATGCCCAGATCAACGTATCAGCTAATCAAAATGAAAAACTTACGCTAATCAACCAACATCTACACCGAGGTCAAATGGGTTATGGTTAGCGAAGGCACTGGCAAAAGCTTTAAGCCTTAGACATAATTATAGCTATCAACGCATACCAAAATAGCTATGCAGAAACCGTCAAGACCATTACACATATTGTCCAGGTATGTTCTCCATCAAACCGAGACTTTAGACACCATCTCTGTAAAACAGCTAACAAATTATACTCTACCACAATAGGTATGTCAAAACTGTTACCGGCTCATAATCTAAGACAGTGGTTACGTAATGCCCTTTATCAATTTAAGACCTTAAGAGATATCTTCGTAAAGACAGCTACCAATCCATACTATATCACAATAGTTACGTTAGAGCTACCGCTGCTCACCCTACCATAATAGCTACGTACAGACGGTTAATATTGTATAACCCATCACAAGACTTATGTAAAAACAGCTAGGCATAACCTGTCACACAATAACTGCGTAAAGGCAGCTAACAAGGCCTACCCCATTAAAATAGCTACGAAAAGATAACATCCAATACATACCCTATCATATTAGCTATGTAAAGACAATAAATGCGTAAAGGCAGCTAACAATGCCTACCCCATTAAAATAGCTACGAAAAGATAACAACCAATACATAACTTATCATAATAGCTATGTAAAGACAGAGTAAAGTAATAGCTATGTAAAAATAATTTTTTCTAAAAACTACCCTCTAGACGTGGTTGAACCCTCCCCCAAGGCTACGATCAAGGTCACATCGACCGCCTGCATCATCCAAAACCACCCCTAACTTCTACAACCACATGTCAGTGATGCCCGTGATGGAGATACGACCAACCGTTGAAAGTTAGGGGTGGTTTTGGATGATGCAGGCGGTCGATGTGACCTTGATCGTAGCCTTGGGGGAGGGTTCAACCACGTCTAGAGGGTAGTTTTTAGAAAAAATTATTTTCAACCCACTAACCTAAGCTTGCCAGAGTGCTTCTAACCTAACCTACTGTTAGGTGTGCGATAAAGATGAGGATCATCACGCCATCTGCCATGTACAGAGATATTGTTATGGTTTAGTTAGTGACCCTCAATTAGCCTGTGTGATAGGCTATTCAATCGTAGCGCTATTTACTTAGCTAGTGTGACGAGTTATGTGTTGGTAGCTGTGATAAGTAATGTATTGGTAGCCGTCCACACCTTGCTGTTGTCGTAGTTCATGAAGTGGTAGGTTTTCCTTACGGAGCTATTGTCTTAGCACTGATATAGATCTTACGTAAGTATTATCTTGGTCACGGATCGATAACTGTTTTTACGTAGCTATTGTGATGTTGGTAGCTGTCTTTACGTGGCTAGTGTAATGGTTCATTATTTAATAGCAATCATTACTGAGTTAGGTTATGCATCTTTAGCTGTCTTTACATAGCTATTATGATAAGTTATGTATTGGTTGTTATCTTTTCGTAGCTATTTTAATGGGGTAGGCATTGTTAGCTGCCTTTACGCATTTATTGTCTTTACATAGCTAATATGATAGGGTATGTATTGGATGTTATCTTTTCGTAGCTATTTTAATGGGGTAGGCCTTGTTAGCTGCCTTTACGCAGTTATTGTGTGACAGGTTATGCCTAGCTGTTTTTACATAAGTCTTGTGATGGGTTATACAATATTAACCGTCTGTACGTAGCTATTATGGTAGGGTGAGCAGCGGTAGCTCTAACGTAACTATTGTGATATAGTATGGATTGGTAGCTGTCTTTACGAAGATATCTCTTAAGGTCTTAAATTGATAAAGGGCATTACGTAACCACTGTCTTAGATTATGAGCCGGTAACAGTTTTGACATACCTATTGTGGTAGAGTATAATTTGTTAGCTGTTTTACAGAGATGGTGTCTAAAGTCTCGGTTTGATGGAGAACATACCTGGACAATATGTGTAATGGTCTTGACGGTTTCTGCATAGCTATTTTGGTATGCGTTGATAGCTATAATTATGTCTAAGGCTTAAAGCTTTTGCCAGTGCCTTCGCTAACCATAACCCATTTGACCTCGGTGTAGATGTTGGTTGATTAGCGTAAGTTTTTCATTTTGATTAGCTGATACGTTGATCTGGGCATAGCCGCCATAGCCTATTTGGACTTGGTGTCAATGCTGTTCGTTTGAACTTCACGTATGTTGGTTGGTTAAACTACGCGTATGATAGTAGTTTAGTTGAAACGTTGGTTATTTGATCTAGCCTACACAGGCCATAGCCCTTTTGAAGTCGGTATCAACATTGCCACCATCTTGTTCTCCACCTGGATGACGTCATATTCGATCCTAGGTTGTGTATCGGATACTATATGTTACCTTATATCACGCCGCTCATGAGATGCTATGTGTTTGTCAAGCTATACTTCGGGTGCTATATGACGAACTTTAGCCGAGCTATGCAACGGATATTATGTGTTACTTTGTATTCATACTTCTCATCGGATACTATGTGTTAGCCCTAGTCAGGCTATGGTTTGAATATGTCGTGTTATGCCCTAGTCATGACTTGCATCGGCCGCTATGCGTTAATGATTATCCGGGCTATGTATCAGGTATTATGTGGTAATTTGTGGGCAGCTTGTAGGTTAGTGTGTGATATCCATTAGCTAAACTATGCACCGAATATAATGTGTTATACTTTGTAGGTCCATGTCTTCTTAGCATAATATCTATGCTGGCTTACACACATATATGTTTAACACATTATGTATTCTATTATGTATTTGGGCTTAACATAGTATGATAGCATGCATGTTGGCTTACCATAGTATTTATGTGGGTTTACACGCATATTTGTTTAACAGCGTATATATGGCTATTTAGAGTATATTGCATGCTGGTTTAACATAGTATATATGCCTATATTGGTTAGCACTGTATGTATATAGGTTGCGCGACTTTTTTTAATTATATTGTAGTATTTGCTGACCGTCATGGGCGTGATAGGTTATGCATTGTTAGCTATACGATATAGTACTTCCCGTATTATACAGCCGCCTGCCCGTGGTTCTACCTGATAGACGGGGTGAAAATGTGTGTCGGACTCTGATCATATAAGCTTGGGCCTGTGGTTTACCGACACAGTAGGCCTTATGGACACAACGTGTTAATCGTTAGCGAGGCCTCTGGATACTATATATTAAACCTTCGTCAGGCTATGCATTGGGTACTATGTGTTATTGATCAGGTATTATGTGGTACCTGTAGGATAGTGTGTGATAGCCGTTTAGCTAAACTATGCAGTGGATATAATGTGTTACAATTTGTAGGTCCTTGTCGGCTTAGCATAATATGTATGATGGCTTACACATGTTTGTTTAACGCGATATGTAGGCCTAACATAGTATATACGCATATCTATGATAGCATGCATGTTGGCTTACCAGAGTATTTATTTGGTTTACACGCATATTTATTGAACACACTATAAGGGCAATCACTTATACAGGCTTAACATATTATATAGGCATATGTGGGTAACGGGATGTATATAGGTTAACCTGCATATTGGTTTAACAACGTATATTTGGCTATTTAGAGTATATTGCACGCTGTTTTAACATAGTATATATGCCTGAATGTTGGGTTAGCACTGTATGTATATAGGTTGCTCGACTTTTTTTTTTTAAATTATATTGTAATATTTGTTGACCGTGATGGGCGTGATAGGTTATGCATTGTTAGCTATACCATATAGTACTTCCCTTATTATACGGTTGCCAGGTTCTACCTGATAGACGAGGTAAAAATAGCTTAGATCATATAGGCCTTGGCCGGCGGTTTACCGACATAGTAGACACATTTAGGGATTCATGTAAGTCGGCTTAGCATAGTATGTATGCAGGTTTACATGCATATTTGTTTAACACATTATGTGGACTATCACGTATGTAGGCTTAACATGGTATATACGGATATGTATGATAGCATGCATGTTGGTTTAGCATCGTTTTAGGATCGTTTTATAACATATATTTATTCACGTTTTGTGATGGGCCTCTTTATTACTGTTTCTCCATATATACTTTTATATCTAGATACATTTGCAGCTATAGTATATATCCATTGAGGCTATTTGATTATTTACATTGATTTCTGATTATATATATGTATACCGTGGTATGACGATATTACATAGTAATTTGATACAGTATTCAGATCATAAACATGCGCCTAGATTCACAACGACACAGCCGTGCGGGTTTCAGGCCTGCTATAGCGGTCACCGGCCGTCGTTGCGGTATTTAGATAATGCGTTATCGCTGCAAGTCTGTACATGTCTAACACACGGTCGAGCGTATTCCTTGAAACGACAGGGCTTTATTGCTTTGTTTATTATTTTGTAGCATAGACAAATTTTACAACGACACAGCCGTGCGGGTTTCAAGCCTGCTATAGCGGTCACTGGCCGTCGTTGCGGTTTTTAGATATTGCGTTATCGCTGCAAGTCTGTACATGTCTAACACACGGTCAAGCGTATTCCCTGAAACGACAGGGCTTTATTGCTTTGTTTATTATTTTGTAGCATAGACAAATTTTGAGTTTGACAATCATAACCTTTGCCCCCTCTAGTTATGTAGGGCCTAATACCTGAGTCGCTCGAACGCCAATACGTCGTCAAATATATTAAATCTTTACGCGGGCTTGATAGGTTATACGTTGGTAGATGTACCCTATAGTACCTCCCATATTATACGGTTGCCAGGATCAACCTGATAGAAGAGGTGAAAATAGCTCAGGTCATTAGGGCTTTGGCCTGTGTTTACAGACATAGTAGGCCCGTGTATGAAGGCCTAGCATAGTATGTATGCAAGCCTGCGTATTTGTTTAACACATTATGTGGGCTATCGTATATATTGGTTTAGCTATACCTTATAGTACTCCCCATATTATACGGTGGCCTGCCAGTGGTTCTACCTGATATATGAGGTGAAACTATCTCAGTTCATATAGGCTTTGGCCGGTGATTTACCGACATAGTGTGTCGGCCTAGCATAGTATGTATGTAGGCTTGCATATTTGTTTAACACATTATGTGGGCTGTCATATATATTGGTTTAATACGTTATATAGGCCTTCTCGTCTTACATTGACCGTTTACGTAGGCCTACCGGGCCTCTGCGTTGTGATTGGTTGATTCAACTTGTTGACTATTTGAACTCTATGTAGGTCGTTGGTCGTTTGATCTAACTGATCATTTTATGGTAATTTCATATATTATTTGATAACCACCCCCACTTGATGCCTGAATCCAGGGTTACTTTACCTATCGGCAGGCTTTTACCTGTGTCCTTGCTCCGTGTTTGCTTTACCTATGGTCTAACTCCATGGTAGCTTTACCTAGGCCCCGACTCCGTGGTAGCTTTACCGATGGTCTGGTTCCTGGGTTACTTTACCTAGGGCAAGGCTTCGGGATAGCTTTACCTAAGGTCGAGTTCCCGGATTACTTTACCTAGGGCATAGCTTAGGATTGGCTTTACCTAAATCCTGGGTGGCTTTACCTGTGGCCTTGCTCCTTATTGGCTCTACCTAAGTCCTGGGTGGCTTTACCGAGGGGTCGGCCTCGTGATGGCTTTACCTAGGACTTGGTGGAGGTACTTGTCTTAGTCGATAGGCTGTAATTGATATAGCAATCATCTTGGCCCGGCTCTTGAGTAGCTTTACTTAAAGGCTGACTGCTTTAACTAAATCCCGGCTCCTGGGTGTCTCTAGGTATGGCCTGATTCCGGGGTTACTTTACCTAGGTTGGCTTTACCTTGCTCCGTGTTAGCCTTACCTAAGGCATAGCTGCTGGGTGGCTGGGCTTGGATTGGCTTTAACCGAGGCCGTGCTCCATGTTAGCTTTACCTAAGGCATAGCTGTCGGGTGGCTAGGCTTGGATTGCCTTTAACCGAGACCGTGCTCCGTGTTAGCTTTACCCACTCTTAGGTGGTGTTACCTCAAGCGCGGGTTCGGTGGTGACTTTTACCTAGGACCCCGATTATTTTTGGCAATCTGATTACAGGTGAAACCACCCCCACAGCCGTCCATAATAGACTTTAACCATACCATATACAGTCATTTGATCCAACCGATCGATTTTTGGCAATTTCATATCTTTTGTAAAAACTACCCCTAGGTAAACCACCCCCGCAACGGTCCAAAAGAGCCTCTGCACGTATCCCGTACTGTCTGTTGATCCAACCGATCGATTTTCGGCAATTTCGTTATTTTGTATAAACTACCCCTAGGTGAAACTACCCCTACCGACGCAATAATACACTCTAGACATACCCTATCGGTCAAGGCACGTTTTTCCAAAATTTTTTCGAAAACTACCCCCCACCCCCAATCCACCCCTGGAGCTACCCCCGGTGATGGTCCTGAACGTAGCCGAGGTTACCCCCAACACTTAGGTTAGGTTAGGTTAGACCCATTTTGGCTGGCTTAGGTCAGTGTGTTGGAAATAAATTTTTTTCGAAAAACTACCCCCTACGCCTCTGGACGTGTTCAAAACCACCCCTAAGGCTTGGATCAGGGTCGCGACGTCCGCCCGCATCATCCGAAACTACCCCTATAGTCCTAGGTTACGTAGCGGCCGTGTAAGGTTAAAATCAATTTTTTTTCGAAAAACTAACCCCCTACCCCTCTAGACGCGGTCGAAACCACCCCCGGGTCTGGGGTCGGGGCCGCGATGACCGCCCGCATCATCCGAAACTACCCCTATAGTCCTAGGTTACGTAGCGGCCGATTTTTTTTTTTCGAAAAACTACCCCCTACCCCCCTGAACGTGGTCGAAACCACCCCTTGGTCTAGGGTCAGGGCCGGGATGACCTTGAGCATCATCCAAAACTACCCCTATAGTCCTAGGTTACGTAGCGGCCGAGTTAGGGGTGGTGCGCGCCAGTCTGGGCCCTGATCTACTAACCAGGAATCCAAGAAGAACAGACTGGGACTCCTACAGGAGGGACCTGGGAGTTCGGATTGAGGAGGCTGGATTGGAGTGTGGTGGGAGGAGAGAGCTAGAAGACTCTGCCGCATTGGTTGGCGAGGCTATAGTAGAATCCTTTACTGATAACTGCCCTCTCAGTGAGGGGTGAAAAGTAGGGGATCCGTCATGGTGGAACAAGAAGCTAGCCAAACTTCGGAAGACCACCAGGAGGCTCTTTAATAGAGCAAAAAAGAACGGGGAGTGGGACCAGTATAGGAAAACACTAACCGAATACAACAGGGCAATAAGAGAAGCACGCAGGAAGTCCTGGAAGGAGTTTTGTCAAGAGATTGACAAAACTCGAGAAGGGGCACGACTGCATTAAGTGCTCTCTAAGGACCCAGTTTACCCGGTGGGGATGCTAAGACTGGGAAATATAACAAAAACTGCAGGGGAAACTGTGGAAGAATTAATCAGAACACATTTCCCTTCCAATACTCTGAGGAAACTTGGGGGAGCAGACACTGAACCAGTTGCCAAACTCTCCACTAGACGTGGTAAGAGAGAGGACTGGGAAGTGGCAAGGAGGATAGTAACTCCACAAAGGGTAAGATGGGCTATTGGCACATTTAAACCCTACAAATCTCCAGGTCCAGATGGGATCTATCCCTTGCTGCTGCAGCAGATAATGGATTTGCTGGTACTGGTACTTACTAAATTATACAGGCTAAGCATTGCTTTAGGGCATGTGCCGGCAGCCTGGAAAGCTAGTAAGGTGGTCTTTATACCTAAGCCCACCGGTAACCAATCGGAAGGGAAAGGATACAGACCTATTACACTCATGTCCTTTGTTCTTAAGGGTCTTGAAAAACTGGTTGATAGGCATATTAGGGGGGGGGTGCTTTGGCCATAAAACCACTGCATTGGAACCAGTATGCTTATCAACGGGGGAAATCCTGCGAGGGAGCTCTCCATCAAGTGGTTGGTAGGATTGAGCAAATGATCGCCAAGAAAGGTTGTGCCTTAGGTGCCTTCCTCGACATTGAAGGGGCTTTCAATAACCCATCAGCGGAGACGATGGTAAGTGGTGCAAGACGTCATGGAGTGGATGCAACCATGGAGTGGATAAGTTCCATGTTAACAAACAGAAGCATTTCTGTAGAGGTGGAAGGGGAGGTCAGAAGGGCGGAGACAAGTCTGGGCTGTGCACAGGTGGGAGTTCTCTCTCCTCTGTTGTGGTGCCTAGTGGTTGACAACCTTTTTGAACTCCTGAATGAACAGGGGTACTTCTGTCTAGGATATGCGGACGACATAGTTGTTCTGATCCTGGGCAGATTCCCTGATACAGTCCTTGAGGTAATCAGAAATCCTCTACGACCGATTGAAGAGTGGTGTAAAAAGGAGAACCTTAGGGTAAATCCAAAAAAGACTGCTCTCATTAACTTCACCAGACAGCGAAAAGATCTGACGCCAGGATGCCCCGCTTGTTTGGTGAATACCTTGAGTTTGTGGGGGAGGTGAAGTACCTGGGAGTTACTCTGGACAGGAAACTCACCTGGAACCCACATCTTGAGAGGACAGTTAACAGGGCCAAAAGGGCACTGATGACTGTGAGAAGAATGGTGGGTAAGAAATGGGGACTGAAGCCATCAATGATGCACTGGATGTATCTGAGGGTGATAAGACCTATGATTACCTATGGAGCTCTGGTGTGGTGGACAAAGGCCAACCAGGCACAGACAAGACCTAAACTGGGCTCTATCCAGAGATTGGCCTGTCTGTGCACACTGGGAGCGATGTCAACTACACCAGGTGCAGCAATGGAAGTAATGCTTAACCTCCCTCCCCTTGAGCTTGTCCTTAGGGGAGAGGCGAGGCTGTCGGCATGGAGATTGCGCAACTCGAGCAACTGGGCTAACCTCCCAGATGTCTCGGGACATATGAGTATCGAGTGCGTGGTCAAAGAACCCGTCTTGGAAATGGGCAGCGACCACATTACTCGAATGTTTGCACCTGACCAGGTCCACCAAACTGTGATGGAATGGTCAGGGACATTAACATCGGGAGCTCAGATCTGGTACACAGATGGCTCCAAGATGGACTTCGGCACTGGAGCGGGGGTGTATTGTAAAAACCCAAGGGTAGAACTAGTTTTTTCCTTGGGAAGGCATACCTCTGTCTTTCAGGCCGAAGTATATGCTATAAATGCCTGTCTGGGAGAGATAGCGAGAAGGGAAACACATGGGACCCGGATTGCTATTTTCTCCGACAGTCAGGCAGCAATTAAGGCACTAAACGGACACTTGGTCACCTCGGCCATAGTCAGGGAGTGCCTAATTAACCTACAAGCTCTGGCAAGGCACAATCAAATCAACATGGGTTGGGTGCCAGGGCATAGGGGAATACTTAGAAATGAAGCCGCAGATGCGCTGGCCAGGGAGGGGTCTTCGACTCCCCTGATTGGACCGGAGCCTGCGGTAGGTATTTGAAAATCCATGGTCAAGATGACAGTGCGAAGGTGGATGGCTGAAAGACACTGTGAGCACTGGATCAGGGCCGAAGGGATGAGACACAGTAAGCTAACCCTTAGGAAACCTTCCTTGGGTCTGCAGAAGAGTCTCTTCTATCTGTCTAGGCAGCAATTAAGGATAGCCACAGGTCTACTCACGGGACACTGTGGACTAAGGAAACATTTGCATAAAATGGGTATCTACAAAGATGAACCAGTGTGTAGATTATGCGGGCAGGAACTGGAGTCTGCCACACACATTATTTACAGATGTGAAGTACTTGCTGAGTGGCGCTTCAACCTCTTTGGTGATGGAAGGGCTTTGGTGGATGCTGAAGGTAAAACTCTAGTCAGGAAACTCCTAAACCTGGTAAGAGGGAAGGGGTTATTTGACTAGATCAGGGAGGTAAGTACAATATACCTTAAGGTAGCAGTGCTTCGGCCAATTCAAACCCGCTCCCAAGTTAAAAAAAAAAAAAAAAAAAAAAAGTGAGCAGATATAAGATATATATATATATATATATATATATATATATATATATATATATATATATAAAGAGAGAGAGAGAGAGAGAGAGAGAGAGAGCGAGAGAGAGAAGAGAGAGAAAGAGAGATATGACTTAGAACTTGTTGCTGACTGAAACACTGACATTTGTAAGTAAGCAGATATAAGATATATATATATATATATATATATATATATATACATATATATATATATATAAATATATATAAAATATATATATATATATATATATATATATATATATATATATATATATAGAGAGAGAGAGAGAGAGAGAGAGAGAGAGAGAGAGAGAGAGGAGAGAGAGAAGAGAGAGAAAGAGAGATATAACTTAGAACTCTTTGCTGACCGAAACACTGGCATTTCGTAAGTGAACAGATATAAGATATATATATATATATATATATATATATATATATATATATATATATATATATATATATTAAATATGGTGATATGTTTTCTTGTAATATAGTTAATAAATTTAAAATATTTCAAAAACAATAATACTTTTAATGAATATATTTATTCAAAGCTTTTCAAAACATATGGTCGTTTGTAGCACATATGATTTAATTTTGCAAAAATATTTTATTAGATAATTATTTTCCTGAAGATGCTGGTACTATTTTATCGGCGAAAAGCTGTATATAAATATATTCATTAAAAGTATTCTTGTTTTTGAAATATTTATAATATATATATATATATATATATATATATATATATATATACATCCCGCTATCAATATGGCAGCATTTCATTTTGCAACCATATGGCAGCCACTAGAAAGAGTGGAGTATATATGTTTTTCGTCGTGTATAATTTATTTCTAATAAACATGATACTACTCCATGTACTTTAATTCAATAAAATCTTAAAAACACAAAATTGACTGAAGTACTATCAATACGGCAGCATTTTATTTAAGGCATCAATATGGCAGCCAGTGTATATTTTCGTTCAGTCTAATAACAATATGGCAGCCGGTGTGTATATTATTCCCACGCTACTAACGATACGAGAACCAACAGTGTTGCCACTATGGTGCGACTGTCTTACTAGTCAAATGTTTAGATTGTAAGACACTATGTCTGTGTAATCACGGTGAAAACATAAATATTAGAATGTCCCTTCTTCATTTCAGCTGGCCAATTATTTACTCAAATCACATAAGCCCTGGTTGTTAGTTTTCATAAACGTGTACAAATATCGAAAGCTGACGGGGATACAAGTGTGTGCCTCTACAGGAGTAGCTAAAGGATCTAATAGGGTAAAATATCAGAACCCAAAAATAGCTAGGAAATAATCAATTGGGGCGTTTTAAAGGATGCTGAGTCCACTACTGTGAACAAAATTAAACGGGGATGAACGGGTGCGGCTCTATTCCCGGATGGGGATAAATAGGTGATCCTCATCCTCATCATTGGAAGTAGCAAATGATGAATTGGAGTATAAATTTGAGAAGGCAAAACAAAGCTAGAATAAAATCAATCGCAGTGTTTTGGAGGTAGCTGAGTCCAATACCGCCTTCCATATTAATCGGGAATGCACGGATGTGGATCTACGGGAGTAGAAAAGGGGTGAATTGGGGTACAATTGTCAGAAGGCAAAAAAACAATTGAGAATGATCATTACGGTGGGTTTTAATGGTGCTGAGTCTTTCACCGTTATCGAACGTCAATGGGGATACACGGGTGACCCTCTATGGGAGTAGCAAATGATGCTTTGGGGTATAATTGTGAGAAAGCAAAAACAAACTAGAAAATGATCAAACGTAGTGTTTTGGAGGATGCTGAGTCCAATACCGCCTACAATATTAAACGGGGATACTCAGTTGTTGCTCTACGAGAGAAGGAAATTGGTAAATTGGGGTGAAATTGTCAGAAGGCAAAAAAAATATATATAAAATGATCACTCGGGAAGTTTTGGAGGGTGCTGTGTCTTGTACCGTTATCGAACGTCAATGGGGATGTACACTTGATCCTCTATGGGATTAGCAAATGATGAATTGGAGTATAAATGTGAGAAAGCAAAACAAAGTTAGAATACGATCAAACATAGTGTTTTGGAGGTGGCTGAGTTCAATACCGTCTTCCATATTAATCGGGAATGCACGGATGTGGCTCTACGGGAGTAGAAAAGGGGTGAATTAGGGTACAATTGTCAGAAGGCAAAAAAACAATTGAGAATGATCATTACGGTGGGTTTTAATGGTGCTGAGTCTTTCACCGTTATCGAACGTCAATGGGGATACACGGGTGACCCTCTATGGGAGTAGCAAATGATGAATTGGGGTATAATTAAGAGAAAGCAAAAACAAAGTAGAAAATGATCAAACGTAGTGTTTTGGAGGATGCTGAGTCCAATACCGCCTACAATATTAAACGGGAATGCTCAGTTGTTGCTCTACGAGAGTAGGAAATTGGTAAATTGGGGTAATATTCTCAGAAGGCAAAAAAATATATAAAATGATCACTCGGGAGGTTTTGGAAGGTGCTTTCTCTTGCACCGTTATCGAGCGTCAATGGGGATCCACGGGTGATCCTCTATGGGAGTAGCAAAGGATGAATTGGAGTATAAATGTGAGAAGGCAAAACAAAGCTAGAATATGATAAATCGTAGTGTTTTGGATTGTGCTCAGTAGAATACCGTCTTCAATAGTATACGGTAATGCACGGGCGTGGCTCTACGGGAGTAGAAAGAGTGAATTAGGGTAAATTGTCAGATAACAATAAAACATTGGATAATGATCATTTGGGTGAGTTTTAATGGTGCTGAGTCGTTTATCGTAATCGAACGTCAATCTGAATACACGGGTGACCCTCTATGGGAGTAGTAAATGATGAATTGGGGGTATAATTTTGAGAAGGCAAAAAAAACTAGAAAATGATCAATCGGAGTGTTTTGGAGGGTGCTGATTCCAACACCATCTACAATAATAAACGGGGATACACGGGTGTGGCTCTACGGGAGTAGAAAATTGTTAAATTGGGTTAAAATTGTCAGACGGCAAAAATATATATATATTTAATGATCACTCGGGGGGTTTTAATGGTGCTGAGTCTTTTACCGTTATCGAACGTCAATGGGGATATATGGGTGATCCTCTATGGGATTAGCAAATGATGAATTGGAGTATAGACCTAATTGTGAGAAGGCAAAATAAAAGCTAGAAAAAGATCATTCGTAGCGTTTTTTGAGGGTGCTGAGTCCAATACCGTCTACAATAATAATCGAGGATGCACGGGTGTTTCTCTACGAGGGTAAAAAATTCGTAAATTGTGGTAAATTCTCAGAAGGCAACAACAACAACAAAAAATAGAAAATGATCACGCAAGACGTTTTGGAGGGTGCTAAGTCCAATACCGTCATTAATATTATACGGGGATGCATGGGTGTGACTCTACGGAATTAGAAAAGGGATGAATTGGGGTTAAATTGTCAGAAGGGAAAAAAAGAATAGAAAATGATCACTCGGGGTATTGGTACTGAGTCTTGTACCGTTAATGGGACGTCAATGGGCATACAAGGGTGATCCTCTATGGGAGTAGCAAATGATAAATTTGAGTTTAAATGTAAGAAGGCAAAACAAAGCTAGAAAATGATCAATCGTAGTGTTTTGGAAGGTGCTTAGTCCAATACCGTTTTCAATATTAAACGGGGATACAAAGGTGTGCCTCTACGGGACTAGAAAAAGTATGATTTTGGGTAACATTAGCAGAAGACAAAATAACAAGAAAAAATGATCACTCGGGTGTTTTTAATGTTGTTGTCTTATACAGTTATCGAACGTCAATGGCGATGCACGGGTCATGCTCTATGCTAGTAGCAACTGGTGAATTAGGGTAAAAATTTCAGAAGGTAAAATAAAGGTAGAATATTATGACTTGTAAAGTGAAACATTCAACCAAATAAGATTTTATTTTGGTATTTTTATCTTTTGGAGGGAATGAACTAGCTGAAGTAAATAGATACTATCATGAAGTAACTATCATGGTCCCTGTCACACGATTAAAACTGATAATACTGAATGATGTGGTCATCCTTCAGAGATCGCAAATAAACATTACACAAACACGTTCATGACGGGTTCGATCCCAGGCGCTAATTGGTCACGTGTTACAATGTGAAATTTATACCGCCATTTCTCCATCTACTTTCAACATACAACCACACGGGACATCTCTTTACAATCAGTTTCGTTTCGGTTACAATAGTACATAGTTGTCTTAGAAATTGTCACATTGATTGTTACAATTCTATTATTTGTTCTTATTTTTAATATGAATTAACGAAATGAAACTTAACAAATTTATTGTTTTTAATAAAAACAAATGTCCACAAATAAATTTAAACCCTCAATTTAAGTCATTTTGTCTATTTAGGTTAGTACACACGGCACTGTCTTATAAAAGGTATTACTCTCTTTGACGTATGTTTGGTAAAAAAAGGGAGACACTTGCTAAATCTATGCCTTACGGGTCGCGTTCCTCGTGTCGGGTTCTTCCAGGTCATTGGATAAAATTAAAATTAATAAATCCACCGCCGCTAGGTTGCTATTATAAAATTTCCCCGCCCCATTGAAGGTTTTCAGTGCTCTGTCGAGTTTTAGAAATAGTTCTCCAGTTCTGTCAGTAAACATAGTGTCATGGTAACAAAAATACGGGAGTGCATGTAGACGATTGTATTGTTAATATCAGCAGGTTAGGTGTAGACCGGTATCCATCGATCATCTGGATTGATTACAGGTTTTCAAAACCCTCAATAGATCTGCAAATAAATGAACGGTTTCATCTTTAACAATATTCAACCTAGATTTCCAGGCGTGCACTGCACGGGATAAAGGCCAAGCACGAATTCAATTTTTTTCTTCTGAATTTCTCATTTCATTATCAGTCTTAGAGTTAGTTCACTAACTTCTCCTATATCCTTACTTTACGAAAATACATTTATTCTCATTTAATTTATTTTATCTCATTGAGCTTTCTGCCACAATTTTTAAATTCTATTTCTTTCGTGTTACAATCTTTTAAGAGTTTCTGCAGTTTAAGAACGATTTTGCAGAATTTTTGGACTAATACATCGAATTTTCTTCAACATTTCTTCTTCAGTGTATTAAAAAAATGAAATTTTCAATAATAAGTTTTTACTGCTTGTAAAAAAATAATAAAGGATAAGTAAAGGGTTGGCATAAAGTTTATTTACAGTAAGTTTTTAAAGTTAGGCCTATAGTAGAAAAACAACAAATATTGTATCACCTTTACCTCAGGTAGGTAACCAGAAACATCTACCTATATTGTTCATTGTAAATAAAAGAAGGCTTTTATTTGGTCGAATCCCATCTAATGTTAATTTCTTGTTCACGTAGGCCTATAGAACACATCTATATTTATAGGTTCAAACGAGCACAAATTACCATTTTCGGATAAAAAAATTAAACATTGAAATAATAGTATTTCTGTACTTACGACAGTCAAATGTAACAAAAAAACTGTTTTATTTTTCTGTGAGCATATGCTTTAAAAGGGCGCATATAGTATTCTAACAAGGAGTAAAATTTTCACGAAGATATGACATTTTAGTGCCAATACCAATCAGTATAAACATTTCACCAAGATAAGGGCAAAACATTTTAGGTATTTATTCAAGGATTCATGTATCATAGGTGGTTTTGTGCCAATAAAACTAGAGTGCAGTTCAGGCGGTTTAGGCAATGGTAAATATACTTCTTTACTTCTAGATCTCTAAAGAATATAATATTATGTAAGGATATAGTTCTTCCCAATGTATATTGCATTGTAGCTAGGCATCAGGGTGAAAAACGATTTCGGTAAGCAATGTAATACATCTATTTTATTTATTCACCATATTTGATTTGTCATAAGTTATTATAGGTACAATTGTGTTTGAGTAAAGACCAATTTTTTCTAAAGGTTCTTCTTTAACTACATTCATTAAATTTTCCTGGTAGTCGTTATTGCCAGGTTAAAAAATTTATTTAATTCCTCCCTTAGATATGTTCCTAAAGGATGACATTTCACCTTGATTGTGATGTTACTTTCATCAAGACTGGTCAAATGCACCTGAAAATATATCTGAAAAGTTTTAAGTATATTTTAATCTTCTTCTTTAATTCTATCTTTAGCCGTATCCCTCCTGGTATCTACAATTTGATTTATTATTATTATTATGGTGAAAAACTTTACAAATATTTTGACGAATATAGCTGAGGAACCAGTCTTCAAAAACTAGCTGTAAAATAGCGTTATGCAGAGTAACATAATGAAATTAGTCACTATGATGGTATTTCTTGTTAAAAAAACAAGACGTAAAAGATAATGACTGTTTTGTAGATTTTTTTCACTTTAAAAAATCTTTCCGTTCTTCGGCCGACATGTTACATACATTTTTATAGTTAGTATCAGAATGATTTTAGTTAGTTCGGCTGTGTCTGATCTCAAGACAAAGTCTGCTAATACTCAATCACTTCTCAAAACTGTCTCTTTTGTTTATATATTTTACGAATCCTACCACTAGCAATACCAGTTAATAAATAACTCCTAATTACAAACTTAATATTTCAATTTGAGTATTCTCTATTTTTCGTTCATAGAAAATTACTTCAGTTAAGCAACCCAAACCAAGAGCTTATAAAACGTTTTGTAGTCAATCTTTAGACGTTGATAATCATAAATATTTACTACCGATGATCACGGTAATTTTTCACTATACTTCAGATTTACTGATAATCTCGTTTTATTTTTATGGTAGGCGAACAAAAAGACTATCTACGATCAAAACATTGGGCGTCCTTATAAAGAACACAACGGGCATCGGCTTTTTTTTAGCTATAATTGCCGACACTTAGTATGGTATTTATATCGTATGGTATCCCCGCAAGCAAGAATCAGTACAGTAGTCTTGAAGAGCCAAGCAACATTAATTTATGTATATACTGTAATCAATAAAGCTACGTATTTTGTGCATTCTTAATTATAGTATTAGGGTTCATTAGAACTCCTGTTTTTTTCTAGTGTACAGGAAGCTATTTCCGTGTAATCCAAGTTTTCGGTAATCCGACGGTGTCTCGGTCCCATCTACCTCGAATTATCCATGCACTACTGTATTTGTTTCCGTACCAATGATCACCGTACTTGAAACAGTTTTTCATGCAACTCTAAAGTGAGTGAATATCTCATAGACATTAAAGTTACTCTTGGGACTAGAATATCGAGGATAAACATAATAGATTTATTACATTGCTTACCGAAAACGTTTTGATTCCTAGCTACACTGCAATATACATTGAGAAGAACTATATCCTTACATATAGTCTTCAGAGATGTAGAAATAAAGAATTTTAAATATTTACCATTGCTTAAACCGCCTGAACTGCTTTCTAGTTTAATTAGCATATTAACACCTATGTTACATGTATCCTTAAATAAGTACTTAAAATGTTTTGCTCTTATGGTCATAGAATGTGTGTATATATCCACGTGTTCTATCTTTGTTATATTATTTATATTTTTTAAACTATTTTTAAATATTTTGGATGAAAAAAATATATATAATGTTATTATTGATAAAAATTATGTTGTATGGCCTATAAATAACGCTAGTTCTTAAATACCTTGGTCATTCATTTGGAAGAGTTGAGATATTGTTGCCAAGTGTTTCATTAGAGTCCTCGATGTAAGTACTTCAGGAATTTGTAAACATGCTATTTTAGCATGCTTTCGTAAAACTTTATAAACAATTATGGGGTTACTGGTATTTGTGTTTGCAAACACGCAAATGTTATCGTCACGAACGGAATTATTTCTTGAACTTATTAGCATATAAATATAAAATAATAATATAAAAAAAATCTCATAAAAATTGACACTCGGTAGTTTTTGAGACTGTACCACTCCCCTTATATTACATCTGTCAATTCCTTTGAACATAACTGTTGTTTCGCTGTAAAGGACATACAGCTGTGGATTCGCGACCTTATCTTGGAGAGAACTATGCTAAGTATTTACAGACACAATTGTAACATGTAAACATAAACAGCCGACACTCCTAAAGCCATTCTGACGTGTTTGTTTACTTGATGGCACACCAAACGTATCTTAATGTTCCGGTCAATGCATCTCATAGTATTTATTTTTTAACTTAACTTGCTTTTCAAATTAATTGTCATAGCATCTCTATCCGATTTTAAGAATCTAAAAGTGACTATTTGCTGTATATTGTTACAATTTGGTAACATTGCAAACATGTTAACACTAGTCTGCAACACATATATTACCAGATGTAACACTTAATATGCCCTACGCCATATATATTCACTAAATGTTAATACCAATGTATTCAATAAACATATTAATAAAATAAAACATAGACTACCAGCGGCTAAAGTCGAGGATATAAACAAATGATTCCGTCTTTATAAGACCATTTTGACGTTTGGAGAATACCATAAATTTACGTTTACGCCGTATGTAAATGAGAGAAAGGGATGGAAAAGATAGTATGCAGAAAGTCAGTTTTTCGGGCCTTCGTCCACGAGAGTACTTGTGGAGTGCGAGCCTTTATCTTTGTTTGGCTTGGACCTATGTTTGTTTACACCAGACAGCCTGATATCGTAATATAAACTGACAACACTCGCACAGATGTCATTTAGGTTCTTGTTTGTATACAATACAGAGATTAACGATGGATGATTCAGTATTTATTAACATCTATTTCAATTACCGTCCTGCAATTTCTGTCACAATACTTCTGCCGTTGTAGCTCATAGGCACGAAATGTCTAAGTGTGATTTATTGTGTGGTTTAACAATTTATCTTGCATTTACTTTATAAAAATTGTTTTTGAATATTCTGATTGCCTGTGCCTAGTAGGGTAAACGTAGTTTTATGAGATCAGTTATATAATATTTATTAATTGAAAACTGTAGTAAATAAAACCTACAGATTTTAGCGCAGTTTAGTTAAAAAGACTTATAATCGCACGATAATTAACATACACTAATTATTTCTTGTTCACTGATTGTACACACTTAACTTTATATACAAGATATCATTTGACACATTATAAGCTTTATTTATGGAAACTGGCATTAGAAATAATAACTCAATTTTGACAGCAGTATTTACACAGTGGCTCAGAACATTCTAGACATATTGGCTGTACAAAGGCATCTTACAAAGTGTTACTAGTCTTTCTATTTTTTGTTGCTGGACAAATTCTACATTGCTTAAAACAATTTATCTATACAAATAGAAAAATTTGTAAATTTCTGGAGGTTGCAGTTTTTTTAAATCATTTTCATCGTCTGATGCACTTCGTTGAGATTCGGTATCATGATCGAAAAAGTACCGAAGAGGAGTACTTTCGCTCATGATACCGAATTTCAGATCAACGATCCTTCTTTTAGAAGAACCCTGACCTTTTGCTCAATTACTTCTTCACTCTGTTGCACAATTCCCCTATTCTCTTTGATGCCTTCTAAAAGTCTCTTTGATGCCTTCATTAGATACAGCACCTGAATCACTGTCTTCTTCGGCTAATGCTGATGATCAGGCACGATGACGGTAGTTAAAGGTTTAGCTTGGAATTTGTAGATATTGGCATAATAGGTTTTCTGGATATATAAGCTGATAAAGATAAGTCGATGAAATGATGTGGGTCAACAAATTTTCTTTGTCGTTTATTCTAAGTTGTATAAAGGTTGAACAAATATAAGGTCTACTTATTTATATTTTTTTTAAATTTACGGTTATAGTTGAATTTTTTTCATTTACGGATGGTTCAAAAGTCATTCCGCTGCCCCCGCTAACGATACCATCCTTTTTAAAAGAACAAAAGAAAATAACACAAAAAGAGATGAAAATTAATTACCCGAATTAGATATCTAAATAGTCTAAGTAAAATTGGAAAGAAAATATATGACAATTAGGTAGACAAAATACATTTAAAAAAAATTAAATAAAAAATTTAATTTTTATAAAATTATCAATTTGGGACAAACGGTTAACTTTTTAAGTTGAATCTTTCAAGCATACAGTCTATAAAATTCTTAAAGCACATGGAAAGGCTGCATTGAAACACTGCTTCAAATTATAAAGATTAGTTTGACAGACATGACGTAAACAAACGTGCTAGAACTACTATCGGAGTGCCGCCTGTTTATGTTTTCATATCACAAACATTTCTGTAAATAGTTGTAGCATAACTTCTGTCCAAGACAAGGTCGCGAACCCGACTCTTTCTGTAGGTAATGTTGCATAGTTGGAAACATGCCAATTTCGGGAGATTGATTGTCAATGGGATATATACCCCAAATCACCCCTTGGTGATTCCTGACGAATCACCACCCCGTACATCCCCGACGAATTTTGATGAGAAGGGACTAGAACCGAATTATTTGCAAGAAAAAAACCAGGTCTTGAAGCATTTTTGAAATTTTTTTTTAGAAACTACAAAAAATTTGTAAATTTACAATACTTGTTTAAACGTTTGATAAAAACATTATCCTCGCTTACAAGAATTGTTTATGGATATAAGTCATAACTAGTGCATTTAGACAGTCTTTGTAAGTTTTAGTTCTCAAAAATGGTCAATTATTATATCAAGGTAGACATAGTATGAGGAGATTGCATATTATGTATGCATATTTATTAATAGTTCTACGGTTTTTATAAACTCATTCTATTTTTAGGAACTTTAATTATCTTGAAATTATAGTTTTTAATTTGAAAGTTAAAATTCGTGTGAAATTTGATATAATACTAGAACTTAGGTTATTAATTTTTACTGATAAAATATCAAAATAACTATAATTTTTCTGGGAAGAAAATTTACCCCAAAACCATCGATAGATAGTAAACAGTCTATACTATTTTATTTGCCCTAATATTAGTGGGAATTAGCATTAAACTCGTAATCGGTTGAAGAGTAAATACTGAAAAGTGTTTCTGTCTTCAATACGTGTTTTCTACTTATCTGACCATTAATTTCACCTTACCGACAGCCCAAATAATACGAACGAATAACGTAAAAGTATCAATGCATATAAGCCTGAATAGTGGATTCTAAAAAATCTCTAGTATTAGCAGTTCCATTCCCTCATTAATGGACACAATAAAAGTGGCCTTGGGAGATTTGAGTTTTAGTCAACTGGAAATAACTGAGTTGGCGGTAACTCATTGAAATTAGCTACAGTGCAATGTTTTTCAAATTCTTCTAGTTGGTTATATCGCCTAAGCTTTATCGTCTACATCTTTACTTATTCACAAGTGTTCAGTGGCATTCGAATGACGGTGAACTATTTAGAAACAAGCCAACTAGACTATAAATTGAATAGAAAAATTATTGCTTTAAGCACATAAAACAAATCACTAATATGAACTGTAGGAAAACAGCTGAATTCAAGGGTTTGATGACTGGTATTGTAAAGCATTGCTGTAGCTAAGAGCCCATCACTGAATGGGTTATAAAATCAGAACTTTATTTCCTCTCCCTATCCTCTTATATTAGAAGGACAGTATGTAAAGGTAGCTATAAGTAAAAGTAAAGTAGAAATGTTTGTAACATTCTTTCATGAAATGCAGGAAACATCGAGCACACTAACAACCCCCTATACTCCAATCTACCCACATACCAAGCCTTAACTCACTCATCTACTATCCCATTTATCCATTCATCCATTCACCTTTTCATTCACTCAATTCATACCTACCTACCCTACCACTCACCCACAAACACATCCATCCACACATTAACTCACGTACCCACTGAGCCAATCACTCACTCAAATCCCTAATACCCAACAATCAATCCCTCCCATTCACTCCATTCCCATTTATTCATCACCTACTACCACGACTACGCCTTGGTCCCTACCCAAAGAACCATTTACTGACCCCTCCTTACTTGTACCACGCCTATCCCTAGAAAAAACTTACGCCCGCTTACCTATTTGTAGAAGCACCTATGACCCATCACCTTTCTTTACTAACTTATTCAGTCATGTACCTACGCAACAATATACACATCCATTCAGTCACTCTCTAAACCCATCCAGCCATACACCGACCCACTAGCCCACCTAATCTCTCATCACCTATCACTCGCCAAATCAAATACATTCACCTGCAAATTCACTAAACACACTCCACTCAACCTCTCACACTCAGCCACTTACTCTCTCACCCACCCACTCACGCTCCACCCACTCATCCAATCTTTCTCTCACCCACGTAATCATACTCATTTTTTTAACGACAGACTCTTTCATTCACTCACCCAACTCCATTCTCAACGACTCTCTCGGTTGAGGTTAAAAGAATTACAACCTTCGCTGTAGCGGTGCAACTCGAAAGCCTTTCAGAGGCATGAAAAATGGTTGTCGCTTTGTATTCAATGTGATTTCCGTGTAAGCCACTGGAACAAACTTTCGAACTGGACTTTCCCAAGGCAAATCCGTCCTTGTAAACTGAAAATATAGAGAAAAGAACTCTACTAGTCTAAACAACACTGAAAAAAGTCTAAACACCACATGATGCGTCCGTATAAACGTGAGACTATCCAGTTGCAGGGTAGTTGTTAGTCAGCATGTATAAAGCAGATGACCATTAATCCTTGTGATTTTATGTTCGATGATGCCGGGCAGAACCAGATTCACTGGAATATAAGCACCTCCTAATGGATTTGAGGGGAAAATAAGGCTTTATCCTCACCTTCATTGATGAGCTTTTCCGGGAGGACCAGGTCTGCAGTGGTTTATTTTCAATATTAAGACGGACATTGACTATGCGCTTTTTCAAAAATTTTTGACCCTATACAAATTCAATTATAACTAAATATGTAAATATAAAACACAACAAATATTTATATTATAGCAGTTAATTAAATCGTACAACAATTAAACAAACACTGTATTTACATTACCATGGTTTCTTAAAGACATTTTAAATCATAATTGTTTCAGTTTGAAAGCAAAAATATGAAGCTTAAAAACTTTTGGAGACTCTGTAAGTTCTAATCAAATTATTTAACCTAATTGTGCTTATATCACTATATATTCGTGGCCTCTAGACAGTATATCCCGTCAATTACGAATAAACCACTGTTGGAGTCGAATTTGACTCCAGATATACATAGATGTATGACGTCGACATATAGCTGGACGTAGGATAGTCTAGCTAAAACCTTTTTTACTTAAATAGTAAAGCAGTTAAATTTTATGTAGGTAAATGTTGTGAAAACCTTTGCTCTCTGTTTAATCTAAATTTCGAGGTTTCCAACTTAATTCCGAAAATGTACATAGTGTTCTTTTTATCAAAACTATGTAACTTATCGCATTGCTAAATAGTTATTAAAACTATATAAATGTTCTATCAGTGTGCTATAGAATTAGTTTGTTTATTGGTCGTGTATTTATTTCTATTAGATAAAGTATATGAATCTATTTCATTATATTTGATATACAAATAGAGACGTATATTTATGTCTATTAACTGTTTATGTTACGATCACTGTCAGCGGAACCCATTGTTCTCTTTCTCTCTCTTATATATATATATATATATATATATATATATATATATATATATATATATATATATATATATATTCAAGATTAAATAATATACACTAATTACAGGAATTAATTTATTGAATAATACACTCAAAGCATTTCGTTGGTTGACATTACCAACATCCTCAGGAATTACTAAGAATGACAAAAGAACTGTCTAACAAATATGAAGCTACTAGATAAAGCATTACACAGTTTGGCAATCCTATGCTTGGCAACAAGCATAATATTGATAACAAACTGATAGATGAACGAATTCAAATACGTTCTAAATTCCATAGTATATTCAATGTATATATTGTTATGGCAGCAGTGGAATAGGATTGGCAATATTGTAATAGATTTGGCAACCTTGTAATGCTTTATCTAATAACTTCATATTTGTTAGACAGTTCTTTTGTCATTCTTAGTAATTTCTGAGGATGTTGGTAATGTCAACCGACGAAAAGCTTTGAGTGTATTATTGAATAAATTAATTCCTGTAATTAGTGATTATTATTTAATCTTGAAAATAATTCTAACAGGAAAACCTATTTGATATTTTACATATATATATATATATATATATATATATATATATATATATATAGACACATATATGTACACGAAGGTAATAGGTCGTCTGGAATGTAAAGAATGGTTTTCTATAACTTTTTTTTTTTTGCTGTGGACGTTCAGGGTCATGTGACTCCGATGGTCCGATGTCCATAATAAGTTGCTGCAGCCAACGTCCAAAACTGTTTATCGATCAATATTGTTTTGATGTTTCCCTGGCTTCCCATTGCAGACAGCAGAGCTGTTCTTGATGGAATTGGTGAATCATTTGGTTCTTTTTGAATGTCATAGAGGCTTCTACCTTTGGTTTCTTCTCTCCAACTTTGAATCCATTTTCTTCTAACTGATGTTTTCACACCACTCAGGCATTTCTTTAGAGAGTACTGTGGTAAGAAGACTGGGCCCATTTCCGCTGATTGTTTGGCGATTATATCTGCTTTTTCATTGCCGTCGATGCCGCAGTGTGAGGGGATCCAGAGCTGTATTTGTTTCTCATCTTTGCTGAGAGTGTTGAGTAAATTTGTTATTTCTTCTAATCTGAATGGGTAGTTTCCTGGTTTCCGTTTCTCTTTCATGGGCAAGGCGCTCTTGGAGTCAGTGAATATACAGAACTTCTCTGCTCGTAGTTGAAGGCAGTTTACCAAGGCTGTAATTATTGCCAGCAACTCTGCATCGACACTGGAGGCTGCATTTGCTGGTACGTATTATTCTTCTTTGGTGAAGTGGTTATAGTAGCCTGCTCCTGACTTATCCATGACTAGATCTACTGACCCATCGGTGTATATTTAAAGGTAGTCTTAGTACAGATTCTGAATCATTTCCAGTGACTCTCGCCGAAGTGCATCCTGGGGGTCTTCTTTAGTTAGGCAAGAAAGTAGGTTTAGAGTTACCATAATTTCATTCTGCTTCCATGGGGGTTCGTGATTGCAGACCGGGATTTCCTCTGGAGTCTCACAAGGCATTTCAACAGCGAGCAAATTGATACTGTGAGTGTATGATTGTCGTGTAGTCGTTTCTTTTAAAGAGTGTAGTGGATTGGGTTATGTGTAGTGAGAGGGTTTTTAGATATTTATTCCATATTTGTTCTTCTAGCAGTAAATCTATGGGTTCTATTTCCATTGCTGCAATGGGAGTGGTTTTGCGACAGCCCAGTCTAATTATTAAGGCAGCTGATTAAATTACTAGAAGCTTTTTAATGTGCGTTGCTGCAGCCGCTCCCCAGACCTCACTGCTCTAAGCCAGTTTTGTTCTTACAAAGGATAGGTAAAATGTTCTCAAGCATAAGTTGTCAGCGCGTAATTGTCGGCTGGTGACTACTTTTATTGAATTGAGACGTTTGCTACAAGCTTTAACAGTTTTTTCATTATGATTTTTCCATCTTAGTATTTTATCAAGCAGTACTCCTAGCAGCTTAGGGCAGTGGTTATATTGAAGATTTATGTTATTAAGTTTTAGTTTGTGTTTGTAGTCAGCTAGAGTATTCCTTCTTGTAAATATTGCATATTCTGTCTTTTCTGCAGAGATTTTCAGTGACCAGCTTTTGCACAAGTTCGAGACTCGGTCCAGGGCCATCTGCATTGCCTGGTTAGCTGTGTCCGGATCTCTATGTGAGGCGAAAAGCGTTACATCATCAGCATAGGAGACACACTCTACTCCCGGAGGTAGGTTGGATGCAATGTCATGTATTGCAATATTAAACAGTGTTGCACTTACAACTGCTCCTTGAGGGGCTCCGTTTTCTATCTTAGCACTTGTTGATTCTTGGCCATTGACCGATGTTTGAATTTTTTGACCGCTTAAGAAATTTCTTTAGATACTGCAACATGTTTCCCATTATGCCAAGCTTCATGCATTTTAACAAGATAGTGGTGTGGGGTGTCCTGTCAAAAGCAGCTTCAAAGTCTAGGAGGACAATTACCGTTAATTCTTTTTTCACAAAACCAGCGTAGATGTTGTTTGTTAACTATATTATGGCATCGTTACTGCATTTCTGTTTTCTGTAACCATATTGTGATTGGTCTTGTAGGTTGTATTTTTCTAGTCTCCACTTTAGTCGATTGTTCACCATGCGTTCGAGACGTTTGCCAAGACAAGATGTAAGAGCAATTGGGCGATATGATTTCATTTGGGACTTGTCTTTAGATGGTTTTAGGATTGGTACAATTAGTGCTGTTTTCCATTTTTCTGGGATATTTCCCGAGTGACAAGTTTCATTGAATACGTTTAGTATATTAGTAAGCATCTCTTCTGATCTATGTTGGAGCATTCTGTTATGGATTACATCTAGTCCGGGAGTCGAATCCTTCAATCTGGATACTTCATTTCTCAGTTCCCATATTCTGAAGGGTACGTTCACAGGGTCTTCCAGGCGGTACAGTTCTTCGACTTGGTAAATTAACTGCTTTTCTTTAGTATTGAGCTTTTTGGGCCATGGGATTTTCTTTCCTGCCCTGTTCTTGAAAAAAAAATAAAAGTTTCCTCTTTTGTTTTGTCATCCTCTAACCACTCTCCAGCTTCACTTTGTATTTGGCTAATCTTTTGGCCAGTATTATCTTCGATTGATTTAAACTTTTTCCAGACTGTTCTGGATGGAGTGTTTGCATTTATAGAGCCCACAAATTCTCTCCAAGCTGTCCTTTTCTCTGAGATTATTGTACGTCTCAGGATGCCGTGGCATCTCTTGTATTCTTGTCTGCACTCTTTAATTCTCTGCACCTTCCTTCTTCTTCTAGCCCTTTGTCAATTTTTTCTAAGTTGATTGATTTTCTCTTACCACCAGCTATTTTTAAATTTGTGTTCTCTTCTTGGTTTCTCTTTGGGAATGTTAGGGTCAGTGGCTTGAAGAAGTATTATTTCTAGAAATTCTGGATTGTATTCTTTTATCTCGCTTGCCCTAGTTTCTTCTGTAAAAGCACTCCAGTCAGCTTTTGAAATATTGTATTTATTGCTTATGACAGATGGGATCTGAACTAGAACTGTTGAGATAGAAAGTACTAAGTATATTGGTAGGTGATCACTTCCTAGATCTTCCCCGGCGTACAAATTTGTTATACTTTTCTCGATTATTGGCGAGGACAGTGTCAAAACTAAGGTGCTTAGAGTTCTTGTTGAGGATGACTGGTATGTGGGCTCTTTGTTTTGGTTAAGCAGAAGTATGTTTTGGGCTTGAATCCAGTTGAGGGCCGTTTTTATTTTTTGGTTCGTTGTTCCAACTCTGGTGTCTGCTGCTCATGTCTCCAACTATGATCAGGTTCTTGCTGGAGCTGATTAGTGTGTCCAATTCCTTCTCTTCAATTTCCTGGGATGATATATATGTGTTGACTAGAGTAAATTGTAATTATTTGGTAACTCTTATATTCATTTTTATGTACTGTACATTTTTTGTAGTCTTCATATCACAGCCTTCGGCATGCAATGACTCGTGTACTAGGGCAACTAATCCTCCGCCTCTCCACTTGTCTCTAGATAAATTATGTAGGTTGTAATGTTTAAACTTCGGATGAAGGTCTTCGTTTTTTGGTAATGCTGATTCCTGTATGTAGACTATTTATATATTTTTCTCGTGAATTTCCTTTCCTAGCTCCGATGCTTTATGTTTTAACGATCTGGCATTCCAGTGCATTATTAATAGTTTGTCATCTTTTTGCTTATATAGTTTGTTGTTGGTCGATTGGTGTAAGGTTCTCTCTTTTCTTTTTCCTTTCTGGAAAACTCTATCCAATTGAAATGTGTGCTTCCCTCTTGTTTGCTTCTGTCCTCAGACGTTGAGTGAGGTTTCTTGCAGTTATTCTGTTTGGACACCATACTTCAGTTCTTTTGGTTCCATTTGTACCGCGTACTCTCATTATGAGGTGCTTGTTAATGTTAATTTTTTCGTTATAGTTTTTATGGTTAGTACTTTTTCTGACCATATATTTACACTCAGTCTGTCTTGGTGTTTTTGTTTCAGTTTTGAAACTCGTTGGTAGTCCTGAGAAGGACTATTTGCTTCTTTACAAGACATATTATTGGGCTCCTTTTACAGAAGCGGCTGCTGGCGTTCGGTCCACTGAGTGTTATAAAGGCTCTTTTCATAAACGTGACATATAAACTCAGTTATCCACGAGCAGGACGAGGACCAACCAGCTCCCCCTCGTTTGATATAACTAAATAAACACAAAAGCTATCACTAGAAACCCTTATTTACAGCATTAGAGTAAATTAAATTACTTTTCTATAAAGTGAACGTAGGCCAGTGGTTACCAACAGTTTATTACAAGTACATTCAAGAAGTATATTTTTATTTGAGATACAAAATATAAAACTATCCCACGTTAGAGTTCGTATATCCAGGCGAAGCTCGTTAAACCTATTTATATTATTATTTTGTTTGGACTAAGTTAATGAAGTTATTATTAGTTGAAATTTATTTTATTGTAATTGTAGTGAGTTGAGTTGAGTCTGAACTTTGAGTTCATCTTTGAGTTCATGATTTCAGAAATGTTAGGCTCCATTCTTGAAACTTTTACTCTGAAATCATACTGCATATCAAGCCGATTCCTAAATTTAATTTTTCATGAAGTAGATAGTTGAGGATGCATGTTCACATCTCTAGGTAGTTGGAAAAAGTAGTATTACATTCAATGCCTTATTGCTAAGTGGATTTTAGTCTTTTTGTACTGGCATCCAAAATTCTACAATGATCTCCATTAAAACCTTTTTTAATGGACCAATGCTGGTCATTTCAAGTCGATCTTGTTCTTCTTCTGAAGGACTCAGAACCTTTTATATTTCAGGGAAGCAGAACGCAGTTCTAATCCAACTGGTGGTCAGTTATGCTTTCCTTTATTTGGTTTACTAAGTTTTCATCAGAAGACCCCAAAAACTCTTTAATAGTGAGAAAATTTGTAAGAAAACATATATTGACCTTTGTTGCCCACAACGGACAATCTTTAACCATGGCACAAACTTTGCCTTTAACTTTGAACATATCTATATTAAAACCTTGTAAGCCTAGATACGAAACTTTCAAATGTTCAAACAAAGCTAAGTAAGCAATCACACAAAGCCAAGAAATGTCTAAGTAAATCTGCATACATGGTATCATGAAGGAAGGTTCTGACCTCATCCTTAACATCAACAAACCTTTTCAGTACCACCTCGAGAGAGCCCCCATACTTAGGTATGGATAAGAGGCGGAGCATTCTTACTGCCCAATAACAAAGAAAACAATCTAGACTTCAAAGTTTTAATGTAGATAATACGTTGAACTACCTCATTGAGAGTTTTATGCAACACTTCAGGCAATATCTTGGGTACCAAAGCCTCTCGATGAATGCAACGGTCAAATACGGCCGCAGTGAACGTGTTAAATATAAATATTTTAGTATCAGTGACATCTCACTGACCCCTAATACATTGCCCGCGGAACCTTAGGGGTTAGTTCCAGTTGGGAACCACTGAAGTAGGCACCCGTAGCGTGCTTCCACTTTTTCGACGCCGATGTTATACTCCTTAGCTGGCAATGACCGAAACCACCTATTTGATTTCTTCATAATTATCAAAAGGTTACCCGGACATTTGGGCAAGGATGAATGGCCAAAGATAAAAATCATAGATTAAACCCGTTCATCTCAAAAGCAGTTACTATCACTTTATAAAAGCCTAGAAGTGATTTTTCTATTTTTTATTTTGTATTACAGTTAGAGTGATGCAAGTCTATAAATGGGTTATTTGCTTCTGTCGTTTTGTGTTCATCTTCCTTTACAATATGGTCGGGAATGTTTTCTCCATGAGGGAGAGGTTTGTTATTGGTGCCACCAGTTTTCCAAAATTCACCAAACTCGTAAGCAACATCACACAGTAAAGAAACTATGCTCATACTGATGTAGAATTTGTGAGGCAGAATATATATATATATATATATATATATATATATATATATATATATATATATATATATATATACATATATACACATACATACATACATATCGTATGTTTCCAGTCAGTCAGCCTGACAAGAGTAACAATGTTGCCTTGTTGTTCTGTGTTATTCTGACACAAATACTTAGAGGACGCCGCAAGCGGGATATTGAGGAAGTAAAGCGTCTATTCTAATAGAAAATAATATCCTTACAAAGTTTAAAGAATTTATAAAAATAAATAAATCTTAACGAACATGTAAATATAAAATGAATATATAAATATTAGTAGCCTATTATTTATGCTAGGTTAAACCGTGCAACAATCAGGAATAAACCTCATTTATATATCCATGGTTACGTAAAGTCATTTTTTATTATATTTTGTTGGAAAAAGAACAAAAAATATGAAACTTAAAAACGTTTGGAAACTTTGTGAGTATTTGTTACTTAATTAAGGAAATGTTAACTTACAACAAAATACATTCCTATCCTACCGCCTGTATGTATCTAGTACGAATAACCGTGGTGGAAGTAAGGTTAGGTTATCTGTGGTTGCTGGCACTTGCAATTGCTAAAGACAGCCTAACTAGAGTCTTATGTAGGCCTATGTTTCGGGTAAATAATAACTTTTGGATATTCCCACCTTATTACCGGAAATGTAGCTGGAGTTTTTCCAATAAAACTAAATAACACAGTTTCGTATTTTAATTCAGTTTTTAAAATAAGGTTGAAAAAGGTTTGCTCTACTTTTAGTTTAGTAATTGAAGGCATGTAAGTTATTTATCATCCATTAGCAAAATCCTTTGTATCGATGCACTTGGGATATGTCCCTTCCCATGTAGAACCGTGTTTCACTTCCTCACAATAGCCTCTTACCACTTTGCCTTTCACCACTTACTTCATACGTCTATGTGGCGTATTTATATTCAAGATAAATCTATTATTTTTTAACTAATTTGTTCTCTTTCATAGATACCAGGCAATGCAAGTCTAGCCTAAAAGTATGTAAAAGTTTAATGTAAGGAAGTATTTGAAACATTTTGTTTAAATTTTAATCCCAAAGTAAAAGGTTTTACAGATAATGCTCATACAAAAATAGATCCTAATTAGATGGCTTGGTACTTTTCTTAGAATATTTAAAAGTATTTTGTATTTCCTTTAAATTTATTTTTTTAGTAAACTTGTGAATTTAGAACACCTTTCTACCAATACTCAAGATTATTTTCTAGAATAGAAAGTAGTTAATTTTAAAACGCCATAATTTATGTGACTTTTAGTGTGGTAGTCATGTTTCACGGCGATAGAAACTGCCGGTTTCTTATGTAGAAGACTTTTCTGCTATTTCTTGGTTTTCTGCATTTACTTCATGATTCCTTTCCCATTCTGTACAATCTTTTTCACTTTCTTATAAGTGACGTTTCATTGTCGCTTACCCCTAACATTTTCATCTACCAGTAATTTCATATATAATATCGTTTTTATTTAAAAACTAAACCAGTTTTCAATTATTTCCATAAAGCATTTATCATTTCCCTTTCACCAAATATTCTTCTCGATACATACTTTTCGACAAATATTTTTTTCTTGCAGATCTCTTTATACACGTTTCTACAAATACGCATTTTGTCTCATACTCTGGAAAGAGTGTCTCTGGAAAACAAAATCACATTTTCATACTATGAAATAGTCTTTCTCTGTCTGTGTTTCCCGTTCCTTCCTTTTCTTCTTCCCTGTTTTTCCACCACTTATTGTTTCTTTCTCACTCCTCAATCTCTCACCTTCTCTCCTCTTCTTACTCTGTATTTTCGCCTCTGACCTTCCCTCCAATGCTCCTTTCTGCTACCCTGTTTTCTCTCTCTCTCTTTCTCTCTCTTATTATTTTTCTCTCTCTCTCCCTCTCTCTCTCTCTCACATTCACTCGAATATCGGTGTTTATTTTATCTTTATCATCAGGATGAAGATTGCTCTCTTAAAAGCAAAAGATTTGTGCAGAAATGTCTGCTGTGCGATGTTTGTAGTATAACAGCAGAATATAATTTAACACTTCCAATTTTGGAAATTTTGTTGTAAGTAAAGAAATGTGCGTAAAGGAAGACAAATATTTAGTTTGATTAGTTGGAATACGTGAAGAGCATGAGGATTTCTGCGTCAGGAAAATAAAATAGGGACATTGTTGTGAGGACATTATCGTTGTATTGAAGGGATACAAGGGCTGGAGATGGCCAGATGATTAACCGTAACTTTATCGTACAGACAGAGAGGACAGGTGGAGGAATCTGCGACGTCCAATCGATGTAAGGATCGTTTTATAAGGCCTAATCAAGCTGGATAATGCAAAATGTAGACTTTGCTGAAAACGTTTATAACCAGCTTGTGCGTGTTTGTCTGCTTGGCCCATTTGGAAACAATCTCTTTTCTGTGTACAAGTTGGAATATGGTCTCCTTGCATCTTGCGACGGCATCGCTTTTTAGAGGTATTAGAGAGGAAATAGCCTGTAACTCTGAAGTAAAAAAAGACCAATTTACTTGTATCGATCCTAGTTGAAAGCCTCTCTGAGGCATAACAAATGGCTGAAACGTCGCCTTTAAAGTGTTAAACCGTCTGGAAACAAGGCTTCGACGAAGGTTGTATAGAATCCAGCTCCGCTGGTCTCTACCGTGGTAGATCCGTCCTTGTAAATTTGGGTCCATTCGACGTCAGGTTAGTTGTTAGCCAGTATTTCTAATGTAGTTGACTTCAAGAGACAATGCAGTGTTGTACCAGGCAGAACCGGGTTCTCCGGAATATCCGGCGTCTTCCGAGGGATATGAGGGCATCTGTCGCTCACCCTGATTGGTATGAGACTGCTACAGAACGAGAGCTTTTGGTTGTGACTTATTTAGAGTGTCAAGCCGGACATTGGCAGAGCGCTACGTTTTCCCGAGGTTTCCGACACAGCATGACCTTTCAAAACATTTCCGTAGTAACTAAATTAATAAGTAAATATAAAACTTACACAAATATTTATATCACTGTACCCAAATAAAAACGTAAAACAATTAAACATACACTACATTTACATGACCATGGTTTACTGAAGACATATTGAGTCATATTTTGCTATACTAAAAGCAAAAATATGAAGAATAAATCATTTGGAGTCTTAGTAAGTTTTAATCAAATTAATTATCAGTATTTTAGTTATAACAAATTTGAGAGATAATACTCTGCCCTCTATTCTATGGTTCCTCCATTGCTTTATGTTTTATATTTAAACACTCTACTTTTCGATTTAAGACTATCCGAAATTCGGAGGATGTACAATGGATTTTCTGTATGATAGGATTTATTCTTTTAAAAATACCTCAGATTAGTAATATTTAATATTTACATATACATTTTACCTTACAATATACATTTTAAATTGGAAGTCCTGAGGGATTTGAGACAACCTAAAGCCTATGCATCCATGCAAACGTGGGACCATCTAATGGCAGAGCGGTTGTTAGTCGGCATTTATAATGCAGATGACCATCGGTCCTTGCGGTTATATATTGGATGATGCCGAGTAGAACTAGAATCACTTGAATATGAGGAGCTCTCGAGGGATTTGAGGGGAACGTAAGGCCTATACCTCACTCCAATTGATGAGTTTCTCCGTTAGATCCAAGCTTGTAGTGGTTTATTTTTGAATATTAAAACAAACATTGGCAATGCGCTACGTTATTCAAAAGTTTTCGACCCTATAAAAATTCAGTAATAACTAAATATGTAAATATAAAAGGAAAAAAATATTTATGTTACAGTACTTAATTAAATCGTACAACAATTAAACAAACGCTGTATTTACATTACCATGGTTTCCTATGGACATTTTAAATCATATTTTCTGAGTTTGAAAGAAAAAATATGAAGCTTAAAAACTTTTGGAGACTTTGTAAGTTTCAATCACTTTATTTACCCTAATTTTGCTTATATCAGTATATAGTCGTGCCCTCTAGACGGTATATCTCTTCAATTACGAATAAACCACTGTTACAGTTGAGTTAGACATTATTTAAATATATATATATATATATATATATATATATATATATATGTGTGTGTGTGAGTGTGTGTGTGTGTGTGTGTTTATGTGTGTGTGTGTGTGTGTGTTTATGTGTGTGTGTGTGTGTGTGTGTTTATGTGTGTGTGTGTGTGTGTGTGTGGGTGTGTGTTTGTGTGTGTGTGTGTGTGTGTGTGTGTGTGTGTTTATGTGTGTGTGTGTGTGTGTGTGTGTGTGTGTGTGTGTGTGTGTTTATGTGTGTGTGTGTGTGTTTATGTGTGTGTGTGTGGGTGTGTGTTTGTGTGTGTGTGTGTGTGTGTGTGTTTATGTGTGTGTGTGTTTATGTGTGTGTGTGTGTGTGTGTGTGTGTGTGTGTGTGTGTGTATGTGTGTGTGTGTGTGTGTGTGTGTGTGTGTGTGTGTGTGTGTGTGTGTGTGTGTGTGTGTGTGTGTGTGTGTGTGTGTGTGTGTGTGTGTGTGTGTGTGTGTGTGTGTGTGTGTGTGTGTGTGTGTGTGTGTGTGTGTGTGTGTGTGTGTGTGTGTGAATGACGTCGACGTTTAACCGGGCTGAAAATAGCCTAAGTAGAAGCTATTGTAGACTTAAACAGGTTTCGTAGGTAAATATAGTAAAAAACCTTTCCTTTGGTTAAATGCTACATTTAAACGTTTCATACCTATTACCAAAAAGGTACATATTGTTCTTTGTATCAGGAAAAAATAACTAATAACATAAATATCTAATAAAACTATATAAATGTCCCATCAGTGTACTCTAGAATTAGTTTATTTATTGGTCGCGTATTTATTTCTATTAGCTAAAGTATATGAATCTATTCATTATATTTGATTAACAAATTGTGACGTATATTTAGGCCTATGTATAATAATTGCTAATGTAAAGCACTGTTAGTGGAACCCATTATTCTCTCACCCCCCTTTCTCTCTCTCATATATATAGGGTAACCCCCCTCTCTCATACACATTTTCCAGTGGCTACCAACAAATTGTTTTCAAGGACCCAATGAGGGCATCGGTCACTACATTGACAAGGACCCCCCAAATTCAATAAATGCTTAAATATTTTTGTTATTCTCTATATAAGGCTAGTTTAAAACTGGTAAATGTTGGATATAAGAAAGACATATAGTGAAAACCTTTAAATCTGGAATGTAAAGAAAGGTTTGCTAAAACTGAATAAATACAAAAGATATCACTAGAAAACCCTACTTTCAGCATTACAGTACCTTAAATTACTTTTCTATAAACTAAACGTAGACGTGTAGGCCAGTGGTTACCAACAAATTGTTTTCAAGGACCCAATGAAGACATCGATAGCTACATTGACAAGGAACCCTCAAATTCTTAATCTTATGTTGTAGATTACGCGCAAAATAATTTAAACGGCACGATTCCAAGGTTTCCACCTTATTGATGTAAGTATACATATTGTACATATTATTATACATAAAACAACATCGAAATATTAAATTATTACAACTAAATAAATTCCACAACAAATTTGTTTAGAGTTAGTTGATATCGTGTATTTTTTACCATTGGCCAAAGTATTTGAATCGTTTCACTTTATCTAGTTCACTTTATTATATTTACAAATGGAAATGGGGGGGGCGGGGGGTTAGTAGTTAGTATTTTTCTTAGTAATGTCAGCTTTAAAGGTTTTTGTTTCTGACAATTCTGATACTTCTTTAGGTGTGAGGATAGAGGAACCTAATTACAGATAGAAATCGTAATCTCCCTAATACGCACCATCCTGAATCTTAATCACTTGGGTTTCGAAGATTCTCTTGTCATTCACTTGAAGGGCGAATATGAAAGAGTAAATACAAAAGTAAATGCTTAAATAGGCTGGTTATTCTCTGTATAGGGCATGTTTAAAACTGGTAAACGTTGGATATAAGAAAGACATTGTTATTAATTTTGTTTAATTTTTAGTACTAAAATACATGATTTCAGAGATAATGCTCTGCCCTTCATTGTATGGTTCCTCCATTGCCTTATGTCTTATAAACAAACACTATACTTTTCGATTTAAAAGCTATCCGAAATTCGGAGGAATAAAAAGGGATTTTCTGTACAATAGGAGTTATTCTCTTTAATTACCTCATATTAGTTATATTTAATATTCACATTTATATTTCAGTAGAATTTCGTTTGGTATCTTGATACTTCGTAATAACTAGTTTGAAGGAAAATAATAGTTGTGTCTTATGTAAATGTTTAGAATGGTACAACTGATGTTGTATAACTTGAAAAACTCTAGCTTTAATAAAAGAATTTCTTATCTTGTTCCAGTCACGTGCTGTTTTGGTGCAAAGAAGAGGAAGGAAAGGGGAGGTAATTACTATTAGGTTGTTTTAACTTCACCTTGAAATAATGTAATTTAGTAGTGTTATTAAAATCCACTAATTTAATTAAATAGTTTTATGGCTTGTTCCAAACTCGTATATATGTTCAGTTTCCAATATTTGCTGGGTTTAAGCTAAATATTGGGATCCTCATCCCATGCGTGTTCTTTTGATAATAATCAAATATTATAGCATCATATTACGGCTGCCAATTTTAGAATTTTCATTTTGTGGTTCTTGTAAGTCTCCGCCGCTATTATATTTCAAGGATAAAATACATGAAGTTTAATGAAACTATAGATCCAAAGTATTAAAGTTATTGTATAAATAATATGTTAATACATATTTCAATAACAGTAGCTATGATATAGAGAAAAAATATTTTTTAAAACATCATCAACATAGCACTTATTTAATATATATATATATATATATATATAACATGATATACGTGTCAGCAAGCCTTAGTTTTACCTTACATTTTAATGTATTTATATTTTTTATAAATATCGTATTATGTGACAAGATTTATTCAAATTTCTAACTTTACAGCAGTTTTCGATGAGGACATGGTTAGCTATTTGTCAAGCGCATACCCGAGAGTAAAGTTCGTTCCTATTCTCGAGGTGATTCCTGAGGGCGATGACGAAGAGGAAGCGGAAATAGTTAATAAAAATACTGCAATATTTTCTACAAGTGATTCCGCACTATTTCCGCTGAAGATTGAAGTCCCTGCGTTCTACAGGACTCAGTCGTTTTGTAAGTGACTTTTTATTTATTCCTTTCGTTTTGTATAAAATGGAAGTTCTATTCTAAGTTACTTGAGTTAGAACTTATATCTGCTCACTTACAAATGTGTTCCAGTCACCAGCAAGTTCCAAGTCATACCTCTCTCTCTCTCTCTCTCTCTCTCTCTCTCTCTCTCTCTCTCTCTCTCTCTCTTTCTTTCTCTCTCTCTCGTTCTCTCTCTCTCGCCCTCTCTTTCTCTCTCTCTCTCTTTTTTTCTCTCTCTCTTTTTCTCTCTTTCTTTCTCTCCCTCTCTTTCTTTCTCTCTCTCTCTCTCTCTCTCTCTGTCTGTCTGTCTGTCTCTCTCTCTCTCTCTCTTTCTGTATATATAAGAATAATTATAAGAGTTTTGATGCATACTGACAAATTAGAGCTGGACAAGTTTAACTATGTATAACTACTTGTAAATGTTACAACTTTGAACTCAAAATTAAAGTAAATCTGTCATATTAAAAAACAATTAGCTGTGTATTAAAAAACAATTCCCTTAGATTCAAAGATCCTGTAGTAGCCTACATCTTATGTGAACTTCAATACTCATGTAAGCATTTCTATACAACTTCCAATAGGGTTATTATTATTATTATTATTACTAAAACTCGGAGAGGCCTTATCGGTGTAAAGCACTTAGCTGCTGCCTTTGTACTCTCTTCCCATCTCTACCACAGGAATAGCTTAGGGAATGCCTACCTCTTTGCAGAAATCAAGTACTCACCTGATGTTAATCTTCTGATATCCTCTGGTGTACATACCTGCCAGCCAAACCACTTTCTCCTTGCATCTACCAAAGCAGGGCACTCACAGAGTACGTGGATTGGGCATTCCTCTTGGTCCTCGTCGCATCTCTTGCACACAGGGGACCTAGATTTTCCAATTTTGTATTAGATTCCCCTTCAGATTCCCATGGCCTGTGACAAGCTCTACAGTAGCTCTGAGTTGATGTCTACGTAAGGAGAGTAGTTCTTTGCCCCACAAAATCTCCTGAGTAACCCCACAGTACCTTGGATTTGTTACACAACAAGGTTGCATTCCATTCTTCTCTGCACAACCTGTCTGTCTATATGTGCCGTGATCCTCTTGCGCCCTTCCTGAGGCGGTAGCCCACTGCCTTCAGCAACGTTCCTTGAGTTATACACCCTTGTTTTGAGGCGTCAGCTCTCTCATTCCCTATCCAGCCAGAATGTCCTGGAATCCAGGTTAGGTTGAGTGAATTATACTTCCTCAGCTCTACTAGAGAAGCCATAGTCTCAGCCACCAGCCTAGAGCTGGTACTAGCCTTACCTAAAGCCTTCAGAACTGCCTGACTGTCCGAGCAAATCCAGATGGCCTTGCCCCTCCTTCCAAACTCTATTATTTCCTCAGCACATAGTTTGATCGCGAGCACGTCCTCCTGGAAGACAAAGTTGTAGTCCTCCAGGCGATGAAAAACTCTGTCTTGGTGTCGCGGTCCACTAAATCCTGCTCCCACTCCTTCCTTTATCTTGGACCCATCGGTGAACCAGATATCACCATGTTTGGGTCTATACTCCGTCCATGCCTCTCTTGCAGGTATATGGATTTTGTAGTTTCCTTTTTCCCTTTTAAGAGGCAGTATCTTATCCTGAGATTCTATCCAGAGCTTCTTCAGTGAATCCCCAAATAGCTGTTTATGACGTTTGCTACTTGTCTTCCACTGTCCGGTACAACTTAGTCGGTATGCAGTTTCCATTGCCTCCATCCTAATTTGAAGACTCAAGGATAGAAAACCCAACATAACCCTCGTGGTGTGCTTTTCCTTGTAACTGTTATGCCTCTAAGGAAGAGCTCCTGCGCGAGGTCCAAGATTCCTTTACTTGTTTCTTTTTGTAACCTGTCCCACAGATATTTAGCGCACTCAAAGTAGCTTATTTTGGTATTACCAATTCCATCATCTCCAGCGAATTAGTTTTATATCGCCTAGTGAAGATGAGTGCCACAGATTTCTCTCCTTGAATTCATAATGCATTCTCCCTGCACCATGCTTCTGTTACCTTGAGTGCCTCTTGAAGCAGGTTTTTGAGGACCTCTTCAAATGGTCCCCTAACAAGGATAGCTATATCATCCGCATATCCTACCACCTTGACACCCATGCCACTGAGCGTCCATAGTAGGCCGTCCACGAGAAGACTCTACAGCAAAGGGGATAACACTCCACCCTGCGGGCAGCCCTCCGAGACGATCCCATTTATCGTGCACCCCATTCAGGATACAGTACTTCCAAGGAACTCATAATCTAATTTATAATTCCATCAGAAATCCCATGATCCATAGCTGCTCTCTTGATGGCCAGTCTAGAGGTACTATTAAAAGCCACTCCACATCTAGAAAAGCCTCAATACATATCCCCTTGCTGTTGATCTGACCTTCAATAAAGTCCACGACCGACAACAGCGCCGTCTCGACTGACCTACCAGTTCGGTAGGCGTGTTGGCCCTGATGAAGCGGATACTGCTTCAAAGGTCCCTCCTTCAAATAGTGGTACACCAGCCTTTCCAGTGTCTATAACAAGAAAGATGTAAGGCTGATAGGTCTGAAATCCTTTACCTCTTTATAACCTTTCCTCCCCGGTTTGGGAATAAAGATAACTTTCGTTTTGAGCCACTGCCCGGGCTTGTAACCCAAGGCAATACAGCCTCTGGGTAATCCTGTCAGTGGCCCTATTATTTCCTCCAAGCAATTTGGAGTAGTGCTGGAGTAATATTATCTAATTATGGCGCTTTAAAAGGCTCAACAGACAGAATTGTCTCTCTCTCACCTTTTGCGCTGTGATCACCTGCCCAGCAATATTCCAGTCCGCCCTTAGCCCAGTATGTCGGAGGTTTTGAGCACCGTCCCCTACCGGTCTAATATCGGGAAAACTGTTTCTCATAAGCAGACGCAGAGTTTCCTCCGGGGTGTCAGTAAAGCTACCATCAGTCTTCTTGACAAACTTAAGCTCTCTTCTCGGTCCACCTGCTAACACCTTAAACAGTCTAGCAGTGTTACTCAGTGTACTTGTCTCTGAGCACTACTTTTCCCAAGAAGCACGTTTAACCTCTTTAATAAGATTTTTATAGAAACCCTGGCTGTCTTTATATGCCTGCCAGGTCTCCGCCGTTTTCTTCTTCTTTGAGCTATTAAAGAGTCTTCTAGTCTCTTTCCGTCTTGCCTCTAACTCGCTGCTCCACTTAAGCTTACCACGCCCAGTGCTTATCCGCGAGAGAGGGCAATTTTCCTCAAACGACGTGGAAATTGCAGTCCTGATGTAGGCCTCAGTATTTTTCTGACATCCGCCTCCTCACCGAGGACTTAAAACCTTCCCAGTTTGTCCTTCTCGGGTTCCTAAGCCACACCACATGGGGGACAACTCCCCTCATCGTAGCAGTGATGATAAGGTGATCAGACGTGGAGGGCTCATCCGAAACCTGTCAGTCATGCACCCACCTTACCATTTGTCTATTACAGAAGGTGATATCTAGAACCTCCCATTCTGTTTGAAGTGATAAATGTTGTCTCGGCACCTGTGTGTAAAACCACAAGGTTTTCTAAAATCATTAAGGCTAGGAGGTTCTCACCTCGCTCATTTGTGTCTGTGCTACCCCACACCTCATTATGAGCATTGGCATCACAGCCCACTAAAATTCCTATAGTCCTCTCCCTGCAGTACCGAACTAACTTACGTAATTCTGCAGGGGGCGATTCTCTATTGTGGGCGCAGTAAGTGGAGGCCACGAAGAACTTCCTGCTCCCACTTACCTCGCTCTTACCTCGAATTCTAACCACCGCAAGGTCTTTAGTTGAGAATTCTTGAATCAGCGTGGCTTCTAGTCCTCTGACTATCACACATGCTCTGTGCCCCTCATGTTCCCCACTTGCGTAGGTGCGCCCAGCTGCAGTCAGACCCCTTATACAGTTCCTGACCAGCCATGGTTCTTGCACTAGCGCAAGAGCTGGTAATGTGTGCCTCACATTTAAGCACCTGGTGGGACTGCCGAGGCGCTGTTACTGTGGTGCAAGTTAATTTGCAGGATCATTGCTTGAGGGTCAGCCATATACAATTGACCCCTACGCTTTCTCCCGATTACCTCTCTCGCCCTTCTTTTCCGGGTCCTTAGAGTTCGACTTAAAAGTACCTCTGCAATCCTCAGGAATTCCTTCCCATCTCTAGCCTTTAATTGTCTGGCCGATGCCTCATCCAATCCTAGGCAGAGGAGGCTTGCAGGTCTCCGCTCAATGCACTGTAGGATCTTCCACTTAGAAGTGTCAATTTCTTGGTTTTGCATCCCATGAGCTTGACCGACTGAGTGGCCTCCGTTTTTGGTGGTGGTACTAGCACCGTCACTTTCACCCTTTTCATCAGTTCATCAGGCAGGACTAGCCTTGCCTGAGTCCTGTCCTTGAGCTTAACTGACGGTACCACTTCTCTCAGACATTTTGCCGATTCCTCCTCAGCACAAATAAATCCTGCGACTCCATCCCTTAGGTACGTGTCTCTGAACCGCGGAACAAAACCTCCACTAGAAGTGTCCAGAGTCCGGTCTATGACGGTGCTCTTAAGGTGGTTGAACGCTGCTATCTCCATCCTCACGCCTACATTATCCATAAAGGTCACTAGGGCAAAGACGGCCCTCCCGACCCAGCAGGCCTAGACCCTTGTCTATTCCTCTTGGCCTCCGACTCTGGAGCAGGATTAGAAGTGCTCCTTTCCTTCCTTTTCCTCTCTCTCTTGTCGTGCTAAGGTCCTACCGGATCCACTGGCTTCCGGGACGACAGGGCGGCTACTAGCCCCAGTCTCCGTCTAACCCTTCCGCTGCCTGGACCGGTGTTTCCTCAAAGGTGGAGGGGCGGTGGTTCTCTGCTCTCCGCCTCCGCCTTCTTTGCCTCTTCATGATAGGAAAGCCAGAGTGCTTTCCTCCCTGGTCCCCCTTCCATTCTTCCTGTTGCCTTCGCAACTGGATTTCCATCTGTCTCTACGGGGCCGAAGCCACCTCCATTAGGACAGATTTGTCGGTAGGTTCTAAGTCCTGACCAGTTAAATTTATTTTTTTTGTCAATGCCATGTGTGTTCCCACGAGCAGCTAGGGAGATAAATGTCCGCCGCCTCAGAGCCCCGCTTACGGCGGTAAGGCGACTTAAGTATTTAGGTGTGGCGTCAGGTGCCCCTGAGGCTCCATTAAAGACCCTCCTTACCCTGAGGGCCACGAATCTACATCGGCACGGATCGCATAACACCTTCAGATCGGGGATGTATGTGCCCATCCAGACCACCAACCTGGATGAGGGGTGGTTCTTGGTAGCCGCCCGCAAAGAAAGGGCAGGGCGTGAGCCGGGTAGATAACAACCCTTCAAGTGCTAGGACTGGCCCCTTTTTTTGAGCCGCCTTCATTCACTCACACAATTGCCTGGACTTCCCGTTTATAGGGAGCCACATACGTACAGCTCCGCTCCACCGTTCCCCCACGCCCGGATTAAACCTCTCTACCACTTCAAGGTCATGCAGCCCATAGGAGAGGTCCAATAAGGTTAGGGTACATCATTCTATTTTTACCTAATAAACTAAATACCCATTTATCTATTTTCTGAATATCCATCTATTCTTATCTCTTTATAATTTTTGCTACAATAAATGTTTAAAAATTATAATGTCTTTTTTCAGAAGCGACATTTCGGCCTCATGGTTTGGAACGACATCTGGTGGAGGTGAGTAATAATTTTACTTTAAACTAAAAAGGTTTAGGAACACAGCAAGCTCTCAGCTTGTATGGGAGCACACCAAGCCGGAGACTATATCTTGCCGTATACGCTTATAGACTAGCCTTGAGTGTTATTGCCTCTAGTAGCTCCTAGATGTTTACGATGTATTCTTGCGACTTATCTGTGACGCAATTACAACCTGTGGGATATTGCCGCATGCCACCGAAATAGATATAATCTTCGCACAGTAGGATCTCAATATTAAATACAATATAGAACAAAATCGTTTTAAAGTCATCCCTACTGAGGTTAACAAAGAACGATTTTAATTGAGTTATTTTTAATTTATAGTTACAATTATTATAAATATATATATTTAGATATGTCAGAATCCCAATATTAAGTGACAAAATAGAAATCGAATTTCCTTGCAATTTTTCATTTCCTTCTCTATACAACATATGGTGATGGACTATAATTTTTGTTTGTTACTGTTTATTTGCTCTCTTTTTATTTAGTTTCTAATTTATGAAGCTGATGGTGGTCTCTAACTTCTCATTCTATCCATCTCTTGTAATGGTTCATTATTGCAAGGGACCTTTCTCTTATAATTGCATATACATCCTATGTATTGAATTTCTAGCTATGGGATTGTTACCTCAATGCCTAAGTGCTGGATTTCAAACACGTAGTCATTCAGATTAAACGCGTCCAAGACATCAACTTTTACAAATTTAATTAGTAAATAAATATTTGAAAAAACTGTATTAACCTCAATTGCCATCCACTAAGTGTTGAAAAAAATTATTTCATTGGTTGAATAGAAAAGTATTTTTTATAAAAAGACAGTCTTCATCATGGGCGAGTATCTCTGATGAATTCATCTAAACTAATTAGTTCAGTGAATAGTCTAAGCTATAACTAATCTGTCTAAACTGGTGTAGATATAGTGTTAGTAAATAGTTATAATTTTAACCTTATTCTTGGAGGTAGGTTACTCACTGACGATGGCTTTGCCATTTTAACTCAATGAAGCATTAATTATTGACTGTGTGTTGGTGTTCGTTAGTACAGCCTCGTCTTATCCGAACTTCCCTTATCCGAAACCCGGGTGAAATAGACCGAATGGGGCTGTTACGTGATATTTACGCCAACGCGGTAAACGTGAGGGGAGATGCGGGAGGTTGTTTTGTTAGAAAATACAACTACTGTGATATTTTACAGTAGAACAGGTTTTATGTGGATTTACTTGAAGTAATGTACATTAGGATACTTAGCATGGCTCATCCGGCATTTAAATTTATTTTTAATATTTATTTTCTATTCACAGAATGCTGAAATGAATGTCTACCCGCTTACATGTTCTTTGTCTCGACCAATCTTCTAAATTACCCTTTCGACACAACCTTTTCTAAATCTCTTGAAGAACAGGGTCATTTCAGGTGAGCAAAGTACAAAATTACTTAATAAAATATACAATACATTAAATTGTACGTTGGTCATTTAAAAACTACTTTTTGATTTCTAAATTAAATCATTATTTCGTAAATTATTTTATGCTAAGTAAAATGTCCAGACACTTTTCACTACAAATGTCTTAAGGCGAATTTAGACTCTTCTTCTCTGAACTTTGTAATTCGAAGATGTTATGATAACTCTATAGAATGTTTGTAATACCGTCTCGTCGTTTCTGAAGGAACACTCATAAACTCTTAGCAACCATATGCATTTAGAGGAATCTCTATAGTTAAGCGTTTAAATTGGAAATAAAAATCAGTCGCTATATTGACGGAGACGCCCTCAAATACTTAAACTTAAATTGTACATCACACGCAAAATAATTGAAGTTATAATACTTATTATCAAGTAATTTAAGGTTTGCCTACTCACTCACTTTAAAGTGGAATATTTTCTTACATATGAATATTAAATTTGAAGCGAATATTAAAAAAAGAAATCCTTTATTTTTATTTAAGGTACAGAATGCAAAACTATCACATGTTACAATTCGTAGATGTATCTATTGAAAAATCATTGTTCGTAAAAATAAATTGTGCTAAACGTATGAAATAGTGTAGTGCTCGTAAAATTTATCAAGTGTAATGCATTTTAATTCCATACAATTTAGATTACATAAAACGAATAAATAATTTAGATAAATTAAACGACACGAAGTTACAATAAATTTGTTTATTCTGATTTAGCTTCCACCAGAGTCATCGAAATTCTTCTTGCTTTGACGCCGGCCTAGGATCGGCACCCTTTCGGCCTTATCATCAAAATTTATGGGATGTAACCAACCCGCGTCCGTGCACCGCACACGTACATCCCGGGGAACGGAACTACGCCGTTTGCAAAATGGGTTAGAGGCAAACAATAACGCAAGATTTTAACAACCTTGAGTACAACAGAACTGAATTTACTGAGGTTTAACAGCATTCAAAGACTAACCTTCCATAAATTCTTACGGGATGTAAAACATTGACAGAAAGATTACCTCCCGGGATGTGCGGATGAAGACGGACGAAGCAACTGTGAAACAAAGTTTTAGTGAATAAAAGTTGAACCGACCACTAAAAAAAGGCCGACCAGGCAGAAAAAACCCAGTAAAATATCAAACCAGAACTTCAAAATTACAGCAAAAACTTCAACCAAAGAAAAATGAAGCAGAGCATTAAAAGGCAAAAAGAATCGCCAATAGAATACGTCGACGTTTTTGTAACACGAAATATAACTTTCAGACATTTTGTATTATTGCCGTGTTGATTTTTTTGTCTAATGCATTATTCTAACTATATATATAAATTTAAATTTAAAAATAATAAATTTTTAATCATTATAATAAACAGGATTTAACTAGAAATATCGTGTCATATCCAAATACCTAATAACTAGAATGTGTAAAGAAAAACCACTCTAAAGAAAAGGCAATTTTGTGGAAGAGAAGTAGAATACAAACAGTGAAAGGAAATGAAAACGCAGCTAGGAACACCATTGGCATTGGAAAATAGCAGCAAGATTATATCATATGACAGGTCACCCCGTATCTTAAGAAGTTTGTGATTGGAGGAAGTCTCAGCAGCAGAGGAGGGGTAGCCAGAGAGGGAAACCGAAGACAAAGAAGGCTGTTTTAGGGTGGTATGAGTAGTTAACCCGGACAGTCGTTTCGAATTCCGCTTTTTAAATTAAACTATAGAAGGCTCATTAGGTCTGAGTTCGTTTGTAGGGGTAGCCTAATATGTGAGTTTCCCAGTTCTTTCAGGGATTTTACTCTCAAAATGTGGTATTTTTAACAGAACTTGTGTTCTGCATAAATACAAAAAGTACAAAGATAGTGAAACTATAACCTTGTAAAAAATAAAGAACTTTCGAATTCTAGAAACTAAATTCGTGGTAACACGTAAAACATTAAAGAATGAATGGAGGCAGAAGAGCGATAACCAACTCAAAATAATACAGAGGGAAGGACTCAACCGGATCATAAAGTTGATCGGCCAAAACAACCTGTGAAGTCTGTTCCAAACTAGGAACAAAATTAGAAGAATGCTGGAACCTGCTCCAGTTATTAAAGGTTAGAGCTTTCTTATTTCTTTCCAATAAGTATAAAGTTTCATTATTAGAGGTTAAAATGGAAAATAAACAAATTCTTTTGACGTAAATTTTCAAGGGCTCATAAATATTATTTTAGAAGGAAATGTCATTAAGGGTTATCCTTAGATAGGAAATAGGGTTAATCATCCTTAAAGTAATAACCATAGCAAACTAAATTGAATGTCTATTATAAAATCATAGAAATAAATTGTTGGTTTGGCAACATACAAAGAAAGAGTAAGAAGATTTTCAGGTTAGTTATTTGATTACAAATGTTAACATTTCTGATATAATTATGATATATAAGTATTTGTAATTTTGTTATATAATCTTGATTTATTAAATATGTGTGATTCTCTAAAAAATTTCGATTTTTTTCGGAATTTTGTTATTTTTTGTTTTTTGGGTAAAATTATGTGTTTTCCAGTTGCTATTTTATGTGGAATTATGAATGTACTACTACGAATTAACTACGGTAAATTAGATAAAAGCCTCATTAAAAGATAAAAACTTCATTAAACGCTTGTGGTTTTGTAGAAAAGATCTGCAAAGCCTGAGTTTTTAAGTTTCTTCGATTTAAATAATATTTCATATTTCCAATACTACATCAACCTAAACTTAAAATATATAAATATTTTTGAATTTTACTCCTTAGCTTTTTATATATAGCATGGCACCATATGGTACCGCTAGGCTTTTATGTAAGCATTACTCGATAATTATTGTAGAGATATTTTCTACGGTTTTAATGAGGTTTAAGAATTTTAAACGTTATTCTGGAGGCAAAATACAATTATTTTGTTGACAAATACATTTTATTTGCTTATATGCATACAACTTAGAGGTTCATACATTCTAAAATGTTCACTTCTTTTTATGAAACAACACAAAACATTTAGTGCAAAGGCCAAGGTTGCATTTAGTACATTCTGTTCTGACCCGTGATGTACAGTTTTCATAGCCACATCTCCTTCTTTGACTTGTTGGAGAGATGTAGTGTTTTGTTTAATCGAATCTCAAAGCATCGATAACTCTGAAAGTTACAATAAGTTTTATTCTATTAGCAAAGATAAAGTAATTAAATACGAAGTATTTGTAACATCCCTAACATATTTTATTTCTCACAGTTGAGGGGAAACATTCACTGCCTGTAAATAGCCTACACATGTTAGGCCTACATATTTTAGCATATTTTCAGTATTATGATGAAATTGAACAACGTATGTTACTTTTACTAACCTAGATCCTGTAGAACTGCATGTCGACGAGATGGGACGCCCACCGGTCTATGGAGGTTTCTTATATAATTCAAGGTATGTCTGAGCTATTTCTCTCCGGAACTGAAGCTGTCGCATTTCATTCCCAGCCTTTTTATATGTTAGCCAAGCATTGTGAATAGTGGTATCAATCAGCCAAGAGAATATGGGCTACCACCATTTTTCCCCTCGAATTCCAATTCTATAAAGTGACAGGTTTTCGTCCATTCTGTCAGTGCCGCCCATGTATTTGTTATACTTTCCAATGAGAGATGGGCGAGGTACATAAATTCTCTTTTTTTCTTCTAGACAGTATCGTTGGACATTTTGGATTGGATTGATACCATAGCAGGTTGAAGCCATAGTAACTACAGCATTATCCACCCAACGAGCAACTAAAATACATTCTTCTTCGCTCTTAACAAACTCAAATGTTCCTCGCTTTTTGTTTTTCAAGGCTTTGGTCGAGAGAATTTCACAATCTTTAGGTAGTCGATTTTCTCTTATGGTCCCTGTTGCCTCATATCCTCTTTCCTTCAAATGAGATAACAAGTTAAAACTTGTAAACAGGTTATCAAAATAAAACCTTAGTGGAAGACATTTCACATTTTCAGTCATATTGTCTATCATCACTACTAAATGGGACGCTGCTTTTCAAAATTCAGCATCATACTGAGTGTTTGATGACACTTGTTTGCCTTGGTATATGTCAAAAGATAATAGATAGCCATATACAGTATTTACACACCAAGCTTTGTAGCTAAACTTGATGGGTTTTCACCGTATAAATTGTTTACATGGGTGTTTCCGATAATATGGTATAATGCCGCTAGGATTTGCCGGTTAAAAGATAAAATATCATTAAAAGTTTGTTGTTTTGTAGTAAAGAGAGATAAATTAAATTTACAAAATTGCTAAAGAGTTATGCAATTTTTTATTTGTACAATATCCAGAAGATCTAGAACCACTGGACGTGAGTGACCTGGCTCCTGTTGATGACATTGTAAATTCATTTACAAAAACGTTTCATTGCTGCCGGAAAGGCAATTCCGAAAACCTCGTCCAAACCACGACGACCACCTGTTCCGTGGTGGAATTATAAATCATTCGCGTACGAAGAAAAGCTGTGAACAAGTTCAAAAGACATGTAACTAGTGAAAAGCTGGAAAAATATAAAGTCTTCCTGCGAAAGCACGAAGAATATTTAGGCAATGTAAACGAGAATTATGGTCACAGTACGATGGCACTTGTACAAGAACAACAGCTCCTTCTACATGGAAGAAATTAAGATACTTCCTTTCGTGGCACTTCCTTTCCGATGCCATTAATTTCACTAAGGTATCCGGATCGAGTTTTGACCACTTATTGTGAGGAAATTGCCAATGTGCTGACTTTATCGGCCTCAAAATATTCTTCATCTTCTGCATACAAAGACGCTTTCCAGGTGTACAAGCGTAAACAGGAAGCCCTAACTTTCACTGTTGGATTGTCTGGAGGTTCTTGTTTGAATATCCATTTCTTTCTTGATGAAATAGAGTCAGCTCTATCGTCAACGAAGGATTCAGCTCCAAGTCTGGATTATATTATACACTCCAAGATTAATCATCTTCCCCCCTCGGCAAAACAAGCTCTCCTTCGAATATACAACCGTACGATTTTCCCGATGCACGGTTAGAAGCGACAATAAATCCTCTTTTAAAACAAAGAAAGGACAAAACTAATCCCAGCAGTTACAGACCCATTTCTCTTTGACCAGCTGTTTATGCAAACTACTTTAGAATATGGTCAACAAAGTTCTTTCTAACGATCAGTGTGGTTCCAGACAAGGACGTTCAACAGTGTGTGTGTGTGTGTGTGTGTGTGTGTGTGTGTGTGTGTGTGTGTGTGTGTGAGTGTGTGTGTGTGTGTGTGCGCGCGCGCGCGCGCGCGCGTGTGTGTGTGTGTGTGTGTGTGTGTATGAGTTTGTGAGTTTGTGTCTATTTTCAGAAATACTTGTATATAAACTTTCCAGATGTTTTTAACAAATACTCAATTTAATAGTGGATTCTGATACATCTCCGCTTCAAACCTAATAACTAACAATATTTAATATAAACATATCAATATTCAATAGTATCAGGCTTATAGTTTATTGTACTCACTCTCTTAAGGAAATGCATTAAATCACAAAATAGATAGCAATATTTCCCTATAACCGGACAAAAAATTAAAATTTGCTGAAAAATATCAGTAAGTTGTGATTTTAGTCCACGTACAGAATTAAATTTTTTTTTAATATTACTTTTTGTTTTATTTATTAATGTTTGTAGTTTCTATTTGAATTTGTTTATAGTTCCCAATAACTATACATAGGTATTAAATATATGCATTTTACATATATTCAGTTTCCATATTTATAGGAATTTACATTGAAAACGACGTAAACATAACCTCTAAATTCTGAGGAAACCCGTTGTTAGCCTAAATGAAATTATTTGTTTCAGATGAGGATTTACACATGAACTAATAGAGGTTTATAAGTGTCGCAAGCTGGTTCTATAGTTTTACTCTGGAAAGGAAAATTACGGAGCGCCTGTAAACGTTTACACTTGGAAAAGAGAAGAACTTGAACTGAAGTGAGTGGTGAAGGTAAATTTATTGTACTATAAAGTAAATGTGTCTAGCTTGATATTTACTCCGAGATGTTCTTTTGGCTTTAGACTTAGCGTTGTGGGATGTATTTTGTCGAGGCACAACGTGAATTTTAACAACGCAATGATTCCTTGTTTAAAAAATTTAGCGCAACTAATAAAAATTATTGTTTCTTACAATTTATCGTTAGGGGTCTTGATTTTGCCAAAAAATAATCAATAACTGAGGAACGCATTGAAGAAACTCGAAGCATTTATTTAAAAATTCAGGAAATTATTGCCTAACATTTCTTTCTATCGTCTTCTGTCTTGCTTAAAGCGAAGTGTTGAGTTGAGCCGATATTCCTTCGTGCAAAGTGAAACATCCCTGCTTGGCCTCACTTACAACAGAGATAATAAAATGTACACACTTAGAGGCTGCAACATAATTTAAAGATACGACTTCACATACCTTGAGTGTTCACAGTAATGATAGTTGTTTAGTGTGTACAAAACAATTTGTCAGTTTAGAAATGTTTATCAATTCGTAAATGAATAATAAGACGGTAAAGTATGAGCTTTAAGACAAATCAGTAACGAATAATGGAACTAACGCTTTATACTGTTCCTCACCCTACTATAGCAACAGTACTTTTATAGCACAATAGTATTCTCTAATGAGAACTGCCTTACAGCTAAGAACCTGTGTATTGTAAACTTGTGACGTGATATCGTGGTAATATATATTTTACCAACATGTATTTCAGTAAATTTTATCAATCTTGTGAGAATTTGTAATCTTTTCAGTTTATTTTCAACCTCTCATATATAATTGATAGTTGTAAGGTCAGTGATCCCATGGCTCGCACGTTTAGGGTCGACGGTTTCTTATATTTTGTTTTACAATAAGCTTTTTTGTTCGTTGCTATTTTTTTATAATGCTACGGATTTAAAAATCTCGACTAACATAGCATTTGTGATTACTTTTATATTACATGTTCCTATAAATTACTTCTTCTTGTAGATAACCATTCTTTTCTTGTAGACAACGCTTACTTGTAGATTGCTTTTTACAATAGATGACTTTTTCTTGTAGATTAAGTTTTATTGTGTATTATATTTTTGTGTAAATTCCCTTTTTTTAGATTAATTTTTCTTGTAGGAAACGTAATCTTGTAAACTACCTTCTTTGTCTTTGTGTGTGGTATCAGAACTTTACTGGTATAACCCTTTATTCCCGTATATAAAGAGTGTTTAAATGGTAGTTGATTTCAATTTACATGTAGAATTATTACTTCCTAGGCATGCAATGGTGTTCACATGACCTCTAATGCAGCATACAGCTTACAGACAGTGAAGCATGTGGTATTATCGTTTTACCAATAAACCCATTATAAATCTATTTCAACTACTCCATTAGCGCCAAGTTCACTAGACATTTCTTTTTCCAGCACCGAGTCTTTTTCCCTTCCACGTGAAGTTTTTTTATGTTTCTGACTAGAAATATTTCTTGCTCTTAACTTTAACTTGAAACTTCTTTTTGTACGTGATAATTGTTTTACGTGTTTTCACTAAACGTATGAGACCGTTCTTTTTCGATTCTTTTCCACTTTCAGGTGAAGTTGTTTCTAAGTAAATTTTTCTTGTTCACAGCTTCAACTTAAAACTTCTTTTCGTACGTAGTATTTTTTTAACGTGTAATTTGTAAAGTGTACCATTTCACACATACATACTCTCTGTACAGCTCTATTAAAAAGGTTCTTAAAGGCAAATAGTTGCCTCCGCGTTTGATACCAAACATTTGCTGTTGGTGGCTGCAAGGGGAATGGAGTTCTGTACACTACGTGATGGAAGTACAAACAGCAATCCTAATGGCTCTTCTGTACATAGCAATACTTATGTACTGTACTGTAATATTTTACAAACTATACAGTATATAATGTACATATGCAATTTCCGTATCTATGTACATGTACTCCTGTATACTGTAATTGTCTGTAAGTATAGTATTTAACACACCTCGTCCTTATTATCCGTGGTTCCAAGTTTCCGCTGTAATTTTGGAGCCTATTACCCGCGGATATGGAGGTACAACTGTAATCATATTTGTCCACATTATTATGCTTGTATTTTTACCTTTTTATTCCTCTCTATTTACAGTTTGAATACCTGTAATAGTTTTTATTTAAAGGACAAAAACATCATAAATAAATTGTTTAATACAGTATTAAGCTACAAACAGTGCCCCTCCTATTCTTCCTCACGTATTGTATGACAATATTGTAGATATAGTTACCGTTATTTGGATTGAAGGGGGCAAATTCTAAAATGCAGTGTAAGGTTTAAAACCATGTAATATTGGATTTTGTTTACAAATTACATTGTTCTAAATGTGGCAACTAATTGTTTACAACGATGGTATTTAATAAGAGAACTCACTAAGTTTAATGAAGCTGGCTGTCTGGAATTAGTTACAATTTTACCTAATAATGATTACTTTCGGTTAACAATGGACTTTACAAACGATTTGTAGGCTTTCCTGTGGGATTTAACACCTCACCTATATAACCCAATAAGGATTGGGGGATTTAGAATATCTGGGAAGAGTAAAACAAATTTAAGTCTATATTTTCCAACAGCTTGAGGATTATATTTTCACTGCCGTTTCTCCGAATAGAATGCGTGATGTAGTCGTTTTGTTTAATATATGTAGTAGGGATGAAAATATATAATTTAGGGTTCACTCATGAGTGTAATAGCCTACCTTCGTAGACTTTACCTTGTTTTTGTTACAACAAAATCTATCATTACAAAATACATTGTAGCTGTATACATTTGTATTATATAACAATGGCATGTTTTATAAAAACCTCCAGTGTATAGAGTTTGTGTGTGTAACAAAGTTATTTTACAATTGCTGCAAATTTGTGGAGCCTTGGAATTAGGTTTCGTGTTTCCGTTGACTTTGTACATCGTCAGGTATAAGGTTTTAGCAATTTTGGTGACGTAACATAGATATAACTTTGCCTATATTATTTAAATCTAATTTTATAACGACTGAAATTAACTCATTGTCAGGGGTTGTAAAATTTGTTTAATTTAGGCGTCTCTGAGGATAGCTGGGAAACTACTTTCTGCGCAGCTGTACCAAGTTAGCATAAAATGTTCCCGTAGATAGTGACTGCCCTAGCCGTTACAGCTTGGTCGAATGTTGTCAAGATACAACTCTGACTGCAACTGTAAATACTACGTAAGCTTTAGAAAATATTAAACAACTCCACGGTGAAAGTGTCAGTCCGCTCTGGGTGGAGCTGAAACAAAGCTCCCAGGGCAAGACATGGTAAAACAGAGCTTTTCCTCTTATTCATGAGTTTGTAGCTCCTGTAAAACGTTGGAACAAAGCAGTTTTGCGTATCACGTAGGTTAATAGTTTAAGTTTAACGTAGAACGACGGTTTTTGTACCCAGTGAGTGTGGCATTTTAATCTTATTGTGTGTAATATGTTAAAAGTTTCAAGTCTCTACGTCATTGGGAAGTTAGTTTAAACTTGATTGCAGCATTTCTCCCTGACAGACAGACAGATGTGACGGAAACCGAACTAATAAAAACGTAGTAAACTCACATTTGTTGTTATATACATCGATAGTTTTAGTATGTAACGTAGAAGAGGGTGGTGTTAGTTGTTTTTCAGAATTTTGTCTAGTTTTCGAGTGATTTACATTTTTGTGTAAGTAAATTATTGTTACAACGTACCGGTAGATACCGATGTCAAGCAGATATTTTCTAAACTATTAGATACAAGAGTGATTTATGGAGTACAAATCCGATCGAAAATTACTCGTTTTCTATAACCTATTACTCAAACACTGTTATTTATTTAAAAATTGAAGACAATAAATACCAATTGATTTTCTTTTTTCATTTGGTATAATGAAAATCTAGTGTTAAATATTTGCAGAGATATGACTTTTTTAAAATGCCTTGCAAGTGCAACCAGAATATGTAGTCTGGGTGTTTTTATCACTTTAAACACGTACAACTCTTATCGGCCTTAAAACTTTCACAACTATTTGTTTCTGATTTTCATCTTTTTAGTTGCTTAAAAGTAAAAAAAAAATAATATTACGTTTTCTTGGACTTATTATTTTTTTATAAATAAGTTTACCATCAAATATGTTCATCAGAAGATGGGAAAGGAATAAAGAAACGATTTATCAAATTTAGAGCTTGACGTCATGAACAGCTAGGAATTACACGCGCTTATAGTGATAAAAACATGATGTTCCTCTGATTTTACATTTGCAGGTTTGCACTATGCAAACCTGTTTTTTAAACCGCCATATCTCTGTTAATATTCAGCCCTACAAGATGCTTCCTATACGAAATGAAAGAAAGAGGTTTCTAATTTTATCCGCTGTTTTTAGTTTTTAAATAACATGCATCGCTCTTTAGCCGGTAAACACCTCCTTTTCCCCGGGGGTAAGCAGCCCTGTTTACTTGGTGCTATAATGCCCACCTATTCCTTCTAGCGGGGGACAACTAGGTCATGTCCCTAATTCCACCCACACTCCCTTATCCTTCCTTCTACAAGGGATATCAGGGTAAACACCCTTTAATACCTCAATAAAGTAGTGGTTTTTGCCAAGTGATAACAATAGTAGTAAATTAATAAACCTCAAGATGTACAACACGTAACCGGCAAGCCTCAATAAAAAGTGCATCTGTCTCAGGTACGCCCCTCGGCCACATGATGTAATGATCTTCCATATGTCCTGCACCAAGGCCAGTCTAGTCAAACTTTTGTGAAAGCCTTTAACTTGAAACAGTTTGTTAATATTAAAACCCGCCACAGTTAACTTGACAAGTAATATAAACAAACATACTTTAAAGTCAATTCCTACTTAGGTTGAGCAATAACAATTTTATTTTAGTTACATTTTATTAAATAACTTCCTGACCCGACGAACTTCGTATCGCCTAAAAGTCGATAATATTAGTAAACTTAGCTCAGAACTTTATGAACATAATAATAGCTGAACCTATAGTAGTCGATGGAGGAATGTGTGAGAGAAAAGTTCTTGATTGAAGTTATTTATTGCAGTGCACTTGGATATACAATATTTTTTCTTTTTTTTGTATATCGTTTGAAAGGTGTTGGAAAATAATTTTAGATTTTTGGGTGTTACTTAGCTACCAAAATTTGTAATTAATTCAATGAAACGATTTCAGATAAGATATAAAGTCATATTTTATGCTATTTTGGCACTTTAATATTACATGTTTGATGTTGTTTGTTGTGTCGCCAGAAACCTTCCCAGGAATGTACTCAACAATTTTGCAAAGTTCATAGCGATCGGATCAGTGTTTTAGTAATGCATAAGGCTCATATGTGCAAGTTACGTGTTTTATTAAGCTTGAAAGGTTTTTAAAATAATTTTATTTTTACAAACCTTTATTAATTAAGATACATTTAATTTTGAAAACTGTTACATTAATTTAGCTTACGAAAAATTTAATTAATATACATTCAGTTGTGGAGTGTCTACAACTGTACTCTTCAAGTTTGCTACACACTAAAACTAAATCTGTTTTACCAGCTGCTCAATAGAAAAGTCTGCGTAAGCAGTAATCTATTCTAGTAAGCATTTTATTTAGTCAAGTTCACATAACTCCTCCATCCCTAAATAAAACTTCTGGGGTTAGCGAAGTTTCGTCCTCTGTCTTCTTTATTGGGGAAGGTCGCCAGGTAATGGTTGATTTCTGGGATCCAGTTGATTATGTTCCAATGCAGTATACGCGCAATTGGCGTTAATGTTTCTGATAATGGACATTTCACAGTCTAATTTGTGGTGCGTTAAATGGTCAAATGATTAGCTGTTTAAGCATGTCTTCAGTTTGTTTATTAATTTCATGTTTGTAAATTTCTGGATATCTATAATTTCTAGAATATACGGGAATTTCGTCCGTAGTCCTAATAACATGTTTTATTTGATTGGTGAAAGTCAAATTAGTTCCATCATTATGAAATATATCTGCATATTCTTCTATTAAATTTATTATTGCAGTTTCTTCTTCTAAGTTCATGTGTTCTACTCTGATTTTTGATGTTTCTAAATGTTTTCCTCTTGATTTTTTTGTTTGTAACTTAACATATTAAAATTAGTGTTTGTTTAAACTGCATTAAGTTCAAGAACATTGTAATATTTTAAAGGTTTTTAATTCTAGTGGTGCATTTATTGTTATTTTTATATTTTCTTCTGTGTTGTTTACAATAGGGTAATAGGCCTCACCTTAATGCACTGAAACTATGCACTGTGGAATTTCTAACCAGTTTAAGTGCTTGTATGATAGACGTCCTTCTCCATTATTAATATTTTGTCCTTTAACCTTAACTATTTGGCTAGTGCGGGCTTGTAATACATAACTCAATGGTTCTTGTTTTACTGATGTGCTGTCTGTTTTAATGGTATTTTCTTTTTTCTGTATTAAAATACTATCTATAATTTCTAGAACATACGGAAATTTCGTCCGTAGTCCTAATAACACGTTTTATTTGATTGGTGAAAGTCAAATCATTTCCATCAATATGAAATATATCTGCATATTCTTCTATTCAATTTGTTATGGTATAAATTAAAATGGTATTTTTATTGGAGGGGGGTTAAATAAGTGGTACACACCGGTCTATAAAACAATTGGGGTGTACATCGTCTTTTTTATTTTTGAAAAGGATAAAATGTTAAGATTGGTTCTAGGCAAAACCACTGAATGGAGGGGGAGGGATCCATGATCCTTCTAACAATCCGGATACAGCCACTTTTTCGAAATATTTGTCATATTTACTTTTCTTATTTTTTTTAACATATGCAAGATTTACTGTAAAAGCCAGCATAAATATACAACGCAATAACTTTAACTGTCTAAATATAAAACAAACCGTTCATGCTACCACACTCATTGGGATCGTATTAACTTACGTCAGTAATCAAAAGGAAGAATGTCGAGACGGCCACAGCCAACTAGAGTGACGAATTATTATCGCCGCGATCTAGACTTTGGACAACAATAGAATCAGCTGTTTATTCGACCTGTGCGTTTATTAGCTTGCATGTTATATTTTCCTATTAATTTGAAGCTTTGGTGAATATGTTGGTAATTTGGCATTTTCTGTGAAGGTTTTCAGATTAAAAGTAAGTGTAATTGGTTTCTAATATTAATTATCATTGAGGTTTCCTTTATTGTTTTTTAAAATGATTTTTATCAAGCTAAAGATTTTACATTAGTTATAAAGCAGAATATTTAAAGTACTCAAATAACTTTATCACGCCCTAATCACAGTTATGTAGCCTAAGTCTATATAAAATTATATGTATGTTGTTGGAAAGTTATTGCATTTGATAAGTATTATTTGTTATTATTTCTATTCTTTACTATGTATACATAGCAATTACTTTATATGTGCTTTAAGGTTGTGTGAGGTTATCTTTTCCAAATTACAGATAATTGTAAATATCCTAACATGTGTGCAAAGTATGTTTGGAGCAATGTAACTTACAACTGTTCTGTTACGTTAAAAATATCGGTTTTAATTTCTGCTTACATTTAGCTGTAGAATCTTTAAAACTGAATGTAAATCTCTCGTATTCTCTACTGGGTTTGTATTTAGTAATGACAAAAGTTATTTAGGTGTTCACGTAACCCTAATGACTTGCTTCTAAACATATGTTTTCTTGTGGCATAAGCTCTTTTAATTAAATAATTCTGTAAAACTATCATTATAAAGTAAACGAATATTAAATTTAACATTCTTTTTTCCTCTTTTACTTAAATGCTCACACATGATTAGGCTAGGCCTGTATTCTACAAACATAATTCTTGATATTAGTTATAAAGTTCTTTTTTTGTTTTTAACCCTATCTAAACCAAATTTTAATTAAATCTTTTAAAAAATTATTTTCTTACAAAAATGTTATTCTTACCTTCTAATAATTGTAATAAATAAGCATTTTTCAAAAATTACCCCAATTTTGGAAAATTAGGGAAATGTTGTTTTTAAACCACATTGGCTGTTAATGGGTGTGTGAGAGTATATAGTGCAACTTGGATACCCAATTTCTCTTTTTCGTATGAAGCATAATTATTATTAATATAAAAACTGATACATGCTTTCAAAACCCAAATCATTGTTATTTAATATGAATATCTTAATTTCTGTAATAAATAATTGTTAGTAATATTGGAATTGATAGTGTATTATATGAATGTTAGAATCATATGTTTTTTATGAATTACTTATCTTTATTTCTTTATAAAATTACACTGTTTTGAGAAATTAGTTCACTATTGAATTTACTAGCCTAAATTATTATTTGATCAAATTTTGACTTTTAATTAAAATAATAAAAAAGAATATTTACAATTAAAAAATAGTTTTATGACATTAGTTTTTACTTTGAATGAAAAGATAAAAAACAGTTTCGTTTTGCAGTCAGGCACAAGTTCATATTGCATTTGATGCAAAGAACATGAGTAAATCCATTTTTACAGTTTTTACACCTCCCTTGCTTTTCCAAAACTTTTGGTAGATGTCCAACATTATCAAACTGTACGTCTGGAATTGGTCGCACTGAAACAGCTTTCTTGGTTGGTCTTGGCTGAGAATCACTGCTGGGTCGTCCTCTTTTCTTTTGAATAATTTTACCTGCATGCGTCAAAGCTTTAGCTATATTAGCCTGGAACTGAACTAAAGTAAATGCTACTCGTTCATGTTGCAATTCCTGTTTCCTTCTATATAGCAACCACCCATTGACCACAGCTACCCCAATACACCAGTAAACAATTCTCATATATGATTTTCGTGATTTAATATCGATACGATACAATTCCAACAACATGTCAGCAAGATCAACACCTCCCATACATCGATTATATTCTTTAACTATATGGGGCTGTGTCACAGAGACCTTTTTTCTGTCAGCTTGTGACCACCTTTCGCAGCTACCTATTGGCTCAATACATGTCCAGGTTGAAATAAAATTTATCGAATTTCTGTCAAACCATCTTACCAGGGCGACGTTATTACTTGACTCAACACGCCAATCATAGCTACCACGACCTTCTTTTTTTAGTTCGCTTTCTAGTTTTAGTGGGCATTTCCCCATTCTGTCATTTCTAACAGTACCAATACAAAAAATCTTTTTTTCTTTTAGGGCTATAGCCAGTTGTAAAGAAGAAAACCAGTTATCAAAATAGAGTTTAAAATTTTGTTGATCTGGTATATTACAACAAAGAGCCATAACAATATCGCCTGAAAATCCAATACCAGTTTCCTCACATGTCCCTTTACCACAATATAATTTAAAATCGTACATTAATCCTGAACTACCTGCTCTCATGAAAACTTTGTACCCAAATTTATGGGGTTTGTTTTTGATGTATTGCTTTAAATGTGACCTGCCTTTGAAGGGAATAATTTGTTCATCTACTGCTTGGTTTTCTTCTTGCGGTAATTTGAGCATAGCATTTCGAATCGCAGTCAATAAAGGACGAACTTTAAAAAGTTTGTCATGATTAGGATTGTCTATAGGTTTCATCTTTGTGTTATCACATATATGAAAGTATTTCATCAGCTGTAAAAACCTGTTCCTGCTCATTACATCAGCTATCGGTGAATAACGGCACTCTTCTGACCAGTATAGATATACACTCGGCATTTTTACGATCCCCATCTGTAGCCATATACCCAAATGCTGTTCAATTTCATGTACAGAACAATTCAATAAAACTCCGTCTTTATGGTGAGCATAATTATTAGTTTCTTCCATAATTAATTTAATTATGTTTTTGTCAATAAAATACAGGAAATATTCATAGGGTGTAAAAATATTATCAGGAAAATCTACAATAGTTTCGGCCCAAGTAGTATCTGGAGTCTCAAAACTCACCTTCTTAAATTTCCAATCTGTCTTCCTTTTTTTACCAGAAATATTATTACTAGTATTACTTGAACAAGAAGGTTGGACAATCACTTCACCATCTTCAGGTCCAGAGTGCATTTCTTGGCCATCTGTTTCTTGAATATTTTGAATTTCATCACCTTCAAATGTTGCTGGCACTGGGACATCTTTTTCCACTGATTGATTTTCAATCAGTTTATTACACAAATTAATCAATTCATCACCTTCTATATCCGAGTCAATATCATCACATTCAGACAAATTACCATCATCGATTAGCAAATAATGTGTAATCATATCCTCACTCAACCGTTCCATAGTTCAATGTAATAAAATGTAATGTAAAAACCCTAAACTAGGTCTACTCGAATGAAATGTCCACCAATTACTGAGTACAACGTATTTTGTCAATAAAATGACCCAACTAATAATATATTAAGATAGTCTTAACGATTTTAACATACAAAGAGACAATAACAAATTATAAAATGTCAAAATAAACCGTGAAAACACGTATTTACAAAACGTAAACAACATAATCTAAAACTTAAGCATTACAACCGTAAACTTCCGATGTTGTTTATAAACAACGTATGTTTACCATATATTTACACAAAAAAAACTAAGCAAATCAACTAACACAGAAGATTAATGATGATGTAGGATGATTTTGTTTACACAGTATATTTTTTTAATGTAAAACAACACACAATATATTAAATAAACACAACCACAAGGACACGCTAACACACACGACAGCATTAGACAACTATGTCGATAAAGAAATACGATAATAACCCAAATGACTGGCTTCAAATCATTTGATTTATTGAAGCGGAAATTCTTAAAATAAATAATTCTGAAAAATTGTCATCATAAAGTAAACGAGTATTAAGTTTAAAATTCTTTTTTCCTCTTTTACTTAAATGCTCAATCATGATTAGGCTAGGCCTGTATTCTACAAACATAATTCTCGATATTAGTTATAAAGTCTTTTTATTAACACAAATATATTACATTAACAAAGTAAATTTAAAAAATATTAATGAAGGATTATGCTTAAATAAAAATGTGAGGAATTTTATCCGAAAAAGTCTTTTAAAATGTATAAAAAAATAGAATGAACACAAATTCGAAACGTTTTGTTGGATATAGAAAAAGTTTGTTTATGTTTGAAAGTTTTGTTACGTGTTTATGTTAAAGTGTTTGTTTGAAACATTATGGAATCCTCGTAAAATATAAGTGACATTATTAATAATAAGGAAAACAAGTAAGTATCTGGAGAACTCAATGCTAAAATCTTAGTGAATATTTATCATAAAAGAGAAATATTGTTATTTTCAAGTAATGGGGTAATGTAGCATATAAGTAGTTGCTTTAATGTCAGAGAGAACCTAGTGAACATAGACCTAATGTAAAATTATGTACAGGAGAACAATAAATGTTATTATTAAATATAGAGTGCAAACAGGCTGAGCCGCCCCCCCCCCGCATCGTGCAGTGCGCAAAATTGAGTTGATGGGTTGCTTATGTTTGCTGTAATGTATGAGTAGTTGGTTATTTCGTTTCAATGTGTTCTGATATGTAAAGGCTTTAATTGAAAAGATACAAGTAGGTCAGTAAGTTTTAATCCAAGGCTGGAGTTTCATTTTGAATTTTTTGTTTGTTACGCCCGCTTTTCCCCCTGTAACACAATAGCTCCAGGCTCTAGGCTATGCCATGAAATAATACCGAATTGGGAGGTTTTGAAAAAGATACTTATAAATTTAGCCAAAAATTAAAATAATAAAATATCGCGTTGTATAAAAATGGATATAAAATACATAGAAAAGAAATCTAGATTTAAAGATTGTAAACAACTGAAAAGGGTTTACCGTAGATATATTGCACCCACTCTCAGCGGGTAAGCTTAGGCGTTTTAAATTTCTTTGTCAATCTGCAGCATCGGCCCATTTTATGCTTGCTGAGGTAATCCTTAGCAATCCTGGAAATTTAGTGTTGAAAATCTTTAGCGAATTTAATGACATTTTATAGAAAATATTTGGTAAAATAAAAATAACTAGTAAAAGTGTGAAAATCTAGCTCTTAAACTAGCTCTTAAATCAGTGTGAAAAATTATGGATCGCACTGTCTTGGGATATAGGTTTATTTGTGTTTTATTGGTGGATGGATATATAGCACTGATTTGAATTCTCACACTCCATTCCTCTACTTTCACTCTCTCTCTCTCTCTCTCTCTCTCTCTCTCGTTCTCTCTCTCTCTCACACACACACACACACACACACACACACACACACACACACACACACTGAATGACCCTGCATGCAAATTTTGCTGAAACTGTAATTCATCGATTGTAATTCACACACACAGAGTTTATAACCTTTTTAATTCTCTGACAGTTTTTTAAAGTAACAATAAAAAAAACGCCATATTATATATATAAAAGTTAAAAGGGAAAACTGTTTTGCACAATATAAAATTGTTACATTTGGTGTTCAATTGCTAACTTTTATAGATTAAAAGTGTGTGTAGTGGTTGAGTAATAATTGGCTTAGATTGCTTTAAGCTTGAAGCTTTGGGAAATTGGTTTTTGGAAAATCTGCGAAGGAATAACTGTCTTTTTGTTACAAAATACATTTGGTTTTGAGCTATTTAACACTAGTGTAGACATTTCCTAAGAAATCCCGATTTATATAAGTGTATAAAAATTAGGAAAAATAAACACAATCCTAAAACTATGTGTTTAGATTTAAAACAGAAAAGAGCTCTACAGTGGGTTTTTATTTTAAATGTTTATGTTTGGAGTTTATGCTAGCATTATTTGTGTGTAATATTTAGAATGGGAGTCGAATATTGATGTCTTTCTTTGCATATTTCGAGGAATTGTAACGGGGAAGTTCGTAATAAAAAAATCTCTAGTAAAACATTTAGTACCAAAATTTTAGATAAAATCTTATTAAAAATAAAAAAACATTTTAGATATATATATCTTAATAAAAAAGGGAAAACGTTTATCTTTAACGTACTATAAGATACTAACCAGCAAAGTGACCTTCACATAGACTAGTACAACGTTATAGATGGAAACAATTAATGTTGTTATTGCATTTGCAGACTAATGGTGAGCCATTGTATAGATGTTGGTGACAATGAAAATAATAAGATTAAACAAGCTAAGGAAAAATGGCCCAAGAGTGCTGGTACAGTCTGGCAAAAATTAAATATATTCGTACCATGTTTATGCTATTAGTAAGCATAAGCAAATATAAATAATTCAGCTATACGCCTAGATAAGGTTACCTCTTTTCTAGCGACATGTAAATGTCTAGCAGTAAATGTTTCCAGGGAAACAATAATGTAACCTCAGTGCACGCTACTAGCCAACCATTGTAATATCTTTACAAGCAAATATTGTTATATTTTTACATCAAAGAGTACATAATGTCTAATGAATTTGTTCTGCTTTGTATTTACGTGGAAAACTGAAGCCATTTAAACCTGATATTAACATTAAAATGACGTACTAATCATTTAACAAATTGTATATTTAATTAGATAAATGTTTATTGACAAAGTACCCCAAGACTATACCTATTATTAATTTTTTAGTTGTGTGTCATTTGTTTAGTTATTTAGAATATTTGATATCCTAAATTGCTCAAAGAATTACATATAAAGCTGGATAAATGGGTTTTATTTAATGACCTATATAGATAATAGTTGAAGATAATCGTTGAAGATAATAGTTGATACGTTGCAATTATACTTGAAGTAATCGTTCAATACACCGAAGAATAGACAGCATCAGAGCATTAACCACAAACAAAACTCTCAACGCAAAACAATAACACTTTAACACCCACCACCAGTTTCGCCCACGCACAATAAACACTATAAACATCGATTTGAATATAAACGAATTAAGAACTAAACAAATGACTTAAATGCAGCTTACACATCAAGAAATGCAATAAATACTAAAGTTTTTACATAGAAACAACAATACAAAGCACAGATTCCATTACCATAAATACATTGGACAAGACATTGAATATAAAATGTCCATTATAAAGACATTAAAAACTAAATCAAGCACCTGATCCATAAAATTAAATACATCTGTATACCACACAACTCCACCATAGCGTCAGTCGACATAAAAACTTTTACTCCAAATTTTAAAAAAATGAAGTGTAAATGGCAATGGGAACATCGTCTTAACGCCCAACCGTTCTTAACAGAGGGTTGGATCGCCTTATCGGTCTAACTTCCGTCCGCCTCACAAGACTGAGGCAGATGCCGTCGTGTCGGTCCGTTCAGGTTACGTGTAGGCGAGGAGTTTGTCACATTGTCGTGTGTTGCCTCTGTAGTCTTATGATATCATCGACGTATCTGTGCCTGTAAATGATTTTGTGTGCGTGTGTATTGTTTGTGAGTATCTTGGTGTTTTCTATTTGTTGTAGAATTAAAACTTTCAAGATTCACCACACCATTTTCTTAAACTCACTAATTTTAAAACGGTTTAGTGTTGTCTATTGGAGTCACAACTGTTTAAATCATTTCTCCATTAAGTTCACATTTCCCCACTATAGCAAGAAAGGTATTTTCTGCAAACGTAGCTTCACATGATGAATGACAGCAAGACCTTTAAATAGAGCATTGTTGTATTCTGGATGGTAATTTAGTAGGATTCTCTGATGACGACAAGGTCATCGACATGTACATAAAGGTCTATTTAGAGTTAACTTAGGTAATATAACTTATTATTGTGGGTCGGTTTTTTGCCAATATTTTTGCTGCAATATATTCCACCATTCTACTCTTGATATTGTATGAAATTTAGCATATTTTTATTATGTAGCAAACTTTTAGTTTGCTAATATGATAAATATGATAAATATTTATAATTTTGGAAATGATTTTTTTTCAATATGAGCTAAAATAATTTCAATTCAAATTATTCTACAAAATATCAATTTTATTTGTTTTGATTTTTCAAATAAATTGATAACATGTTATGAATGACAGCAAAACCTTTAAATAGAACTGTCAGTCATCCTCGATCTCGACATGTTTTCAGTCTCATCATTGAAGAATAAATGTTACAGTTGCTCAGCTGTAGAAAAAGTTGGTTACAGCGTTAAACATTCCTTTGAAACAGGATAGTATGTTTCATGCCCTATGTTTACCTGCAATTCCACTCTATTTTCTTGTACTCTACATACAACATTTTATTGCACCGTATTTTGTTTACAAGTTTACCTTATGGTGTTTCAGTTCTTAACAAAGAAGGGTATTGTAATGTTATGGGAGCTAGTTATTTTGTAAAATTTGTCAAAGTTTGTAGGGACCAACATCGACTATGAGAAATATTATTAATCATGTTTACACTCACAGAGATGGTTTTTGTAAATAAATTCGGGGGATTTGCGAGTCAGGTACAACTATTTATTTAAGTAATAACTTTTACATTCGTTTATAAATATCCGAACTTTAAATTTTCTAAATTTGTAAAAACAAAATGTATTGTCTCAGTAAGTTCTTACAAATTTTAATTCTCAGTAAATTTTTACAAATTTACACTATTTAAAGTTTGGATAAGCATATACTAATATAAAAGTGATTAATAAAGTATCACTGAACGTAATGGACAACAAAGTTCTAGTATTTCTTTAAACAGGCAACGTTTTAATATTAGCTACGTTATTGCCATTAATACATTATGTATTGCAGCCCTGATGGCAATACCGTGGCCTGTTTAAATAAATAGTTGTACCTGACTTGCAAATTAACCGCATTTATTTAAACAATAAGAGAAATACTGCTACCAGTCTTCCTTCACTGCTCCACAAGATGTACTTGTTTCACTCAGTTTACGTAACTTCACTAGACAATCTGTTTTGTTGGAACCTTCTGGTGATCTCTTGAATTTTGTAGTTCTTTACGTTCGGTGAAACTTAATTAATCACTTTTACATTAGTTTATGGCTATCCCAACTTTAATTTTGTAAAAACTTACTGAGACAGAACGTTTTCTAATGATGTTAATTATGTTTGCAAAATATATTTACTTAGAAACCCTTTTCATAAATATTGTTTACACTTGTTTCCAAGGAACGTATGTATTCATGTAAGAATTTTTCACTTTTATAATAGTATGACTGACTTAATAACGAATAGACCAACAAAAAACTTGAACAATATATACTAACAGTTTCACAAATATTATGTTGTATAGTTAAAAGAACATTTTTTCAATTCGAATCTTTTTCCTGTTGGTCTGGTCTTAATATATAGAAAACATAGCAACAACTCTAAATAGGGCATTCATGGAAGCATGTTAATAGGATTGTTTAAGGCTTGGCCGCGAGTTACAGCCCCAATGACATTTCTAGAGGCCGAATACACAATTTCTACCTAATACTCAAGTGCCAGCTTACAAAATGTGACCTATAACTGTTCCCATATGCGTTAATGTCTCATCACAGACTGTTCTAAAGGACTAGAGTGGCTATAACAGGATAAGCATTTAGTCATTTAGAATTATTTATATTTTAATATTAAAAAAATATTTACAGATTTATTTTATTAAATAATACACACAAACTCTAACCACAAATATTATTATTCCCGTTTTATGTAGACCTATATTTCGGATACAAAGTAACCATCCTCAAAGACATGACACAGTATGTATTGTCATGTCTCTGAGAATGGTTACTTTATAACCGAAATGTACATAACACTAGAATAAAAATATTTGTAGTTTGAGGTTGTGTGTATTATTTATTAATGTTAAATCAAAGTAAATTATTCCAAGTAATTACTTTGAGTGGGTTTTTGGGACCCATACCCGATTAATAGAAAAAGCAATAATTTACTTTCACAAAAATGTAAATAACTCAAGAGCTAGACAATATTTTGGAAAACTATATACAATCTATCTATGTATATAAAATTCACAATCCTTCTCATCAATTCGGATACGTCCACGTTTTTTGAAATGTTTGTCACATTTACTCTTCTTATGTTTTTTCCATGTGCACGATTTACCGAAAAAGCCAGCATAAATATACAACGCATTAAATTTAACTGTCTAAATATAAAACGAACCGTTCATGCTGTCACACTCATTGCCAACGTATTAACTTATGTTAGTAATCAAAAGGAAGAATGTCACAGCCAACTGGAGTGACGAATTCTTATCGCTGGGATCTAGACTTTGGACAACAATAGAATCAGCTGTTTATTTGACTAGTGCATTTGTTAGCTTGTAGGTTATAATTTCTTATTAGTTTGAAGCTTTGGTGAATGCGTTGGTATTTTGGCATTTTGTGTGAAGGTTTTCAAATTAAAAGTAAGTGTAAGTAGTTTCTAATATTAATTATCAATTATCTTTGAGGTTTCCTTTATTGTTTTGTAAAATTGCTTTTATCAAGCCAAAGATTTTACATTAGTTATAAAGAATAAGATTTAAATTACACAAAAAATTTTATCACGCCCAAATCACATTTATGTAGCCTAAGTCTATATAAAATTATATGTATGTTGTAGAAAAGAAACTGTATTTGATAAGTATTATTTGATATTATTTTTGTTCTTTACTATGCATGTAAAGCATAGCAATTACTTTATATATGCTTTAAGGTTGTGTGAGGTTATCTTTTCCAAATTACAAATAAATATCCTAACATGTGTGCAAAGTATGTTTGAAGCAATGTAAGTTACAACTGTTCTGTTCCGTTAAAAATATCGGTTTTATTTTCTGCTTACATTTAGCTGTAGAATCTTTAAAACTGAATGTAAATCTCTCGTATTCTCAAAGCAGTTTGTATTTATTAAAGACAGAAAATAAAATATTCATGTAACCCAAATGACTTGCTTCAATAAATTTGATTTCTTGTGATGAAAACTCTTAAAATAAATAATTCTGAAAAATTATCATTATAAAGTAAACGAATATTAAGTTTAAAGATTTTGTGGTCTTCCCTTTTACATTAATGCTCACACATGATTAGGTTAGGCCTGTGTTCTGCAAATATATTTCTTGATATTAGTTATAAAGTTTTTTTATTGATTTTAATAACACAAATATTTTACATTTACATAATAAAACAAAGAATATTTAAATATGATTATGCTTAAATAAAAATTTGAGGAATTTTATCCGAAAAAAACCAGTATATATATATATATATATATATATATATATATATATATATATATATATATATATATACTGTATAATATATATTTATACATATATAAATGTGTGTGTGTGTGTGTGTGTGTGTGTAAGAGACGAGTGTGTAAATGTGTAAATATAACAGTCTTGTTATGACTGTAGTATTTGAAATAAATAAATTCAGAAATAAACACTGCCTGTATGTTTTGTGGTAAGGCAACATATTGAAATGAAATGGTTTTGTTATTATTGAGTACGGAAATGGCATTTACATTATCACAAAGGCTTTCTTCATCTTAATCGCTTTCACATCCATAATCACAGCTCCTACTTCCAGATTCACGTTCTTTCACAACATCCTGGGCAAATCTGGACACGTAAACCTACTATAGTTTGCCTATATAAATTGTCAGCTTTATATATTGTCAACTAGAGTAGACTAAAAAATGTTATCACAGCGACCTAGACTTTATACTGCAAGGGAGTTGTTGCGTCAGCTGTTTCTATTCGATCAGTGCGTTGATTTTGTCATTTCTTTTTTGATTAGAATTGTGATGAATAAAGTTGTGTTTACCATTTTGTCTGAACGTTTTTAAATTAATATTTTGTGTCAAATTTTACATTAATCTTATACGAAGAAATATTTAAATTTCACAAGTAACTTTAGCGCGCTATAATCGCACAAATAAGACAGCTTGTAGTGAACTCACTATACATACAAGGTTCAGGAAAACTACAAGCTGTCTTATAAAATGTGTTATATCCTGTTGTTTTTATAATATCACTTATAAAAAGATTATAAGCAATAGTGGTGCTTTAAGAGAGATAATGTCTTTCATAATTGCTACTTATAATAACTTATTGTATTATATAGTTTATTAGGCACTTGAAGCATTTACCATAGGTAGTCTATGTACGCAAAAGTAATTTTGTAGCCTATAAAGATGGGCCTATAAGAGTACTTACCCAGTCTGAAGCATTTAACAATATTTTACGAAGTACGTAACAAGTAGGAAAATATTATTTTTTATTACAATAACGTGGCAAATCTCCTCATAATGCCTAGTTTTTATATCTCTTGATGAATAATATTTTTATTATTCTCCAGGTTTCAACCTTATTTATACTTGTTGTAGTAAGATTTCAAAATGGCTTCGTGTTCATGAATTAAAACAATACAATGTCCGATTCTTGAATTTACTCATTCCCCAAATTCGATTGTTTTAAAGAGCTATTGTTTAAACAAATGTAGAAAGAAGAAGCCAAGTGACTATTACATTGTTATCTAATACTAATCCATGATAAAAGCTTTAGGTCTCTAGCTCATCGAGAAATTAGTTGAAATTCGATTGCAAATTCCATCCGGATAGACAGACAGACAGGTATGACGGAATCCGAACTAATAAAAACGTAGTAAAAATATAGTATCAATTTAATAGCTGTAGTATGGATATAAGTCCATACATTGCGAAAGAGGCCCAGTACGTCCAAGGGGTTCATCGTTAACGGTGGCTCTGTCAGTGATAGGCACAGACTAGAATCGATTCTGTTTATCTGATGAACACTGCAATAATGTGGTTCCCTCCAGGAGCAGAAACGGAAAAAGTAAATGAATTTAAAGCAGACTTCCTCAACACCAATTACAAAAGCAATAATAATTAATTTAAATGTTACTGTAATATTTTACTTGTCATTGGACTCTTATTTGCTTAGCTTTTTCTCAACATATACTAGAACTTGTTTAGCCTAAAGGAATTAGAAATCTCTTAATGTAACATATTTCTTACTAGTAATAAAACACTGTGGTAATTGTGTAAGAAATTAACACATACCTGGTTTTATTGTTTTAATTCTAAATAATCTATATAAATAAAGTGTCTTAGGTTTCTGCAAACATGAATCCAAAAATTGTTTATATCAAATTTGAAAAACTGAAATTTATTACAACTTCTGACACAATCATCTAGTAGTATCTTCTTTAAAATTCTCACTTTAAATTAATTAGTATGTGTGTGTATTTTGTAAAGAGCCTCACTATATTACCTTACTGGCATAACAGGATGACGTATTTCTTAACCCTAACCCACCCCCTAATAACTTTAGAGAGTTTGGCAAAAATGTCACTTTTATATTTTTATGTTTGTCAGTAATTAGTGACAAGTGAAAACATACATATTAAAGTGAACACTGAAACATATATACCATCTTATCATTGAAAGTGTTACTGAGGTAATCCCAGTTGGTCGTAGAATATATGATAGTGGTTAACTTCCCTTGTGAAGTCTCCTGTGTTATTTATAAGCACAATCCGCCAGTAGATATCGTCTTTAAACTTTATTTAAAAAACAATTACTTTTACAGGTAGCTAATTGTTATAGGTATCACACGCACGTACACACATACGCAAGCACGCACGCACGCACCCACGCACGCACGCACGCACCCACGCACAAAGTTTGTTTACTTTTAATGTGCGTATAAGGGGTTATATTAACGCGCCCCCGAGATAGTAATGCAATGGTAGAAGAGATGTGAAATGGTGAAGTTTGTATAATGTTCCAAATATAGGTTATGTGTTGTATAGGAATACGAGTTTAGACGGCGCTAAATATGCAAATCAGATGAAGGTGTGTTTAGGGGCTGCATTTTACGCCTGTTTCCTTTGAAACAACTGCCAACGATTCTGGGGTTCTATTAATTTTTAAAACAACGCCATTTCAATATCGTTTCCTTGTGTGTGTTTGTGCGTGCGAACGTTTACTTTACTTGTGAGTTTCAACGTTTACTTTTCTCAACGTCGTAATGCAACGATGGAAAAGACAGATTGATTGGGGACATTGAATTGTCGAACGCAATATAATTTTCCAAATATTTGCAAGAAATCAATAAATTCCTCCTTGAAGGATTAAGGTAGTTGGAGCGGGGGGTTAAGGACAGGGATAAACCAATGCATACAACGGGATATAGCAGCTCAACAGATCTGCAATAAGATCGTGGTACAAGTCTGCTTTGGTATAACTGGAAATGTCTTGAAGTAAATGTTTGTTACATATTATTAAATTTCTTAGTTTTATATGTTATCATAAAACTATACATTTAGTCCTAAGGAGACGAAAATCCTGGTTTATGGGAATGGAAGAAAGATCATTCAGGAGCATTTATCTACTCAAATTACTCCTGAGTGCTCGTGCATGTGTGTGTGCGTGAGTATCTCTGTAACTGTTGTACATTTGCAGACGGTAAAGAGTAGCGAGTTTCAAAACAATACTCTTCTCAAAATGCTTTTTTGGTTTGAAAGAGTATTAAATACTCACAATTAATTTGGATTGTAACGAACTTGTATTATAAATCGTGTTTTATCTTTTTTTATAAATTTCCAGTGTATTATACATTTTGTTGAGCTACTTAATTTTATGTCTAATTTTACGTTGTTTTTCAGTTTTACTCCCTTGTATACGTATTTTACATATGTAATATTTGAAATATGTTCATGTCATTTGATGCGTTACATGAAACACCCTAACCACTACTACAGTCACTTACAATCACTGTAAAACATTTTCTTTTTGACGTTACCCATTTTATTGTTTTATGAATTGTTTTATAGTTATACATAAATTCGCTGTACGAAAACGTACCCGTTATTGCAAGGTTGCCTGTATAAATAAATAGTTGTACCTGACTCGCAAGTCCAGAGCATTTATTTAACAATAATATCTGCGAGTTTAAAGATGATTAGAAACTAAACTTATGTTCGAGGGGGGTCCATTTGGCTCTGGGGACAGACAAGGAGGGTCTCTAGATCTTACCATCAGCTCCTATCTACTGCCATCTTGAGAAAGGTTACAACCAACTCTAGGTGCTTGTCTGCACGCTCTTTGCAGTCAAAGCCTGACTGTCCAGAGATGCAATATCCAGGGAACCCATTATTTCTGATTTTTCTAACATTTGGAGTATGGGTTCTTTGCACCGACAAAACGTCAATTTTTTGTGGTAATGTAGAGGAAATAGCATGCAATGCTGTGGATAAAAGAAAGACCACCTCAGCTGTAGCGGTGCAACTCGAAAGTTTTTCAGTGGCATGAAAAATGGTTGCCACTTTATATTCAATGTGATTTCCGTGTAAATCACTGGAACCCCTTTCGAACTGTACTTTCCCAAGACAAATCCGTCCTTGTAAACGTGAGAACATCCAGTGGCATGGTAATTAGTCAGCATTTAAAATGCAGATGGCCATCAGTCACTGCGGTTTTATGTTGGATGACGCTGCCCAGAACTAGATTCACTGGAATATTAGGAGCTCCCGAGGGATTTGAGGGGAAGGTAAGGCCTATCCATCACCCTAATTGATGAGCTGCTCAGGGAGAACCAGGCCTATAGGGGTTTATTTTGAATATTAAGACGTACATTGGCAATGCGCTACGTTTTTCAAAAGGTTTCGACCCTACAAAAATTCAATAGAAACTAAATATATAAATATAAAATATAAAAAATATTTATGTTACAGTAGTTAATTAAATCGCACAACAATAAAACAAACGCTGAATTTACATTACCATGGTTTCCTAAAGACATTTTGAATCATATTTGTTCAGTTTGAAAACAAAAATATGAAGCTTAAAAACTTTTGGAGACTCTGTAAGTTTTAATCAAATTATTTACCCTAATTTTGCTTAAATCACTATATATTCATGCCCTCTATACGGTATATCTAATCAATTACGAATAAACCACTGTTAGAGTCGAATTAGACTTCAGATATACATAGATGTATGACGTCGACATTTAACCGGGCGTAAGAGAGTCTAACTAGAACATTTTGTACTTAAATAGTAATGCAGTTAAATTTTATCTAGGTAAATATAGTGAACATCTTTGCTCTCTGTTAAATGATAAATTTCGAGGTTTCCAACTTATTGCCGAAAATGTACATGTTGATCTTTTTATCAAGACTAAGTAACTTATTGCATTGCTAAATATCTAATAAAACTATATAAATGTCCCATCAGTGTACTCTAGAATTAGTTTGTTTATTGCTCGTGTATTTATTTCTATTAGCCTAAGTATATGCATCCTTTCACTATATTTTATTTACAAATGGGGACTTATATTTATGTATATTAATTGTTTATGGTAAGACCACTGTTAGTGGAACCCATTATTCTCTCTCTCTCTCTCTCTCTCTCTCACTTTCCCTCCTATATAGACACATATATGTACACGAAGGTAATAGGTCATCTGGAATGTAAAAAAAGGTTTGCTAAAACTGAATAAATACAAAAGATATCCCTAGGAAACCTTATTTTCAGCTTTACCTTAAATTACTTTTCTATAAAGTAAACTTAGGTGTGTAGGCCAGTGGTTACCAACAAGTTGTTTCCAAGGACCCAATGAGGGCATCGCTACAATGACAAGGTCCCCACAAATTCTTAAACCTAAATTGTAGACCACACACATAATAATTTGAGTTATATTAGTTATTAATACGTCAATTATGGTTTGCCTACCCACTTACTTTAAGGTGGAAACTGTTATTACATAAGAATATTAAATTTGATGCTACCACAGGTTTATTACAAGTACATTCAAGGTTTTTTTTAAGGTACAAAATATAAAATTGATACATGTTATAGTTCGTAGGTCCAGGCGAAATTTATTGAACTTATTTATATTAATATTTTGCTTGGAGTAAGGAGTTAATGAAGTAAACACAAAAACCAAAAGTCTGTTATAATTGCAACAAATCATATCTTAACAATATTTTCCATGAGATGAGTTGAATCTGTCCTTTGAATTCATGAGTTCAGAAATGTTAGGCTCCATTCTTCACACTTTTACTCTGACGTCATACTGCATAGCAGGCCGATTCCTATATTTATTTTTCATGAAGTACATAGTCGAGGATGCATGTTCACATCTGTAGGTAGTTGGAAAATGTAGTATTACCTTCATTGCCTTATAACAAAGTGTTTTGTAGTCTTTTTTGTACTGGCAACAAAAATTATACAATGTTGTTGCCATTAAAAACATTTTTTACTGTGCCACTGCCGGTTACTAGTGTGCCACTGTCGGTCAGTTCGAGTCGATCTTGTTCTGCTTCTGGAGGACTCTGAATCTTTTATATTTCAGAGAAGCAGAACGGAGTTCTAATCCAACTCTCATTAGGCTCTGGTCCAGGAAAGTATTCCCTGAAAGAGGATGCTAAACTTTAAAGGTGGTCAGTTATGCTTTCCTTTATTTGGTTTATAAAGTTTTCATTAGAAGACCCCAAAAACTTTTATAGTGGGAATACGTGTAAGAGAACATTTATCAACCTTTGTTGCCCACAACGGACATTTTTAAACCATGGAACAAATCTTGTCTTCAACTTTGAAAGTATTTATATCATTACCTTGGGAGCATAGAATCAAAACCTTCAAATGTTCAAACACAGCTACTTAAGCAGTCGCGCAAAGCCAAGAAATGTCTAAGTAAATGTCAATACTTGATATCAAGAAGGAAGATGCTAACCTCATCCTTAACATCAAAAACAATTTTCAGTTCGAGAGAGCGTCCTTACTTCGGTATGAATAAGAAGCGGAGCATTCTCACTGCCCAATAACAAAGAAAACAATGTAGACTGCAAAGCTTTAATGTAGTTAATACGTTTAACTACCCCATTTAGAGTTTTATGCAACACTTCAGGCAGTCTTGGCTACTTGGCTACCAAGCCTCTCGATGAATCCAACAGTCGGATACATTCACTGCAGTGAATGTGTTAAATATAAATATTTTAATATCAGTGACATCTCACAGACCTCTAAGACATTGCCCGTTGGCTACCAAGCCTCTCGATGAATCCAACGGTCGGATACATTCACTGCAGTGAATGTGTTAAATATAAATATTTTAATATCAGTGACATCTCACAGACCTCTAAGACATTGCCCGCCGTCCCATAGGGGGAACCACTGGAGAAGGCACCCGTAGCGTGCTTCCTTTTTGTCGATGCCGATGTTACACTCCTTAGCTAGCAACGAACGAATCCTCGTATTTGGTTTCTTCATATTTATCAAAAAAGGTTTTCCACACTTTTTTGCAAAGAGTGTGACCGAAGATAAAAACGTGGATTAAACGGATGGTTACCCGTAATTTTATCGTATATACAGAGAGGACAGGAGGAGGAATCTGCTAAGACCAATCGATGTTGGGACCGTTTATAGAGCTGAATGAATCTGGTTAACGTAAAAAAAGACTTCATTGAAAACTTTTATAGCCAGGTTAAGCGTGTTTGTCTGCTTAATCCATTATAAAACAATCTCTTTTCTGCGTAAAAGTTGGAATATGGTTTCCTTGCACCTTGCGACGGCATCGTCTTTTATGAGGTAATAGAAATAGCCTGCAACTCTGAAGTAGAAAGAAAGACATTTTACTTGTATCGATGCTAGTTGAAAACCTCATAACTTGAATGTAAGGACATATGTCAAACATTTAGTTCAGATTTTAATCCTAAAGTAAAAGGTTTTACAGATAATGTCCATGCAAACATAGATCTTAATTTTTACCTTAGTTTCTACCTTCTTGATGGAAATGTAAATATTGTACATATTATTATACATAAAACAACATCGCAATATTAAATTATTACAACTAAATAAGTGCCACAGCAAATTAGTTTAGAATTAGTTGATGTGTATTTTTTACCATTGGCCAAAGTATATCAATCGGTTCACTTTATTATATGTACAACTGGTAATTGGTGGGGGGGGTGGTATTGATATCCGTTTAGTAGTTAGTATTTTTCTTGGTAATGTCACCTTTAAAGCTTTCTGTTCTGATACCTCTTTAGGTGTGAGAATAGAGGAACCTAATTACAGATAGAAATCGTAATTTCCCTAATACGCACCATCCTAAATCTTAATCACTTTGGTTTTGCAGATTCTCTTGTCACTCACTTACACGAATATAAAAGAGTAAATTCAAAAGTAAATGCTTAAATAGGCTGGTTATTCTCTATATAGTTTGAAACTGGTAATTTTGTTTATTTTTTAGTCCTAAAATGCATGATATCAGAGATAATACTCTGTCCTCTATTCTATGGTTCCTCCATTGCTTTATTTTTTATATTCAAACACTCAACTTTTCGATTTAAGACTATCCGAAATTCAGAGGATGTACAATGGATTTTCTGTATGATAGGGCTACCAAGCCTCTCGATGAATCCAACGGTCGGATACATTCACTGCAGTGAATGTGTTAAATATAAATATTTTAATATCAGTGACATCTCACAGACCTCTAAGACATTGCCCGCCGTCCCATAGGGGGAACCACTGGAGAAGGCACCCGTAGCGTGCTTCCTTTTTGTCGATGCCGATGTTACACTCCTTAGCTAGCAACGAACGAATCCTCGTATTTGGTTTCTTCATATTTATCAAAAAAGGTTTTCCACACTTTTTTGCAAAGAGTGTGACCGAAGATAAAAACGTGGATTAAACGGATGGTTACCCGTAATTTTATCGTATATACAGAGAGGACAGGAGGAGGAATCTGCTAAGACCAATCGATGTTGGGACCGTTTATAGAGCTGAATGAATCTGGTTAACGTAAAAAAAGACTTCATTGAAAACTTTTATAGCCAGGTTAAGCGTGTTTGTCTGCTTAATCCATTATAAAACAATCTCTTTTCTGCGTAAAAGTTGGAATATGGTTTCCTTGCACCTTGCGACGGCATCGTCTTTTATGAGGTAATAGAAATAGCCTGCAACTCTGAAGTAGAAAGAAAGACATTTTACTTGTATCGATGCTAGTTGAAAACCTCATAACTTGAATGTAAGGACATATGTCAAACATTTAGTTCAGATTTTAATCCTAAAGTAAAAGGTTTTACAGATAATGTCCATGCAAACATAGATCTTAATTTTTACCTTAGTTTCTACCTTCTTGATGGAAATGTAAATATTGTACATATTATTATACATAAAACAACATCGCAATATTAAATTATTACAACTAAATAAGTGCCACAGCAAATTAGTTTAGAATTAGTTGATGTGTATTTTTTACCATTGGCCAAAGTATATCAATCGGTTCACTTTATTATATGTACAACTGGTAATTGGTGGGCGGGGGGTATTGATATCCGTTTAGTAGTTAGTATTTTTCTTGGTAATGTCACCTTTAAAGCTTTCTGTTCTGATACCTCTTTAGGTGTGAGAATAGAGGAACCTAATTACAGATAGAAATCGTAATTTCCCTAATACGCACCATCCTAAATCTTAATCACTTTGGTTTTGCAGATTCTCTTGTCACTCACTTACACGAATATAAAAGAGTAAATTCAAAAGTAAATGCTTAAATAGGCTGGTTATTCGCTATATAGTTTGAAACTGGTAATTTTGTTTATTTTTTAGTCCTAAAATGCATGATATCAGAGATAATACTCTGTCCTCTATTCTATGGTTCCTCCATTGCTTTATTTTTTATATTCAAACACTCAACTTTTCGATTTAAGACTATCCGAAATTCAGAGGATGTACAATGGATTTTCTGTATGATAGGGCTACCAAGCCTCTCGATGAATCCAACGGTCGGATACATTCACTGCAGTGAATGTGTTAAATATAAATATTTTAATATCAGTGACATCTCACAGACCTCTAAGACATTGCCCGCCGTCCCATAGGGGGAACCACTGGAGAAGGCACCCGTAGCGTGCTTCCTTTTTGTCGATGCCGATGTTACACTCCTTAGCTAGCAACGAACGAATCCTCGTATTTGGTTTCTTCATATTTATCAAAAAAGGTTTTCCACACTTTTTTGCAAAGAGTGTGACCGAAGATAAAAACGTGGATTAAACGGATGGTTACCCGTAATTTTATCGTATATACAGAGAGGACAGGAGGAGGAATCTGCTAAGACCAATCGATGTTGGGACCGTTTATAGAGCTGAATGAATCTGGTTAACGTAAAAAAAGACTTCATTGAAAACTTTTATAGCCAGGTTAAGCGTGTTTGTCTGCTTAATCCATTATAAAACAATCTCTTTTCTGCGTAAAAGTTGGAATATGGTTTCCTTGCACCTTGCGACGGCATCGTCTTTTATGAGGTAATAGAAATAGCCTGCAACTCTGAAGTAGAAAGAAAGACATTTTACTTGTATCGATGCTAGTTGAAAACCTCATAACTTGAATGTAAGGACATATGTCAAACATTTAGTTCAGATTTTAATCCTAAAGTAAAAGGTTTTACAGATAATGTCCATGCAAACATAGATCTTAATTTTTACCTTAGTTTCTACCTTCTTGATGGAAATGTAAATATTGTACATATTATTATACATAAAACAACATCGCAATATTAAATTATTACAACTAAATAAGTGCCACAGCAAATTAGTTTAGAATTAGTTGATGTGTATTTTTTACCATTGGCCAAAGTATATCAATCGGTTCACTTTATTATATGTACAACTGGTAATTGGTGGGGGGGGTGGTATTGATATCCGTTTAGTAGTTAGTATTTTTCTTGGTAATGTCACCTTTAAAGCTTTCTGTTCTGATACCTCTTTAGGTGTGAGAATAGAGGAACCTAATTACAGATAGAAATCGTAATTTCCCTAATACGCACCATCCTAAATCTTAATCACTTTGGTTTTGCAGATTCTCTTGTCACTCACTTACACGAATATAAAAGAGTAAATTCAAAAGTAAATGCTTAAATAGGCTGGTTATTCTCTATATAGTTTGAAACTGGTAATTTTGTTTATTTTTTAGTCCTAAAATGCATGATATCAGAGATAATACTCTGTCCTCTATTCTATGGTTCCTCCATTGCTTTATTTTTTATATTCAAACACTCAACTTTTCGATTTAAGACTATCCGAAATTCAGAGGATGTACAATGGATTTTCTGTATGATAGGGCTACCAAGCCTCTCGATGAATCCAACGGTCGGATACATTCACTGCAGTGAATGTGTTAAATATAAATATTTTAATATCAGTGACATCTCACAGACCTCTAAGACATTGCCCGCCGTCCCATAGGGGGAACCACTGGAGAAGGCACCCGTAGCGTGCTTCCTTTTTGTCGATGCCGATGTTACACTCCTTAGCTAGCAACGAACGAATCCTCGTATTTGGTTTCTTCATATTTATCAAAAAAGGTTTTCCACACTTTTTTGCAAAGAGTGTGACCGAAGATAAAAACGTGGATTAAACGGATGGTTACCCGTAATTTTATCGTATATACAGAGAGGACAGGAGGAGGAATCTGCTAAGACCAATCGATGTTGGGACCGTTTATAGAGCTGAATGAATCTGGTTAACGTAAAAAAAGACTTCATTGAAAACTTTTATAGCCAGGTTAAGCGTGTTTGTCTGCTTAATCCATTATAAAACAATCTCTTTTCTGCGTAAAAGTTGGAATATGGTTTCCTTGCACCTTGCGACGGCATCGTCTTTTATGAGGTAATAGAAATAGCCTGCAACTCTGAAGTAGAAAGAAAGACATTTTACTTGTATCGATGCTAGTTGAAAACCTCATAACTTGAATGTAAGGACATATGTCAAACATTTAGTTCAGATTTTAATCCTAAAGTAAAAGGTTTTACAGATAATGTCCATGCAAACATAGATCTTAATTTTTACCTTAGTTTCTACCTTCTTGATGGAAATGTAAATATTGTACATATTATTATACATAAAACAACATCGCAATATTAAATTATTACAACTAAATAAGTGCCACAGCAAATTAGTTTAGAATTAGTTGATGTGTATTTTTTACCATTGGCCAAAGTATATCAATCGGTTCACTTTATTATATGTACAACTGGTAATTGGTGGGCGGGGGGTATTGATATCCGTTTAGTAGTTAGTATTTTTCTTGGTAATGTCACCTTTAAAGCTTTCTGTTCTGATACCTCTTTAGGTGTGAGAATAGAGGAACCTAATTACAGATAGAAATCGTAATTTCCCTAATACGCACCATCCTAAATCTTAATCACTTTGGTTTTGCAGATTCTCTTGTCACTCACTTACACGAATATAAAAGAGTAAATTCAAAAGTAAATGCTTAAATAGGCTGGTTATATTCTATATAGTTTGAAACTGGTAATTTTGTTTATTTTTTAGTCCTAAAATGCATGATACCAGAGATAATACTCTGTCCTCTATTCTATGGTTCCTCCATTGCTTTATTTTTTATATTCAAACACTCAACTTTTCGATTTAAGACTATCCGAAATTCAGAGGATGTACAATGGATTTTCTGTATGATAGGATTTATTCTTTTAAAAATACCTCAGATCAGTTATATTTAATATATACATTTTAAGTGGAGCTCCCGAGGGTTTTGAGAGAAGCTAGCCTATGCATCCATGCAAACGTGGGACCATCCAGTGGCAGAGCGGTTGTTAGTCAGCATTTATAATGCAGATGACCATCGGTCACTTCGGTTATATATTGGATGATGCCGGGTAGAACCAGAATCACTTGAATATAAGGAGCTCCCGAGGGATTTGAGGGGAACGTAAGGCCTATGCCTCACTCCAATTGATGAGCTTCTCCGTTAGATCCAGGTCTGTAGTGGTTTATTTTTTAATATTAAAACGTACATTTGCAATGCGCTACGTTCTTCAAAAGTTCTCGACCCTATAAAAATTCAATAATAACTAAATATGTAAGTATAATAGAAAAAAATATTTATATTACAGTAGTTAATTCAATCGTACAACAATTAAACAATCGCTGTATTTACATTACCATGGTTTCCAAATGACATTTTGAACCTTTCTTACTTTGAAAGAAAAACTATGAAGCTTAAAAACTTTTGGAGACTTTGTAAGTTTCAATCAAATTATTTACCCTAATTTTGCTTATATCACTATATATTCGTGCCCTCTAAATGGTATATCTCTTCTATTACGAATAACCCACTGTTTCAGTCGCAATATACATTATATATATATATATATATATATATATATATATATATATATATATATATATATATATATGTGTGTGTGTGTGTGTGTGTGTGTTTGGGTGTGTGCGTGTGTGTGTGTATGTATGTATGACGTCGACATTTAACCGGGCTGAAAATAGCCTAAGTAAAAGCTATTGTACTTAAAACAGTTTTTGTAGGTAAATATAGTAAAAACCTTTCCTTTGGTTAAATGCTACATTTAGACGTTTCCAACTTATTACCAAAAAGGTACATATTGTTCTTTTTAGTAGAAAAAAATAACTTATCACATAAGTATCTAATAAAACTATATAAGTATCCCATCCGTGTACTCTAAAATTAGTTTATTTATTGGTCGTGTATTTATTTCTATTAGCTAAAGTATATAAATCTGTTCATTATATTTGATTTACAAATGGCGACGTATATTTAGGCCTATGTATAATAATTGTTAATGTTAAAGCACTGTTAGTGAAACCCTTTATTCTGTTCCCCCTTTTCTCTCTCTCATATATATAGGCTAACCCCTCTCTCTCATACACATTGGCCAGTGGTTACCAACAAATTGTTTTCAAGGACCCACTGAGGGCATCGGTCACTACATTGATAAGGACCCCCAAATTCAATAAATGCTTAAATAGGTTGCTTATTCTCTATATAAGGCTAGTTTAAAACTGGTGAATGTTGGAGAAAGAATTGTTATTAATTTTGCTATTAATCGTTATTATTTTTTAGTTCTAAAATACATAATTTCTGAGATAGTACTCTGCCCCTCATTATATGGTTCCTCCATTGCTTTAGGTCTTATATACAAACACTATACTTTTGGATTTAAAAGCTGTCAGAAATTCGGAGGATTTAAAATAGATCTTTTGTATGAAACGAGTAATTCTTTTAAAATTACCTCATATCAGTTATATTTAATTGTTACAGTTATATTTCAATATAATTTCGTTTGATATCTTGATACTTCGTAATGCCTTGTTAAAAAATTATAATTTGTGTCTATGTGAGCGTTAAGAATGGCACAACCGATATAGTATAACTAGTAAAACTCTAGCTTTAATAAAAGAATTTCTTGTTTTGTTCCAGTCACGTGCTGCTTAGGTACAAAGAAGAGGAAGGAAAGGGGAGGTAATTATTATTAGGTTGTTTTAACTTCACCTTGAAATAATGTAATTTAGTAGTTTTATTGAAATCCACTAATTTAATTAAATTGTTTTATGGCTTGTTCCAAACTCGTATATATGTTCAGTTTCCAATATTTGCTGGGTTAAAGCTAAATATTGGGATCCTCAACCCATGTGTGTTCTTTTGATAATATTCAAATATTATAGCATCATATTATGGCTGGCAGATTTAGAATTTTCATTTTGATGTTTATGTAAGTCTCCGCCTTTAATTCTACTACTACCGTATTATATTTCTAGGAGAAAATACATGAAGTTTAATGAAACTATAGACAAAGTATTAAAGTTACTGTATAAATAATATGTTAATTAAAATATGAGATTTAAACCATTAGCACTCATGTACCTTAAATAATTTTAATTTTATTAATCACTTAAAATACAGTTTATAACCATCCGAACTTTAAATTTAGTAAATGTGTTAAACCTTACTGAGACAGAACGTTTTCGATCGATATGTGCCGATCTTCATCCGTGCCTTCCCCTTGGAGATGTCGGGTCAAGCGGTGGCGGTTTTAAATGTAGGTTGTCGATAGTATCAAAGAGTGTGTTTGATTTGTATTGTGTTTGTTCGTTTAATATGTTTGTACTTTGTGTTTTTGTGTGTCTGTTCGGGTAGTCCGGATAGTCATAAACTATTGTTGAAGTGATTAATAAGATTCACCAAACGTAATGGACTACAAAATTCAAATTATTTTTATATTATTAAATTTATTTAATAGAGTCAAATACCAGCTTATAAATTTCCACCTGTATGTTTGTCTGTATATAATTCTACGCTCTACGAACATGACTTTAAGAAACTATGAAAAATAAAAACATTTGCTATGACGTAGAATAAAATTATATTTTTTAAATTCATCAACATAGTACCTAATAATTATATATATATAACAATATGCATGTCTGCAGGCTTTAATTTTACCTGACAGTTTATTATCGTATTTATATTGTTTATAAATATAGTATTATGTGAAAGATTTATTCAAATTTCTACCTTTACAGTAGTTTTCGATGAGGACATGCTCAGCTATTTGTCAAGCACATACCCGAGAGTAAAGTTTGTTCCTATTCTCGAGGTGATTCCTGAAGACGATGAAGAAGAGAAAGCGGAAATAGTTTATAAAAAAGCTGCAATAATTTCTACAAGTGATTCCGCACTATTTCCGCTAAAGATTGAAGTCCCTGCGTTCTACAGGACTCAGTCGTTTTGTAAGTTACTTTTATTTTTTCCTTACATTAAGAAAAATGTTTGTAAAATATTTGAACTGTGAGAGATTGTAGCAAACTGTCGCTGTCTATCAAAGGGCAGTCAGTTGTAGAACCTTCGGCAAAAAAGGGGTTACTGCAATACGCTAAATGTTTACAAATTATATTGTATTTTTTCAGAAGCGACATTTCGGCTTCATGGTTTGAAACGACATCTGGTGGAGGTGAGCAAACATTTTACTACCACTGCTATATATTTAAGCTTAAAACTAAATAAGTTTAATAACCCAGCAAGCTCTCTCAGCTTGTATGGGAGCACACTAAGCCGGAGACTCTATATCTTGCCGTATACGTTTATAGACTAGCCTTGAGTCTTATTGCCTTCAGTAGCTCCTAGTTGTTTAGGATGTACTCTTACGCCTTATCTGTGACGAAATTACAACCTGTGGGATATTGCCGCATGCAACGAAAGAGATATAAACTTAGCACAGTAGTAATCTCAATATTCTACTGTAATCAATAGATTCTGATACAACTATTTATATATATATATATATATATATATATATATATATATATATATATATATATATAGATAGATAGATAAATAGATGTATCAGAATCACAATATTAAGTGGCGAAATAGAATTCGAATATCCTTGCTATTTTTCATTTCCTTCCTATACAGTATCTGATGATGGACTATAAGTTTTGTTTGGTTACTGTTTATATGATTTCTTTTATTTAGTTTCTAATTTATGAAGCTGATGGTGGTCTAAAACGTCTCATTCTATCCATCTCTTGTAATGGTTCGTTATTGCAAGGAACCTTTCTCTTATAATTGCATATACATCCTAAGTATTTAATTTCTAGCTATGGGATTGTTACCTCAATGCCTAAGTGCTGGATTTCAAACACGTAGTCATTCAGATTAAACGCGTCCAAGACATCAACTTTTACAAATTTAATTAATAAATAAATATTTGACAAAACTGTATTAACATCAATTGCCATCCACTAAGGGTTGAAAAAATTATTTCATTGGTTGAATAAAAAAGTATTTTTAATAAAAAGACAGTCTTCATCATGGGCGAGTATCTCTGATAATTCATCTAAACTAATTAGTTCAGTGAATAGTCCAAGCTATAACTAATCTGTCTAAACCGGTGTAAATATAGTGTTAGTAAATAGTTATAATTTTTACCGTATTCTTGAAGTTTACGTGTTATATTAGCTTTACTCACTGCCGATGAATTTGTCATCTTAACTCTCTGAAGAATTAACTATTGACTGTGTGTTGGTGTTCATTAGTACAGGATCGTCTTATCGGAACTTCCCTTGACAACCCCTGGGTTAATTAGGCCAAATAGGGCTGTTCCGTGATTTTTACGCCAACACGGTAAACGTGGGGGGAGATGCGGGCGGATTTGTTAGAAAATACAACTACTGTGATATTTAATAGTAGAATAGGTTTTATGTGGTTTTACTTGAAGTAATATACCTTACGATACTTAGCATGGTTCCACTAGCATTTGGCATTAACATGAACACATGATGTTAGTGTTATATTTTATATTGTACGCGAGAAGAGTGTTGTAAAGTGTAACGGAGTGAAGATCCTGTTTCTTGGAACATTTTAGGATGACAATCAGGAGCGTAGCCAGGTCGTTGTTTTGGAGGGAGACACAACCCGAAGGGTCAGGTGGCGGAACTCCGCTTAAGAAATTTTGAATATCTTTATATCTAGAAATTAAATATAGTGATATATTGGGACCTAAAATTACAGAATTGTTGGGTCATCGGGAGCTGTTTTGCTAAAAACTTGTGCTGTTTTATAGGTTAATGTTGTTTGCTAATATTATTAGGTTGGGGGGGGACTTGCTCCCCTGGCTACGCTATTGATGACAATTACTTGTTGCAGCTTAATCTCAATGACTAAAAAAGGTTTAGATTTTGCATACATTTAAAAAAAACTTGTATACGAGCATTTAAAACCATTACATGGATGTGCATTAAAAAGTTGTTGATCCGCATTTAAATTTATTTGTAATACCTATTTTCTATTCACAGAATGCTGAAATGAATGTCTACCCGCTTACATGTTCTTTGTCTTGACCAATCTTCGAAATTACCCCTTTCGACTCAAACCTTTCTAAATCTCTTGAAGAACAGGGTCATTTCAGGTGAGCAAAGTACAAAATTACTTAATAAAATAAAACGATACATTAAATTGTATGTTGGTCATTTAAAAATTATTTTGTTTTGATTTCTAAATCAGTATTAAGTATTTCGTAAATGATTTTATGCTAAGTAAAATTTTAGTTAATAACAGAGGTGAGCGGCAAAAGTGATTTTTATGCGTTTTATTTCGTTAATAAATTTGGCTGATGTTTAAATTTATAGGGTTTACTTTTCATATTTGAAGTAGTAAGTTTCTTTTCTTACTTAGAGTAAGTTCATCATCTTTTACAAAGTAAAATTTTTGCACTGCACGTTCTAAGTCCGATGTTTCCATAAAATCACAAAACATTGCCCATTACTGACAATTTGTGGGGATTTCGTCAAGAAGTGTTTATTCTTGAAGTTCAGGAACGTGTTAGTTTCCACTGAGTGTACAGTCACAGGCAAAACTAATTTCAGTAATGTCAATGATTTATTGAATGTTTTCAGCAATATTAATAATAACAAGAAAATCTAATAAATTACCGGCATCCGACAAAGTCTGGAGTCTTGCGCCGAATTAAGAGAAAGGTTTTCTTGAGAAAGCTTTACTTTATCAATACATTTATACACTGAAAATGTTACCTAATTACTTCTTCAAGAAATTCTTGCATGTACGTTAGAACGTATCGGTTAGGGTTTGTTGCCTAAAGGTGTCTTAAGGGAGTAAAGCTACCTCTAGCCTTGCACATTATTTTGTCACATACGCCCTTAACCTCTGGAAATCGTGCACTTCTTAATCACAAAAATTGTCAATGTTTAATATACCTTGCATTTATATTACTCTATTTAGACAAGAAGTCAGATACTCAAGTATATGAAATTCATTTGGTGGAAATGGTTAAAAACGGAAATTTGGAATATATAACATTGACTATGGGCATGTAGGGGCAAATGTTAATATTCATATTTAAACAAATTTTAAACTTTGTATAATTTTATTTTTAATACAAATTAAATGTAATATAATTCAAGTTTTTCATAACAAATTTTCGTTATAAACAATATTTTTTGTAAATGAGTTTTGTAAAATGTTTCTTTACAAATCACGCTCAGCTGGTTTTCATTGGAATGTATATCGTAAGGAGAATTTTGATAACTTTAACTTCTTCAAAACCTTATAAATGTTGTAAATTGTGAAAAACCTATATTTTTTCCGCTTTTTGCGTTTAAATAAGCATTTAAATAGGAAATAAAAATATATATACTTGTAGCAGATATCAAAACCTAAGCGCATAATGTTGTCTAATTTTTGGCTCAACAAGAATACCTAAAAGATAATCGTTTATGGCTGTGCTTCGCCACAAAATGTTTTCAAGGACCCTTACATAGATCGCTACATTGACAAGGACCCCTCAAATTCTTAGACTTAAATTGTAGATTACACGCAAAATTTGACGCTAACACAAGTTTATTACAAGTACATTCAAGAAGTGCTTTATTTTTATTTTTAGATACATAAAATAAAACTATCACGTGTTACAATTCGTAGATCCGGGCGGAGTTTTTTTAATCCTCATTATATTATTATTTGTTTAGAACAAGGAGTTAATGAAATAAAAAAAGTAACACAAGTTTGTTTTTTTCGCGATAAACAGAGAAAAAATATAATAAGTATAATAATAATATTAATTATTCAAAATTGTTATAAAATGCAATTACATATTCTCACAACTTAGCAACAATTGTAGTGAGATGAGTTGAATCTGTCCTTTGTGTTCATGATTTTGGAGAAATGTTAGGCTCCTTACTTGAAACTCCTACTCTGACGTCATACTGCATATCAAGCCGGTTCCTATATTTATTTTTCATGAAGCCTGTTGTTACGGATACAGTCTCAGCGAACGTGTTGTATAAAAATACATTTCTATTTCAGTGACATCTCTCGAACCCCTAAGACACTGCTCGCGGACTTCTAGGGTTCGGAACCACTGCTTTAGAGGTAAATAGTGCAAAACTTTCCTCAGAAGTAAATATACTTGGGGACTGGGAATTTTCTAGTGCCGTTTCATACTTCGTTGAAGCCGCTACAGCGTGTCCTACTTCATTGGCGTAGTAAGAAAGAAAGGTTCATAGCTATTTCAAAGTAGAACAATCCGGATATGACGCACTAATAATACAAATAAATCATTTGAGGGATTTTCAAACTATGTCAGAACTGGGCCGTATGTCATATAATTTCCACACCCCTCCCCCAGCCCCGAATCGTCAGTATTGTGACCTCTAGACTAGTTTTTAGTTTTGCGTTTTTCATTTTGCAGTAAAAACTACATGGAACATTATCTTGTTTTACTCTTCAGGAGAAAAGCACCTATTATAATATAGTAGGGCAGTGACTATAGGTTACACCTCGGTAACCCCACGTAGGTTATATGGTGAAACCTTTTGCTAACTCTGATTTAATGTAATAGGCTACACAAAAAGTTGATTGTTATGATTTATGAATAGGACTATCTGAAAGCATGACAAACATATCTGATAAAAGAGACAAATAAACGGAATGCTTGCGATCGTCTTTGTTGTTGTGTTACAAATAATAATAATATTTTCATTATCTCAAATCCCCATTTGCTTTAGTCGTTTAATTCATTCAAAGCAACTAACATATAAATAATACATAGTTGATGATTAGTTATTTTCCCAATAAGCTACACCGTTCACGAATTTCAACAGTTAAAAAAAACAAGAACTGGAATTGGCACTTTAATCAATGAAGAATCGATTATCGACTATCACTAGAAACCATTACAATCTAACGACTCCTGGAATCGAGAATCGGAATCAGTGAAACTGTATAACATAATGCACTTCGGTCTGGGCGATGATGTAGCTATGGAAAAATCATTATACGTAAAAATGAAATTGCATTAAAAGTATGAAATAGTGGAGTGCTCGTAAAATTTATCAAGTGTGATGCATTTTAATTCCATACAATTTAGATCAAATAAAACGAATAAATAATTTAGATAAATTAAACTACACGAAGTTACAATAAATTTATTTATTCTGATTTAGCTACCATCAGAGTCATCGAAATTCTTCTTGCTTTGCCGCCGGCCTAGGATCGGCACCCTTTCGGCCTTATCATCAAAATTTATGGGATGTAACCAACCCGCGTCCGTGCACCGCACACGTACATCCCGGGGAACGGAACTACGCCGTTTGCAAAATGGGTTAAAGGGAAACAATAACGGAAGATTTTAACAAACTTAAGTACAACAGAACAAACGTTACTGAAGTTTAACAGCATTCAAAGACTAACCTTCCATAACTCCTTACGTGATGGGAAACATTGACAGAAAGATTTCCTCCCGGGTTGTGCGGAAAACGGACGAAGCAACAGTGAAACAAAATTTTAGTGAATAGAAATAGAGCCGACCAGTAGAAAGGGCCGACCAGGCAGAAAAATCCAGTAAAAATAACTTCAAAATCACAGCAAAATTTCAATCAAAATAAATGAAGCAGGGCCTTGAAAAGCAAAAAGAATTGCCAAAAGAACACGTCGACATTTTTGTAACAAGAAATATAACTGTTATTTTGTATTATTGCCGTGTAGACTATTTTTTATCTAATACATTATTCTAAGTATATATATATATATACATTTAAATTTAAAACTATAAAATTTTTAACTTTATAAAAAACAGGATTTAACTAGAGATATCATGCCAATATCCAAATACCTAATAACTAGAATGTGTAAAGAAAACCCATTTTAAAGGAGGGTCAATGTTGTTCATTTGGAAGAGAAGTAGAATACAAACCGTGAAAGGAAGTGAAAATGCAGCTAGGAAGATGATTGGCATTGGAAAATACCAGCAAGAATATATCGTATGATAGGTAACCCCATATCTTGAAAATTTTGTGATTGGAGGAAGACTCAGCCCCAGAGGAAGGGTAGCCAGAGAGGGAAGCCGACGGCAGTTTTTAGCGTCGTATGAGAACTTAACCAGGACATTCGTTTCGAACTCGCTGCGCTTTTTAAATTAAAGTGTAGAAGAATCATTAGGCCTACGTTCGTTTGTAGTGGTAGCCTGGTAGCCTAATATGTGAGTTGTCCAACCCTTTTAGCGATTTTACTCTCTAAATGTGGACTTTTTAACATGGAATTGTGTTGCGTTTTCTAAGTATTGATGTCAGTAAAAAAAAGGCAGTGAAATTTGTATTTCGAATGTAGAAGCAGAGCAGTGACTAACTTTCAAGTTACCAAGATTAAATTTAAATGTTTTAAATTGTCGGTTTGAGAAAAATCTAGAGAAATTCAAATTCTAAATTATAAGCCTAAAGTCAAGAAAGAATTTACATAAATAAAAAAGCATTAAGATATTGAAATTATTAACTTGTAATAAAGTGGAATTTATGAATTTTAAAAACTAAATTTGCGGTAACGCGTAAAACAGTAAAGCAAAGAATGGATGTAGGAGAGCGATAACCAACTCAAAATAATACAGGGAGAAGGCCGCCAGCAGATCATAAAGTAGATCGTCCAAAACAAGCTGAGATGTCTGCACCAAACTTGTACCAAGATTATCAAGGACCCTTGAACCTTCTCCAGTTATAAAAGGCTAGAGCTTTCTTCTTTTTGAAAAAAGTAACAAAATTTCAATTCTTTGGGGTTAAGATGGACAATAAAGAAATTTCTTTTGAAGTAAATTTTCAAGAAAATATCTTGTTTTTGAGAATAGTGGCTTTATCTTGTTAGAACGAATAAACCCTGAGACAAATGGGACGCCATACTAGTTTACGTCATAAAACCAAGATGGCGGTATTAAACTAGTCAGATGTAAAGAAACGTTTAGAAAATGAAAATTTGAAATAATTACTTCAACCTTAAATATAGGTAATTTTAATTAATTACACAAATTGAAACGAGTAAAAATGTTTGTTAAATGTTGCAATTTAATGTAAATAAACAAATGGGGTTTTACAAAAATGTCAGGAATACAAGAGCACTCTTAACACATAGGGAATTGAGCTACTTCTAGGGAACTAAACTGATGGAAATTTGTTTAACTAAATAATTATTATGTCTAGAGGGTTTTTTGGTTTAGAAATAAATGGGGTTATAGAAAATGTGTATCTAATTATGTTCTTGTAATTTAAAAATTAAATTATAAGTTGTTTAATCGGAAATAGGGCAGTTGTTAAATCATTTTTAAGTCCTATATATATATATATATATATATATATATATATATATATATATATATATATATATATATATTTATATATATATACAGCCAGTTAGAAATAAACAAGATTTAAATAAACAAATAATCATAAACCCTTCTCAGAAATCATCAGAATCATAACATATATTTCTATATATAAACCGATGGCCTGCCAATGTGATTCCACATCTCAGACAGCCTAGCTGAAATATTAATCCCCCATATCCAATAGCAATACGTCCTGCAGAACAACAAACATACAGATAAAATAATATACTATCATAGATATGGAGACGACATTTTACTTTTACACAAAGGTAACAAACTGTACAGCAACACCATACACCAAAGCCTACCATTTGCCCTCAAATTAGATGACAGTTATAAAATACATTATTATTGTATTAATAAAAATAAAGCAATAAGGTCATACAAGATTGCAGATGTGTGACACCTATTTGACTGCGATTGGCTGAAGAATAATTGAAATTTATATTTATTTATTGCCCTAGCGACAGTAATTAGAGCAAGCAGAAATCATTTAATTCGTAGAATAACCATTTCTCTACCTCCACGGCTAGAGCAATATCTTTCTGCTGTCACCTAAATCTACGTCGTCCGATATATTTACCAAGAATAATGCGAGTAAATGGTATTATGGGTTAAATGATGATTCTAGTACAAATTTTTGTTCAATTAGGTATTACGCCCTCCAAAGACATTGCTTCAAGGTCACTCTAACTTAAGTAGTAGAGCCAGATTAACCATGTAAAATGTGTGTGCGCTTGTGTACTACCCATCCTTATAACATTTTATTTATACTAACCGTAGGTGCGACATTTTAAAAATACGAGTATGTGGCTAGCCTTGAATGGATGAATAAAAATTATTTGAACTAGATATATAGAAGGAAATTGCGATTTAATAGAGGGACTTGAAGGAAACTAAAGCAAAATTACTTCACATTTTAACAAACCTTTTCTTATGTCTGACAATAAAAATTACTTAATAATTCTAAGCTTCACATATGACAAGGTAAACACTATCACGAAGGCCTAAGTCATGCTACTAACTATATAACTTCCCTCATGTCAGAGATGGGGATGATGTATATTACAAGAAAACTTGTACATTTTACAGAACCATCCCAAGTGCCCGGCAGATAGTGGGGATGGACACTGCATCTTCCCTCGGGACTCCATGGAATGAGTGGACAAGGCTTTAAGGTATGTTGCTATCAATCTTTTCACTTTTATATAACTTTACACGACGTCCTTCCTCTATGTATAAACACCTTCAGCGGAAGTGATTTTTAGACTAAATGTTTTTGAGATTTGAACCAACTGTAATTCAGTAGAAACTATTGGGGCTTTTAGACATTCTAATTAAAACAAAATACTGCGGATAGTTTCAAAACACTACAATAATTAAGAATTATGACACCCCGGAACCCTCCAAATATACGTGTAAAGAGAAGTGTGCCCACGCTAAGGTTTGTATCCTTGAATGTGCAAGTTTGCTGATTTTATTTGCATTATGCACAACTGTGACAAACTACTTAGCCATTTGGCGTAGTTATTGGCGTTATTGTTTTTATAAATCTTGTCTTCAATATAATTTGGTAGCACGTTTAGTGGAAGCCATTAAAAGTCTCTCTCTCTCTCTCTCTCTCTCTCTCTCTCTCTCTCTCTCTGTCTCTCTCGTATATATTTACACAAACACACACACACACACACACACACACACACACACACATATATATATATATATATATATATATATATATATAGAGAGAGAGAGAGAGAGAGAGAGAGAGAGAGAGAGAGAGAGAGAGACAGACACACACACACACACACACACACACACACATATATATATATATATATATATATATATATATATATATATATATATATATATATATATATATATGTGTGTGTGTGTGTGTGTGTGTACACGAACGTAATAGGTCATCTAGAATGTAAATAACTGTTCGATATAACTGAATAAATACAAAAGATATCACTAGAAAACCTTATTTTCAGCATTATAGTACCTTATTTTATTTTTCTATAAAGTAAACGTCGACATGTAGCCTAATAATGAAATATGCACTTCAACCTTAAATAATGGTAATTTTAAATGAGTATACAAATTATAACGAGTAAAAATGTTTGTAAAATGTGAAAATTAAGAAGTAAATAAATAAAGGGTATTTACAAAAATGTCAGGAATAAAAGAGGAACCTTAACATATATAATTGAGCTACTTCTAGGGAACTAAACTGATGTTTAATTAAATAATTATTATGTCTAGAGGGTTTTTGTTTTAGAAATAAATGTGGTTATAGAAGATGTGAATGTAAATATGTTCTTGTAATTTAAAAGTTAAATATTAATTGTTTGATAGGAAATAGGACAGTTGTTAAATCAGTTGTAAATCCAATATATTCAAAGCCAGTTAGAAATGAACAAAATTTAGGGGCATGCAGAAATGTCAGGCAACATAAATAAAATGTTTGAAATAATTTATATGTACATTAAATAAGGGTTTGAAATAAATTATATTCATGCCTAACTTAATCTGTTTAAAAAAATAAATTCACTGTTTATTAATGAAGAAACTTTAAAAATAGGACAAAATTAAAAATCATTTTGTCTGAACCTTAATATTTTCTTATACCCGGACAATAAATTATAATTTGTAAATCCAATGAATATAAAGCCAGTTAGTAATAAACAAAAGCTATGGTCATACAGATATGTCAGGCAACGTAAATGAGTGGTTTCTAAATTAATAAAATTCATGCCTAACTTAATCTGTTTTGAAAAATAGTATTACTGTTAAGGTTAAATATAAAGAACTGTAAAATGGAGGACAAAATGAACAATAATTTTGCTAGAATGTTTTGTTTAGTATCTAGGGCTCATAAATATTTTGTTTACGAGGAGATTTTCTTAAAGGGTTTATCCTTAGATAGTAAATAGGGTTAACGATCCTTAAGGTAATAAAAATAGCCAACGTAATTGAGTTGGAAATTAGTGATTGTTTTAGTAACATATAAAGGAAGAATAGGAAGATTCCAGATTAAATATTTGACTACAAATGTGGACATTTGTGATATAATAAACTTTTTTAAATATATATACTATATATATATATATATATATATATATATATATATATATATATATATATATATATATATATATATATATATATATATATATGGTTTTGTGATATAATTTTGATTTATTTAATGTATTTTTTATTTTTTAAATATGTTAGTGTTTATCGATAAAATAATGTGTTATTTGATTAGTATTATATGCTAAATTATGAATGTTTTCCTAAAGGTTAGATGAGGATCCATAGGGTTTTAAAAGGTGAATATTTTGTTTAATTTGTTGAAATCTTGAGCTACAGTAAATTAGAGAAAAGAGATTATAAATGTTTCATTGAAATTTTGTTTTGTTTTAGAAAACAAAGATGAATTAAATTTTAAAAAACTACTAAAGAGTTTTAAATTTTTTATTTGTAAACTGCTACATTTAAAAATTAAAATCCCTGTTTTTACTAACTTCCAAATTGCGTTAAAATTTTATTTGACAAAACCAACATTTGTAAACAATCCTAACCCATTGTCATTAGGCTAGGATGACTTCAACAATTGCATCCCCCGTTAAAACTAGGTCTATATAGTTAAATATCCATAGTTTTTTTAAAAATCAAACAACTCCCTCAATTTCGCGCTCCACTCACTAAACACACTCCACTCACTCTCTCGTACCTAGTTTACGCACTCTCTCATTCACCCACTCACTCAATATTCACCCCACTCACACTCTCTTTCGCCCATTCACTCACTCTTCACCGCCACTCACTCTCTCATTCACCCACTCACTCACTCACTCTTCACGCCCACTCACTCTCTCTTTCGCCCACTCAATCACCTTTTTTCACCCCCACTCACTCTTTCATTCTCCCTCTCAATCACTCATTCTTCACCCCCACTCATTCCTACCCCTCTAATCACTCACCCACTCACCAAATCACCCAGAGATTATCTCACTTTCTCCGTCACAAACTCTTTCATTCACTTAACCAATAACCTTCTCACCAACTCACCTGAACAACCACCTAACTGTTCCTCCACTAACCTTCGTATTCACTCATTCGCACTTCACACCCACTCATTCGTCATGCCCTAATCACTCACTACCTCACCATATCACTCACACATTCTTTCACTTTCTCGGTCACAAACTCTTTCATTCACTTACCCAATCACCTTTTCACCAACCCACCTGAACAACCACCTATCTGTCCCCCCACTGACTTACTAATTCACCCACTCACTCACTTATTCTTCACCCCACCCATTCACCATCCACCTAATCACTCACCCACTCATCAAATCACCCTCACATTGTCTCACTTTTCCAGTCACAAACTCCTACATTCACTTACCCAATCACCTTCTCACCAACCCACCTGAACAACCACCTATCTGTCCCCCCACTGACTTACTAATTCACCCACTCACTCACTTATTATTCACCCCACCCATTCACCATCCACCTACACTCACCCACTCATCAAATCACCCTCACATTGTCTCACTTTTCCAGTCACAAACTCCTACATTCACTTACCCAATCACCTTCTCACCAACCCACCTGAACAACCACCTATCTGTCCCCCCACTGACTTACTAATTCACCCACTCACTCACTTATTCTTCACCCCACCCATTCACCATCCACCTACACACACCCACTCATCAAATCACCCTCACATTGTCTCACTTTTCCAGGCACAAACTCCTACATTCACTTACCCAATCACCTTCTCACCAACCCACCTGAACAACCACCTATCTGTCCCCCCACTGACTTACTAATTCACCCACTACTCACTTATTCTTCACCCCACCCATTCACCATCCACCTACACTCACCCACTCATCAAATCACCCTCACATTGTCTCACTTTTCCAGGCACAAACTCCTACATTCACTTACCCAATCACCGTCTCACCAACCCACCTGATCAACCACCTATCTGTCCCTCCACTGACTTACTAATTCACCCACTCACTCACTTATTCTTCACCCCACCCATTCTCCATCCACCTAATCACTCACCCACTCATCAAATCACCCTCACATTGTCTCACTTTTCCAGGCACAAACTCCTACATTCACACACCCAATCACCGTCTCACCAACCCACCTGAACAACCACCTATCTGTCCCTCCACTGACTTACTAATTCACCCACTCACTCACTTATTCTTCACCCCACCCATTCACCATCCACCTAATCACTCACCCACTCATCAAATCACCCTCACATTGTCTCACTTTTCCAGTCACAAACTCCTACATTCACTTACCCAATCACCGTCTCACCAACCCACCTGAACAGCTATCTATTTGTTCACTGAAATTGTATGCTCTAATTGAGGTTGGCAATGCGCTACGTTTTACAAAAGGTTTCGACCCTACAAAAATTCAATAGAAACGAAATATGTAAATATAAAAGTTAAAAATTATTTATGTTACAGTAGTTAATTAAATCGTACAGCAATTAAACAAACGCTGTATTTATATTACCATGGTTTCTTAAAGACATTTTGGATCATATTTTCTTAGTTTAAAAACAAAAATATGAAGCTTAAAAACTTTTGGAGACTTTGTAAGTTCTATTTAACTTATTTAACCTAATTTTGCCTGTATCACTATATATTCGTGGCCTCTAGACGGTATATCTCATCAAATACCAATAAACCACTTTTAGAGTCGAATTAGACTCAAGATATATATATAGATGTATGACGTCGACATATAACCGGGCGTAGGATAGTCTAAATAGAACCTTTGTACTTAAATAGTAAAGCAGTTAAATTTTATGTAGGTACATATAGTGATAACCTTTGCTCTCTATTAAATGCTAAATTTCGAGGTTTCCAACTTATTACAAAAAATGTACATATTGTTCTTCTTATGAAAACTAAGGAATTTATAGCATTGCTAAATATCTATTAAAACTATATAAATGTCCCATCAGTGTATTCTAGAGTTAGTTTGTTTATTGGACGTGTATTTATTTCTATTAAATAAAGTATATGAATCTTTTCACTATATTTGATTAACAAATGGCGACGTATGTTTAGATCTATGTATATTAATTGTTTATGTTAAGAGCACTCATTATTCCCTCTTTCTCACTTTCTCATATATATATATATATATATATATATATATATATATATATATATATATATATATATATACATGAGCGCCGACTTTCAAAAAACCTTTGGGGGGGGGCTCAATTATTCTGGGGAATCCGAGATACCCAGAAAATTTAAAAATTTCAAGAACTATTAGAAGCATTTTTAGACTATCTTTGTACTTGCCAAAAGATTATTAACCTAGTTGTTTTTGACTTGTTTATCTTGACGTTTTTATAAACAATGATATTTATTTGAATCACATAGCAAAAACTACGACTTACTGTATTGTGTACAATACTACTCGTCTGATGAATACAGTAAGTAGTAGTTTTTTGCCAAGTGATTGATATAAGTAACATTGATTATTAACCGTTTCGCTGACGCTCTTTGTGTTATGAAACCTGGCACGTAGCTGCCCGTGACGGCAAATAAGCGTTGCCTGTGCTACGCCCACAATTTTAAAATACTTGAAACAAAAAGTTGATAATCGTGTTCTACACAAAAAAACTCTTAATTTGGTGAAAAAAGTACCTAAAAAGAGTGCATACGATAGCGGCATAGTATATCTGGCCCGTGACGGCAAATAAGCGTCGCTCGTGACGTCATTAATTTTTTCATTACAAAAATGGAATATGAAAAAAATAATGTAATGTAAGTTCGTGTTCAGAACTTAGAAATATATACTAACTAAGAAATATATACTAAATAGTTTGCAGTCATTCCTTCAACGCAGTGATCTTGACAAAACCCACGTAGACAATCTATTTTTATCTTGCTGATTGGCGACAATTTCGGTGTTCTACGGTAGAGCTACGAATTTCGGTGTTTCTTTTATAATGCTTTTACTAACTAACCATCAATTGTAAACACGTATTATGAAAATTTTACTTAATAAATTAAAGATCTCAATAATAGTCTACTGTAATTTAAAACACTTTCCTTCTCCAGATACTTCCTAGCTGCTTTAATTCTTTGAAATTTTGGGGGAGCTGTGCCCACCCAATGTTTTTTTGGGGTGGCGGCCTACCCAGGTCTTATGGAGTCGGCGGCCATGTAAATATATATATATATAGACACATAATTGTACATGAGGTCAACTATTTTAAGAACGGTTTGATATAACTGAATATATACAAAAGATATCACTAGGAAACCTTATTTTCAGCAGTACAGTACCTTAGATTACTTTTCTATAAAGTAAACGTTGGCGTGTAGGCCAGTAGTTACCAACAAATTGTTTTCAAGGACCCAATGAGGGCATCGATAGCTTCAAATTCTTAACATTAAATTGTAGATTACACGCATAGTAATTTAAACGGTACGTTTCCAAGGTTTCCACATTCTTGATGGAAATGTAAATATTAATATAAATGTTGTTTTACAACGTCGCAATATTAAATTATTACAATTAAATAAATTTCTCAGCAAATTACTTTAGTATTAGTTGATGTCGTGTATGTTTACCATTAACCAATGTTTTTGAATCGGTTGACTTTATCCAGTTCAATTTATTATATTTACAAGGACGAATATAAAAGAGTAAATACAAAAGTAAATGCCTAAATAGGTTGGTTATTCTCTATATAGGGCGAGTTTAAAACTGGTAACGTTGGATATAAGAAAGACATCGCTATTAATTTTGTTTATTTTTTAGTCATAAAATACAATGATTTCAGAGATAATACTCTGCCCCTCATTCTATGGCTCCTCCATTGCTTTATGTTTTATATTTTAAGACTCTACTTTTCGATTTAAAAGCTGTCCGAAATTAGGAGGATTAAAAATGGATTTTCTGCACGATAGGAGCTATTCTTTTAAAAATACCTCATATTAGTTATATTTATTATTTACATTTATATTTCAGTATTATTTCGTTTGATATCTTTAGCCTTCGTAATGTCTACTTAGGAAAATAATAATAATTTGTATTTATGTGTGTGTTTAGAATGGCATAACTAATATTGTATAACTAGTAAAACTCTAGCTTTAATAAAAGAATTTTCAGTGAATAGTCTAAGCTATAACTAATCTGTCTAAACCGGTGTAGATATAGTGTTTGTAAATAGTTATAATTTTAACCTTATTCTTGAAGTGTACATGTTATATTAGCTATACTCACTGACGATGGCTTTGCACCTTAACACACTGAAGAATTAACTATTGACTGTGTGTTGGTGTTCGTTACTACTTCCTCGTCTTATCTGAACTTCCCTTAACCGAAACCCGCGTTAAATAGGCCAAATAGGGTTGTTACGTGATTTTTACGCAAACGCGGTAAACTTCGGGGAGGAGCGGGAGGTTGTTTTGTTAGAAAATACAACTACTGTAATATTTTACAGTAGAAAATGTTTTATGTGGTTTTGAAGAAATATACTTTCGGATAATTAACATGGCTCATCCGAAAAGGTACCGCCCCCATTATTTCGGAAACACCTGATCAGAACATAGCTTACTTTTACAGTGCGAGACAATTTGCAAACAGTGTAAGAACTTGAGTGGCGTTTGATGATAGTGTTATATTATATATTGAAGAAGAGTGTTGTAAAGTGTAAGGAAATGGAGATCCTGTTTATTCAAACATTTTAGGATGACAATCAGGAGCGTAGCCAGGACAATGGTTTGGAGGGGGGCACAACCCGAAGGGGTAGGTGGCGGAACTCCCCTGAGGAAATTTTGAGTATATTTATCTGTAGAAATCATATATATATATATATATATATATATATATATATATATATATATATATATATATATATATATTTATTTATTTATTTATTTTAGCACCTAAAATTACAGAATTGTTGGATCATCGGAAAACTTGCGCTGTTTTATAGGTTAATGTTGTTTGCTAATATTATTAGGTTTGGGGGACACTTGCTCCCCTGGTTACGCTACTGATGACAATACTTGTTGGAGCTTAATCACAATGACTAAAAAAGGTTTAGCTTTTTGGATACACTTTAAAAAACATATACTTCTATATGATCATTTAAAACCGTTACTTAGATGTGCATTAAAAAGCTGTTGATTCGCATTATTTATTTTAAAATATTTATTTTCTATTCACATAATGCTGAAATGAATGTCTACCCGCTTACATGTTCTTTGTCTCGACCAATCTTCGAAATTACCCCTTTCGACACAACCTTTTCTAAATCTCTTAAAGAACAGGGTCATTTCAGGTGAGCAACGAACAAAATTACTTAATAAAATAAAACAATACATTAAATTGTTTGTTGATCATTTAAAAATTACTTTCTGTTTTGATTTCTAAATCAATATACATTATTTTGTAAATTATTTTATGTTAAGTAAAATGTAAGTTAATAGCATTGGTGGACGGCGAAAGTGAATTTTATCCGTTGTATTTCGTGAATAAAGTTGGCTGATGTTCTAATTTATACGGTTTACTTTTCTTATTTGAAGTAATAAGTTTCTTTTCTTACTTGAAGTAAATCTTTCGTCCTTTACAACGTAAATTTGTGGATGTTGTAAATGTTGTAAATTGTGAAAAACCTATACTTTCCCCGCTCCTTCGCGTCACTACCTTAAATTTGAGCATTCTCCCAGCTCTGTCCAACCCTCCAAGCTCCCACAATCTTCCTCTCAAAATTCAGCTTACGAAGTTATATATGAAGATGATTACACTCGAGCATCAATGTTGGACGGTAACTTCTACATCCTGCAGCTCGCGGGGTGGAGACAAAATATAAAAATGTGTGACGTATTGTATTTGACACCATCGTCTACGATTGTTCCAGACATTTTTAAATTGGAAATAAAATAATATATACTTGTTACAGAACCTAAACGCAAAATGTTTTTCTTTTAATTTTGAACCTACATTGACGGAGATTCCCTCAAATACTTAAACTTAAATTGTACATCACACGCAAAATAATTGAAGTTATAATACATATTGTCAAGTAATTTATGGTTTGCCTATCCACTCACTTTGAGGTGGAGAATTTTCTTACACATGAATATTAAATTTGACGCGAATATTAAAAAAGAAGTCCTTTACTTTTATTTAATGTACAGAATGCAAAACTATCACATGTTACTATTCGTAGATGTATCTATTGAAAAATCATTTGTACTAAGAGTATGAAATAGTGGTGTGTTCGTAAAATGTATCAAGTTTGATGTATTTTAATTCCATACAATTTAGATTAAATAAAACTAATAAATAATTTAGATAAATTAAATGACACGAAGTTACAATAAATTTGTTTATTCTGATTTAGCTTCCACCAGAGTCATCGAAATTCTTCTTGCTTTGACGCCCTTTCGGCACCCTTTCGGCCTTATCATCATAATTTATGGGATGTAACCAACCCGCGTCCGTGCACCGCACACGTACATCCCGGGGAACGGAACTACGCCGTTTGCAAAATGGGTTAGAGGCAAACAATAACGGAAGATTTTAACATACTTGAGTATAACAGAACTGACGTTACTGAAGTTTAACAGCAATCAAAGACTAACCTTTCATAAATTCTTACGTGATGTAAGAGATTCCCTTCCAGGATGTGCGGAAGAAGACGGACGAAGCAACAGTGAAACAAAATTTTAGTGAATAAAAGTTGAGCCGACCAGTAAAAAAGGGCCGACCAGCCAGAAAAAGTCCAGTAAAACATCAAACCAGTACTTCATAATTACAGCAAAAATTTCAATCAAAATAAATGAAGCAGAGCCTTAAAGTGCAAAAGGAATCATCAATAGAACACGTCGACATTTTTGTAACAAGAAATATAACTTTCAGTCATTTTGTATTAATGCCGTGTTGGCTATTTTTGTCTAATACATTGTTCTAAGTATATATATATATATATATATATATATATATATATATATATATATATATATATATATACATTTAAAGTTAAAAACATAAAATTTTAAACCTTATAAAAAAACATGATTTAAACACAAATATCATGCCCTATCCAAATACCTAATAACTAGAATGTGTAAAGAAAAACCATTCTAAAGAAGGGACAATTTTGTTAATTTTAAAGAGAAGTAGAATACAAACAGTGAAAGGAAGTGAAAATGCAGCTAGGAAAACCATTGGCATTGGAAAATACCAGCAAGAATATATCGTATGATAGGTCACCCCATATCTTAAAACTTTTGTGATTGGAGAAAGTCTCAGCAGCAGAGGAGGGGTAGCCAGAGAGGGAAGCCGAAGACAACGAAGGCTGTTTTAGGGTGGTATGAGTAGTTAACCCGGACAGTCGTTTCGAACTCCACTTTTTAATTTAAAGTATAGAAGAATCATTAGGTCTGAGTCCGTTTGTAGAGGTAGCCTGGAAGCCTAATATGTGAGTTTCCCAACCCTTTCAGGGATTTTATACTCTAAATGTTGTATTTTTAACAGAACTTGTGTTGTGTTTTGTAAGTATTGAAGGTGGTAAAAAAAGGGGGAGTGAAATTTGTATTTCCGATGTAGAAAGGTGACTAATTTTCCTTTATATTCCTTTATATTTTCCTAAATAGACAAAGGTTTTTACAAAAATGTTACTAATTTTCAAGTTACCAAGATTAAATTTAAATGTTTTAAATTGTCGGGTCAAGAAACTTCTAAAGAAATCCAAATTCTAAAATATAAGCTTAAAGTCGGAAATGAATTGACATAGATAAAAAAAGTATAAAGACAGTGAAACTTATAACCTTGTAATAAATAAAGAACTTTTGAATTTTAAAAACTAAATTTGCGGTAACACGTAAAACAGTGAAGAAAGAATGGAGGCAGAAGAGCGATAACAAACTCAAAATAATACAAAGGGAAGGACTCAATCGGATCACATGGTAGATCGGCCAAAACAAACTTGGGAAGTCTGTTCCAAACTAGTAACAAGATTTACAAGGATGCTGGAACCTGCTGGAGTTTTAAGAGGTTAGAGCTTTCTTATTTCTTTCCAATAAGTATAAAGTTTAATTATTTGAGGTTAAAATGGAAAATAAACTAATTTCTTTTGAAGTCAATTTTCATGAGAATATGTTTTTGAGTATAGTGGATTTATCTTGTTAGAACGAATAAACCCTGAGACAAATGGGACGCCATACTGGTTTACGTCATAAAACCAAGGTGGCGTTATTAAACTAATCAGATGTAAAGAAACGTTTAGAAACAGTCAAAATTTGAAATAATCACTTCAACCTTAAATAAAGATATTTTATTTTAAATGAGTACACAAATTAAAACAAGTAAACATGTTTGTAAAATGTTGCAAATTAAGAAGTAAATAAATAAAGGGGGTTTTACAAAAATGTCAGTAATACAAGAGGAACTTTAACATATATAATTGTGCTACTTCTAGGGAACTAAACTGATGGCAATTTGTTTATATAAAATAATTATTATGTCTAGAGGGTTTTTGATTTAGAAATAAATGTGGTTATTGAAAAATTGTATCTAATTATGTTCTTGTAATTTAAAAATGAAAGGGTTAGTTGTTTGATAGGAATTAGGGCAGTTGTTAAATCGGTTGTATATCCAAAATATACAAAGCCAGTTAGAAATAAACAAAATTTAAAGTCATGCAGAAAGGTCAGGCAACATAAGTGAAATGTTTGAAATAATTTATATGTACTTTAAATAAGGGTTTGTAATAAATTATATTCATCACTGTTAAATCACTGTTAAGATTAAAGAAGAAACTTTAAAAATAGGACAAAATTAAAAATAAAGTTGACTGAACCTTTTGTTTAGTATCCAGGGCCCATAAATATTATTTTAGAAGGAAATATCATTAAGGGTTTATCCTTAGATAGGAAATAGGCTTAATCATCCTTAACGTAATAACCATAGCAAACGAAATTGAATGCTATTATAAAATCATAGAAATAAGTTATTGTTTTGGCAACATACAAAGAAAGAATAAGAAAATTTTCAGGTTAGTTATTTGATTACAAATGTGAAAATTTCTGATATGATTGTGATACATAAATATTTGTAATTTTGTTATATAATCTTGATTTATTAAATATGTGTGATTCTGTAATAAAATTTTGAATTATCGAAAAATCGGAATTATGAATGTACTACTACGAATTAACTACAGTAAATTAGATAAAAGACTCAATAAAAGATAAAAATGTCATTAAAAGTTTGTGGTTTTGTAGAAAAGAGAGATAAATTAAATTTACAAAATTACTAAAGAGTTTACAATTTTTTATTTGTACAATTTTCACAAGATCTAGAACCACTGGACGTGAGTGACCTGGCTCCTGTTGATGACATTATCAATTCATTTACAAAACTTTTGATTGCTGCCGGAAAGGCAATTCCGAAAACTTCGTCCAAACCACGACGACCACCTGTTCCGTGGTGGAATTATGAATCCTTCGCGTACTAAGAAAAGCTTTGAACATATCCAAAGGACATCCAACAAGTGAAAAGCTGGAAAAATATAAAATCTTCCCTGCGAAAGCACGAAGAATAATTAGGCAATGTAAACGAGAATAATGGTCACAGTACGATGGCACTTGTACAAGAACAACAGCTCCATCTACATGGAAGAAATTACGATACTTCCTCTCGTGGCACTTCCTTTTCGATTCCATTAATTTCATTAATGTATCCGGATCGATTTTTGACCACGGATTGTGAGGAAATTGCCAATGTGCTGACGTTATCGGCCTCAAAATATTCTTCATCTTCTGCATACAAAGATGCTTTCCAGGTGTACAAGCGTAAACAAAGCCCTAACTTTAGCTGTTGAATTATCTGGAGGTTCTTGTTTGAATATCCATTTCTCTCTTGACGAACTAGAGTCTGCTCTCTCGTCAGCGAAAGATTCAGCTCTAGATCTGGATTATACTGTACACTCCAAAATTAATCATCTTCCCCCTTCGGCAAAACAAGCTCTCCTTCGAATATACAACCGTATATTACGAGAGCATGATTTTCCCGATGCACGGTTAGAAGCGACAATAATTCCTCTTTTATAACATGGAAAGGACAAAACTAATCCCAGCAGTTACAGATCTATCTCTCTCTGACCAGCTGCTTATACAAACTATTGGAGAAGATGGTCAACCGATGTCTTGTCTGGTACCTAGAAACAAACAAACTTCTTTCTAACGATCAGTGTGGTTCCAGACAAGGACGTTCAACAGTGTGTGTGTATGTGTGTGTGTGTGTGTGTGTGTGCGTGCGTGCGCGCGCGCGTTTGTGTGTGTGTGTGTGTATGAGAGAGAGGGAGCACGCGTTTGTGTGTTTAGCCTATTTTCAGAAAATACTTGTGTATAAACGTTCTAGGTGTTTTTAACAAATACTGCTCAGTCGAATAGGTGGATGGTGATAAATCTCTTCTTTCAACCTAATAACTTACAATATTTATTATAATATTATCAATATTCAATAGTACACACCCTTAAGGAAATGCATTAAGACACAACATAGAGTGCAATATTTCCTTATAACAAGACAGTAAATTATAAATTACTGAGAAATATCAGTAAGTTGGGATTGTAGTCCTGGTGAAGAATTAATATTTTAAAAATTATTAGAATTTACTTTATTTATTATTTTTTGTAGTTTCTATTTAAATTTTATGTAGTTCCTAACTGTGCATAGGCTATAAATATATGCATTTAGCATATAGATAATTTCTATATTTCTAGGTATTTACATTAAAAACGATGTAAACATAACCTATAAATTTAGAGGAAAGCCGTTGTTTTGCCTAAATGAAATTATTTGTTCCAGATGAGGATTCACGCATGAACTAATAGAGGTTTACACGTGCCGCAAGCTGGATCTAAAGTTTTACTCTGGAAAGGAAAATGGCGGGGCGCCTGTAGACGTTTACACTTGGAAAATAGAAGAACTTGGACTCAAGTGAATGGGAAAGGTAAATTTATTATACTATAAAGTAAATGTTTCTAGCTTCATATTTACTCTTATAGGTTCATTTGGCTTTAGATTTAGAGTTGTGGGATGTAGAGTTAGAGTTTGTTGAGACAAAGCCTGAATTTTAACATCGCAATTGCTCCTGGTTAAAAAAATTTTGCGCACTTAATAAAAATTATTGTTTCTTACAATTTATCCTTAGCGGTCTTGATTTTGCCAAAAAGTAATCAATAACTGAGTAACGCATTGAAAAAACTCAAGCAATTATTTAAAAATTCAGGACATTATTGCCTAACATTTCTTTCTATCGTCTTCTGTCTTGGTTAAAGCGAAGTGTTGAGTTGAGCCGATATTCCTACGTGCAAAGTGGAAGATCCTGCTTGGCCTCACTTACAACAGAGATAATAAATTGTTCCCACTTAGAGGCTGCAACACAATTTAAAGAGACGACTTCACGGACCTTGAGAGTTCACAGTATTGATAGTTGTTTAGTGTGTGCAAAACAAAGTGTCAGTTTAAAAAGGTTTAACAATTCTTAAACGAATAATAAGAGGGTAAAGTATGGGCTTTAAGACAAATCAGTAAAGAATAATGGAACTAACGCTGTGTGCTGTTCCTCACCCTATTATAGCAACAGTACTTTTATAGCAGAATAGTATTCTCTATTGAGAACTGCCTTACAGCTAAGAACCTGTGTATTGTAAAATTGTGACGCGTTATTGGGGTAATATATATTTTCCAACATGTATTTGCACTTCCAACTCAGAGTGAAGCAGTGTTAATCTTGTACATCTAGGTTCCTTCGTGATTATTCGCAAAACCTTTTTTTGGAATAGCTAGAAAACTGCGTATGCGTGAGTTGCCTGCATATCCCCAGACGGGTGATGCGTAAATGAGTATGCTGCGCAACATAGATACGTATATAGTAGTGGCCGCCCGTAGTGAAAGTGGGCTTGTTCTGTTAAGCATAGGATATAGTTGTGTTGAAGTAATTGTTGCTTTCTTTAATGTGTTGGTAATGTGAGGATCCCAAGTCAGCCCCCTGTTGAGTATGCCTCCCAGATATTTGACCAGGTTCCCCCCGTTAAAGTCCTCCCCTAATAGTTTTAGTGGTGTGTTGAGTTTTTGTGCCCTACGTTTGGAGAGAAGCAGAGCCTTGCACTTGCCCACGTTCACCCTGACTCTACAGTAGCTCAGCCATGGTTCCAGTGCTGTGAAACCTGTTCATGTAAATTTGAGTGTATTAGATGTGGTTGCCATGACTGAGCGGACAACGCGGTGTCATCTGCAAATATTGTTACTTGTATGTTCAGTGTTGTCGGTATGTCTTTGATGTAGATGTTGAAAAATACGATCCCAATAATTGAGCCCTGAGGGACTCCGGCCCGTAAAGTCCGTAGTGTAGATTGAGCTTGATCTACATCAACCCTAAACTTATGGTTGGACAGGTAAGAGCTTAATAGGTGTATAAGCCCGTCTGTAAAGCCATAGTGTCATAGTTTCACTAAGAGCCCATTGTGCCAGACCCGGTCAAAGGTCTTTTCAATGTCCAGGAAGACTACCCCAGTCGACCAGTAATTGTTGAAACCTTTGCTTGCATGCTCCACCTCTCTCATCAGCTGATGCGTAGCCGAGTGTTTTGTCCCAAAGCTAAATTTCTCTGGTCTCAGTATGTTGTGTGTGTGCAAATGCTTGTTGGTACGTTTAAGCAGGATTTTTTCAAATGCGTTGCCCATAGTATTCAACAAGCTTATAGGTCTGTACGAGTCAGGTTTGCTGTGGTCTTTTCCCGGTTTGTGGAAGACCAAGATCTTGGGCTCCTTCTAAGCCTCTGGGAAGTATTGTGTCCGGAGTAGATGATTGAGAGAAAAGTGATCGCATTTTAGCGAGAGGTAGACCTTGCTTGCATGCTCCACCACTCGCATCAGCTGATGCGTAGCCGAGTGTTTTGTCCCAAAGCCAAATTGCAATGGCCTCAGTGTGTTGTGTGTGCCCATCGTATTCAACAAGCTTATTGGTCTATATGAGTCAGGTTTGCTGTGGTCAGCGTTGTGGTTTTTCAGGGTTGTGTTGGTGATGGTGTCTGGTCAAAGAGCTTTTCTGGAGTTTGTTTGTTTGTGCTGTTTCTAAATCTTCTTTAGCTGTAACGGTTGCATCAGCTGTAAGGTCGTTTGGTTGGAACGTGCTCTCAAGCAGTCTATGTCTATGTCTAGTGGTGTGTCGACACAGTGGAGTGCTGTCCAGCTGGGACCGGAATAACTCCTAGTCAGCCAGTCTGTAGTCCAGCACCTTCCTTAGCTCTCTGCAAACAGGGCTTCCAGAAACCTCCATTATCACGGGGTACTGATCTGAATTTAGATCTCTATTGACGTGAAGTTGCGGTGACAATAGCAAACCTATCGCAATAGCTGTATCCAACTGTCTTCCTGTTTTACGTGCTGTGGTGTGTTGGTTGAGGAGGGGCCAGCAGTATAGCTGTTGTGTTTTGTATAAAGGTTCGGAGTTGCCGGGCTCCTGTGTTTATAGACTTACAGCCCCAGTATGTGTGTTTAGAATTCAGGTCCTTTAGAATTTTGGCGATTATTACCATACAGGAGGTTTGTAGAAGGACCTCTAAATCACGAGTGTAATCAACAGAGCCCGGGGGTTTGTAAGTTGATACAAGTGTTGTGTTGCTACAGTTGAGCTCAAGCCTAATAGCTGATGCTTCTATGCATGTGATTGTGGGCAGTCACAATTCATAATTTTTAATACTTATATCTATCATTATAGCTGTACCGACGCGGCTTCTAGTTTCCTGTCAATGCCGTAAACTTTAAAGATTTACCTTGGGGGTTCAGGTGTTTGTGTAATAAGCGCTAGTTTATAGTCGGTTCTTTGCATATAGCGAAGACGCTCTAGATCTTTATATTTTACGCCGTTGGCATTCCATATCAGGACCGGTAACCTATCCATGGTTGACAGAAGAGACTTACTGGATGAAGGAAGTCATGCATTCTGAGTGGTTTTTGGAGGTGAAGACAAGGTCTTAATAATGCAAAGACTCGGTCCGCCCGTGAAGGCTTCCCAGGTCAGAGCAGAGTTAACAACTTTTAGGAGCGGTTCAAATGTTTCTTTCGCCCAGTCTATAGAGGTGTGGTGAGGGATTGGTTAGCGGGTTAGCGGGTGCTGCAGGAGCCACGCGAGGCTTCGGTTGGGTTTAGGGGACGTCCTGGCCTTTAAAGGTTTGGAGTTGCCGCCCTCTTGTGTTTGTAGACTTACAGCCCCAGCATGTGTGTTTTGAAAGTCTCCAGCGATTATTACCCTACTGGTGGAAGGGTAATATTTATTATAGCGTATCGTCAGGTGCTGCTGTCAAGAGGATTTATACTGAACTATTACAGACATGAATGCATTATGCAGTACAAATACGAAATTAGTCGTTTTTATATAACACTAATATTACTCTTTTCTCCTTCATATGGTATAAGAAAAATATTGTAGTGTTGAATATTTGGAGACATTTGACTAAAAGGGCCTATAGAAAAAAATCTATATCAGGATCGGTTTAGGAATTATACTCGTATAAAGTGATTAAAACACAGCCTGATTTTACATTTCCAGTTTTCTACGATACAAGGATTTCTAAAATATACTGTTGTGGTACGAGGACAAATACGCCAACGGCCAGTCAGTGCTGTCAACTCATAAACATAGAATTTGTCGCCACTGCGCCAACTTACCGTGTGACAACTAGCCCAGATCTCCTCTACCTTTAGGTTCTGCAACAATAAGGGCATTATGGTTACACAATCAGATGAGGGTGAATTCCCATCGTCATTTATAAAGTCAAATATTGCGGACATGGAGGAGGTTTATGTTATACTTTAGACCTTGTCTTGTTCTATAAAATACTTTTTAGAATGAAAAAACTATACAATTGGGCTAATTGCAAAAACACGAGGTTTATTTTGGGTTTAAGTATTGTTTATACGGGGTCTGTACAACTTGCATGAGGACGATTTGCCTTTAAGGATTATACTATCTTATTTAAATATACCTCGCCCTCATAGAAAGTTATGTAAGGTTTGTCTAATACCGTAAACTTATATTAGGAATGGTTGGCGGCTTAGATCTAACGCTGATGGCATTTTGGACCCCAGTGAGTATTAATTCTCATCCCTTGATGTGACATCTTTATTCAATAACAAAGGAACTCTCCAAGTTTTTCCATTTATACTCATTATCACTAAGTTTTCAACTTTTCCCAATTTGTAATGAAAAATAAAAAACTAAAAAAATGTTTTTTTTCAATATACAACGCTTTTCAAATTGTCTAAAATGCATAAAATAATTTTTCATGACCCTTCTACAATGTTGAGGGAGGATTGTTAGTGACTATGGATATATTTGTAATATTTAGAGGGGGGAACGTGTGGCGCAGTAAGTAAATAATACAAGTAGATAATCCATGATGTAGAGCACAGACAATTAAATAAATTACAGTTAATGTCATTTTCAACTCCCTGAAATCGTCTGTGAATTATTTCGGAGCATTTCTACTAGCATTATTTACTGGCTGCGCTCCACGTTTTTTTTTTATCCAAATATTACAAATATATCCATAGCCACTAACAATTCTCCCTCAACATTGTGGAAGGCCATGAAAAATTATTTATACTTTTTAGTCAGTTTTAAAAGCGTGGTATATTTAATTATCTTGAAATGTATTTTATTATTTTCTGCTGTTTGGCGTGTTTGCCTCTCCTCGTTGTGCAGCCGTCACTTTAACCATTGTAACGATTGTCACAAACGCAACATTCACTCACACACTTAGCACAAAATTAACTGCACGTTTGACGGGGAAAAACCAGGTCACTATGCACTATCACCTATCATGTGGTTATGATAGAAATACAAAATCTAAGGTTAGAATAAAACTTAGGAGTTGTTTAAGGCTTTTATATGTTATAAGGGTAAAGGTGGGTATAATATTAATAATTGGTTTAGCCAGAACACTTTTAGAGGATGATATATTAATTAACGGTTTAGAAATTGTACGCGCCGTTAGTGATGAAAAGCTAGCCTGATTTTACATTTCCAGGATTGACGAGTGCAAGGCTTTTATTTATAAACGATCACATCTCTGGAAATATTCATCCCAACAAGATGTGCCTTATATGAAACTAAAGAAGAAATGTTTTTTTTTTCATCCGTGGTTGTCATTCTAAATATATCCTTTATAGTATTTTAGTAAACATGAAAATAAGTGAATTTCACCCTGACAGACAGATGTGACGGAAACCGAACTAATAAAAACATAGTAAAATCACATTTTTGTTATATACATAGATAGTTTCAATATGTAACGTAGAAGAGCATGGTGTTAGTTGTTTTTCAGAATTTTGTCTAATTTTCGAGTTATTTACATTTTTGTGTAAGTAAATTATTGTTACAACGTACCGGTAGATACTGATGTCAAGCAGATATTTTCGAACCTATTAGATACAATAGTGATTTATGCAGTAAAAATCCAATCGAAAATTACTAGTTTTCTATAACCTATTACTCAAACACTGTTAATTATATTTATTTAAAAATTGAAGACAATAAATAAAAATTTATTTTCTTGTTTCATTTGGTATAATGAAAATCTAGTGTTAAATATTTGCAGAGATATGACTGTTTTAAAACGCCTTGTAAAAAAGTAATATTACTTTTTCTTGGACTTATTTTTTTATAAATAAGTTTACCATCAAATATGTTCATCAGAAGATGGGAAAGGAATAAAGAAACGATTTATCAAATTTAGAGCTCATGACGTCATGAACAGTTAGGAATTACACGCGCTTATAGTGATAAAAACATGATGTTCCTCTGATTTTACATTTCCAGGTTTGCACTATGCAAACCTGTTTTTCAAACCTCCATATCTCTGCAAACTTAATGCGAGTGAATGTTGCATTTGCATACATTACATTCCTGGCCTGTAAATAAAAATTCAATTTTGCATCTCCTCAATCAAATTAAATTCGTTTAAAGAATCTTCCGGACCAGGCACAGAAGGAATATCAGTTTATTATTCAGTTCACACATATATTTGAAAAATTTCAAGTCTCTAGCTCATCTTCCAAATCCGATTGTTTAAACAAATGTAGAGACAAGAAATCTAGTATTGCATTTTCATTTAGTTCTGATCTATATTTAAAATTTCATTTCTCTAGCTCATTGGGAAGTCACACTTGATTGCAAAATTTCACCCTCACAGGCAGAAAAATGTGACGGAAACCGAACTAATAAAAACGTGGTAAAATCAGATTGTTTTGGTATATATATATATATATATATATATATATATATATATATATATATATATATATATATATAGATAGATAGATAGATAGTTTCAGTATGTAACGTAGGAGAGGATGGTGTTAGTTGTTTTTCAGAATTTGGTTTAGTTTTCGAGTTATTTACATTTATGTGTAAGTGAATTATTGTTACACCGAACCGTTAGTTACTGCTATCAATACTATTGGGTATACGATTGATATATGCAGTCCACATTCGTTTGAAAACTACTCGTTTTCTATAACCAATTACTCAAACACTGTTATCATATATGTATTTACAAATTGTAGACAATAAATAAAAATTGATTTTCTTCTTTCATTTGGTATCAGGAAAATATTCTGTTAAATATTTGCAGAGATATGACTGTTTTAATACTCCTTGCAAGAGCAACCTTCGTATCGCCTAAAAGTCGATAATATTAGTTACCTTCATTTAGAATTTTATTAACATAATAATAGCTGAACCTATAGTAGTCGATCGAGAAAAGCATGTCAATAAATGTTTTTGGATGAATGTGTTGGAAAATAATTTTAGATTTATTGGTGTTGCCTAGCAACCAAAATTTGTACTGAATTGAATGAAACATCCTAAGATACTATAAGATATTAAGTCATTTTTTATGGTATTTTGGCACATAAATATTATATGTTGGATGTTATTGCTGTGTCGCCCAGGAATGTACTCAACAATTTCCCAAAGTTCATGGCGATCGGATCAGTGGTTAATAACGCATAAGGCCCATACATACATACATACATATATACATACATATATACATACATAAATTCATTGTTGTATACATAGTAGACCACAATTAATATAAATAAAGTTACATAGGCTATGCGTTTATACAGCTGTTATATCACATAACCTATAACTGGGACGAAATAACCATATTGCATACCTTGCTCCTTTTGTGAAAAGGTTTTTCCCCATATAAAACTAAAAAGAATTCATTAAAATTAATTAATGGTTTGATATTTCAAAAAACTATAGCAAAATAAGTTGACATCCACTACAAGTGGATAAATAAAAAGTATGTTATTAATGGTTGAAATTTGTGAAAGATTAATATATAGGGAGTGGAAACTAATAGAAGGAATGGAACAAGATAGTTCTTTTACTAACGCCATTTACTGAATATCTAACTTAAAGTAATTATTATTTTAAAATTAAAATGGTGTTTCTATTGTGGTGGTTAAATAAGGGGTACACACCGGTCATAACAAATTTGGGGTGTACATCGTCCTTTTTATTTTTGAAAAGTTTAAAATGTTAAGATTGGTTATCTGAGGTCTAGGCAAAACCACTGAATGGAGGGGGGATCCATGATCCTTCTAACAATCCGGATAAAGTCACTTTTTCGAAATATTTGTCACATTTACTCTTCTTATTTTTTTTACCATATGCAAGATTTACAGCAAAAGCCAGCATAAATATACAACGCAATAACTTTAACTGTCTAAATATAAAACAAACCGTCCATGCTACCACACTCATTGGCATCGTATTAACTTACGTCAGTATTCAAAGGAAGAATGTCGAGACTGCCACAGCCAACTAGAGTGACGAATTCTTATCGCCGCGATCTAGACTTTGGGCAACAATAGAATCAGCTGTTTATTCGACAAGTGCGTTTATTAGCTTGTAGGTTATATTTTCTTATTAGTTTGAAGCTGTGGTGAATGCGTTGGTAATTTGGCATTTTGGGTGAAGGTTTTCAGATTAAAAGTAAGTGTAATTGGTTTCTAATATTAATTATCTTTGAGGATTCCTTTATTGTTTTGTAAAATTGTTTTTATCAAGCTAAAGATTTTACATTAGTTATAAAGCAGAATAGTTAAATTACTCAAATAATTTTATCACTTCCTAATCACAGTTATGTAGCCTTAGTCTATACAATTATATGTATGTTGTAGGAAAGTTATTGTATTTGATAAGTATTATTTATTATTTCTATTCTTAACTATGCATGCATAGCAATTACTTTATATGTGCTTTAAAGTTGTGTGAGGTTATCTTTTCCAAATTACAAATAATTGTAAATATCCTAACAAGTGTGCAAAGTATGTTTGGAGCAATGTAACTTACAACCGTTCTGTTCCGTTAAAAATATCGGTTTTATTTCTGCTTGCATTTATCTGTAGAATCTTTAAAACTGAATGTAAATCTCTCGTATTATCAACGCGGTTTGTATTGATTAATGGCAACAACTAAGGTATTCATGTAACCCAAATGACTGGCTTCAATAAATTTGATTGCTTTTGCTGAAAACACTTATTATAAATAATTCTGAAAAATTATCATTATAAAGTAAACGTTTATTAGGTTTAAAGTTTTTGTGGTCTTCCCTTTTACATTGATCTCACACATGATTAGGTTAGTCGTGTATTCTACAAAACATATTTCTTGATATTAGTTATAAAGTTTTTTATTGATTTTAATAACACAAATATTTTACATTTACATAATAAATCATAGAATATTTAAATAAGATTATGCTTAAATAAAAATGTGAGGAGTTTTATCCAAAAAAAAGTCTTTAAAAAATGAATAAAAAAGTAAAATTCGAAACGTTTTGTTGAAAATAGAACACCTTTGTTTTTGTTTGAAATGTTTGTTGCGTGTTTGTTTTACAAGAGGTTTTTGCATAACATTATGATAATTTCGTAAGTAATATGAAAACACGTAAGAAAGTGGACAATTCAATACTAAAATGCTTAAGAATACTTTTCGTAACAAACATTTTTTTTTATTTTCAAAGGGTAATATAGGTTGCTTTAATCACAGAAACATAGTGATCATAAATATAATGTAAGGTTATAGAGGAGAACATAAAGTGTTATTATTAAATTTTGCAGTGCAAACTGATGATGAGCCAAGGAGAGGATGACATGAGAAAGCACCCCAGAGCCCCTTAGAGCTCCCCAGATACCCCTGCATCGTGCAGTGCGCAAAGGTGAGTAGATGGGTTGCTTTTGTTTGCTATAGTTGGGTATTTGGTTGCATTGTGTTCTGCTATGTAAAGGTTTTTAATGAAATGACACAACTAGGCCAGTAAGTTGTAATCCAAGGCTGGAGTTTTATTTTGAATTATTTATTTTTACGCCCACTTCCCTTCTGTAACCAAATAGCTCTAGGCTCTAGGCTATGCCATGAGATTACAACATACCGTATTGCGAAGTGTTGTAAAAGATACTATTAAATTTAGCCTAAAATTAAAATGATAAAATACGCGTTGTATAAAAATGCATATAAAATAAGGAGAAAGGAATTTTAGATTTAAAGTTTGTAAACAACTGAAAAGTATTTAGACATGGAAGACCAATGTTTGCTGAGGTAAACATAATGGACTGGCCTCAGGATTAGTGGCGAGTGGTGTTAGTGCGCTGTGGCGATTAACCTTTTGTTTCCTAACCATAGATATGCTAGAAAGTCTTATCCATTTCCCAGTATTCCTGAATACATTGGCAGGAGATACAAGTCTTAATTACACCTTCGCTTGGGCGTGGTGTCGATTTGTTTATAGAATCTAAGAGGGTCATTGTGTTGAATCAAACGTTTTCTGAAGGCGCCTAACCTGAAACCATTTGTTAATAGAAGCCTTAGAAGTAACTTGACGATATAGTTGCGCTCCATTTATCCGTCTAAAAACTCTCATTCTCAGCAAATTTGCATTGGATCCCAATGGGTCTGTGGCCTCTCTTCATGCAACCCAGCTTCCTCCAAACCACGTGCAGGTAGTATTCATGCATTGTCGTGAATTGTACATTAGTGCAAAGGGCAGCTAATGGGGACTCGTCAAAGCGTCTCCACGACTCCTTTAAATAATATTTTGTCAAAATGTTGGTGAAAAGACACACATACACAAAAAAAACACAAACATACACACACACACACACACACACACACACACACACACACATAAATATATGTATAAATATATATATATATATATATATATATATATATATATATATATATATATATATATATATATATATATATATATATATATATATATATGTGTGTGTGTGTGTGTGTGAGAGAGAGAGAGAGAGAGAGAGAGAGAGAGAGAGAGAGATTGAGAGGGAACCTAAATATAACAGTCTTATGTCAGTACTAATTGAAATTTTAAAAAAACCGAAAAAAACACTGCCTGTATGTTTTGTGGTAAGGCAAAATATTGAAATGAAATGGTTCTATAATTATATATATTAAATTGGTCATGTGTTGTATAGCAATCCGAGTCTAGACGGCGCTAAATATGCAAAGCATATCCATGGTTGTTTAGGGGCTGCATTTTACGCCTGTTTCCTTTGAATTAACTTCAAACGATTCTGGGGTTCTATTAATTTTTAAAACGTCACTTCCATATCGTTTCCTTGTGTGTGTTTGTGCGTGCGAACGTTTACTTCACTAGTGCGTTTCGACGTTTACTTTTCCCAACGCCGTAATGCAACGATGGAAAAGAGAGTTTAAATGGGGACATTGAATTGTCGAACGCAAAATAATTTTCCAAATATTTGCAAGAAATCAATAAATTCGTCCTGGAAGGATTAAGGTAGTTGGAGTGGGGGGATAAGGACAGGGATAAACCAATGCAAACATGGGGCTATACCAGCTCAATTGGTCTGCAATAAGATCGTGGTACAAGTTTGCTTTGGTATACCTGGAAATTTCTTGAAGTAAATATTTGTTACATATTATTAAATTTCTTAGATCTATATGTTATAATAAAACTATACATTCAGTCCTGAGCAGACGAAAATCCTGGTTTATGGGAATGGTAGAAAGATCATTCAGGAGTATTTATCTACCCAACTTACTCTTGAGATCGCGTGCATGTGTGTGTGCGTGAGTATCTCTGTAAATGTTTTACATTTGCAGACGGTAAATATTAGAGAGTTTCGAAACAAATCTCTTCTCAAAATTCTTCTTTGTTTTGGAAGAGGCTTACAATTTGGATTGTAACTTACTTGTATTATAAATCCAGTTTTTGACGTCTTGGATCCGATAGTGGTGCTTTATAAATTTCAAGTGTAACATAAATTTTGTTGAGTTACCTAAATTAATGTCTGAATTTATACTGTATTGTCAGTTTTAATTCCTTGGATACGTATTTTACGTATGTGATATTGAAAATATATTCATGCCATTTGATATGTTACATATTATGTTTTTTAATACTTAATGTCGCGCGAAATCATGTAGAAGCGCAGTCTGATAGTGATTCAATGAACTACTAAAAAGAAAACCTAAATTTATAATTGTTGCTTAGAAACGAACTTTTTGCCCAACATATTATTATGTTTGGGGTAACACCCATTATTTTCCTGTAACGGGCGGAGATGTACGGAAGATGAGCCATACATCTGTCCCTAAGCGTGGCGCCTGTGTAAGGATGACTAGGTTAGGTGAAAACGTCCCACATTTTGTGTAAAATTATTGTGTTTATATTTATAAAACAAACCGTACTTTTTGTAGTTATCTTCACTCTGTTACAGCGGTTGTCTCGTGGATACAAGACATAAGTAATATCTGAGCAAGTGATTAATAAATAGCTAAACATGAACTCACAATCATACTTTATTGGGGTACGCGTCTCAATGTTTCGGGTTACCCTCATTATCAGTGAATACACTACACAATGTTTGACGTTTTAGTAACACGTGATGTGTGACGACTGTGCATAGACCCCAATCTCTAATAGTAACTGCGTGATTGTATATCCTCACTGTGGTAATGCAGTCAGGTGCAACCATACTGCAGCATTGCATGCAAGGCGTTACGTTGGCAGAAAGCAAGCAATTGCTTTTATCCAATTACATCACCGCAAGGCGCAGATTCTTTTATCTTTTAAAGTTTTGTTAACTTTACGGGATATTTTTATTCTGCTTGGATTTTACAAACCTTAGCACTTTTATTAAACATTTAACGAATATAAAAACGTAATGAATAGGTCTATTGATTGCGACTGCATATGTAACGAGTATGCAACGAGATAAACCTAGTCCTCATACTGAGTATGTATGTCGCGGTAACGTAGCCAGAATCCCACTCTGGTAGCTAACAAGAAGTGTGTATAAACTCCAGTTCCTCACAAAAGTTTACCACAAGTAAAAGTACACACTGTACACACTGTTTGGAGACGCTAACGCTCTGTGGTGTTAAAACTAGGAAGCGTTCAGAGGTGTGCGAAAAACAGTCGTTTATTTCTTGGATAATTGCGGTAATAATTACAAAAAGTGCGCTTTTTGGTGTAAATAAATAAAAATAATCTTACAGAAAGATTGTACATTGTAGTGCGGAAAAAGTGGAAAATATTTAACCTAACGGAATCCTCCTGACAGAGGCGCCATGCCTATTGATTGCGACTGTACGTGTGTGCAACGAGATAAACCTAAGCCGGGCGTAGTCCTCATACTGAGTATGTGTCGCGGTAACGCAGCCAGTAACCCACTCTGATAGCTAACGTATGCATCTATGGCGAGATGTTTCTAATTAAGCTTCAATTCACGTCATACTAATGCTTTAAGTTAGTCACAGTTTAGAAAATGTGATCACAAGTCCTCAGAGTAAAAATTATATACTCGTTTCACAAAGTACAAAGAAATATTAAATCTACAAGACTTCCGTAGAAGTCCGATCACACTCCACCCTTTGTTACAGCGGTTGTCTCGTGGATATAAGACATAAGTAATATCTGAGGAAGTGATTAATAAATAGCTAAGCATGAACTCACAATTATTGTGGTACGCGTCTCGATGTTTCGGGTTATCCTCATTATCAGTGAATACACTGCACAATGCTTGACGTTTTAGTAACACCTGTTGTGTGACGACTGTGCATAGACCCCAATCTCTAATAGTAACTGCGTGATTGTATATCCCCACTGTGGTAATGCAGTCAGGTGCAACCATACTGCAGCATTGCATGCATGCAAGGCGTAAACGTTGGCAGAGAGCAAGCAATTGCTTCTATACAAAGTAGCTGTTAGATTTTATAGTTTACAATCGAAATTTTCTTTTATCTATAATTCTTTCGATTAAGCTAGAAATAATTATAATATAATTTTCTGTTTTAAAGCGAGAAAACAACCTTTAGATACACACAGAAACCAATAAACACACAGATCTGATGAAATATGTCGGCTGTGGTCCGATTTAATAGCCCGAGCTAGTGAGACGTCAGCTGAGCTCTGTGTACTGCGGTGCTGGCTTCGTTTATTGCTGGTGTGTGTGTTTTTACTGTTCGCCGAAATGGATATTAACGAAATTATTGAGCAACGACTCTACATTATTTTCTTGGTGAACCAATTTTCTTTTCAGAAAAATCTCTAAGCATTAAGAGTTTTTAAGAAGGCCAGAGGAGGCCAAGGAAGGCTGAGGCAACCTTCTATGATGAAAACATTAAATGCAGTCACAAGTTTTTCTCTGTCGGCAAAACTGTGCGAATGATCGTGACGGAAGTAATTTTGTTGAATCAACAGCACACATAATTCTAAATGCACAGTTACACCTCTGATAAGACATTTTGGGCATGTCCAAGTTGCTGACACGGATCTGAAGTACATTAGGGCTATAAGATTTTCGTTATTAACTTTTAAAATTTACATTTGTAAAAAACGATAAGATTGTTTAAACAAAACTCTTTTCATAAGAAACAAAAGTGCTTTTTGTTTTTGAGACAGACGTAATTTGATGCAAAGTACAATATATTTATATTGCAAATCTTGTTTTTAAAACTCTAGATACATATATAGGTTTTTATAAATTTTTAGCCTAGCATATATTATTTTAAATATGTTTTTATATCTATTATGTTGTTAATTTTATGTTTCGGTTTTTATGTATGTTTTGATTATAATTTACTTAGGTCGTTTATTTGTCAAGTATTTAATATGTGAGTGGGGGCTCTATGTTTGAAATACTTAATTTGGTGTGATATCGTGCTGAAACGCTATCGGTTAGTGATTCAATAAACCAATAATAACAAAAACCAAATTTAAAATTGTTGCTTAGAAACGGACTTTTTACAGAGCATATTATTAGGTTTTTGTTAACAACCCTTGTCCCCCTGTAATGGGCGGACATGTATGGACGAGGAGCGATATGTATGTCTTTAAGCCTGGCGACTGTGTAAGGATGACTTCGTTAGGTTGAAAACGTTCCAAATTTTTCCGCGCTACAAACCTCAATCTTTGTGACTGATTATTGCGTTTATATTTAAAACGAAACTGTACTTTTTGCAGTTATCACCGATGTTAACCACTAAATTATTGCCTCCCTGTTTTGATTCCAGAGAAGTCCAAATTCTTTTCAGGCTACTACATTATGTTTTATTTTTTTCGATTTTGGATCAAATAACTTGGATAGTGTCCCCCAACACATAGACCCTAGACATTATGCTTATTTTAAATCTTGTTTTGAAATAATTTCAACGATTGAGTCATTTTTTTTTGCGTCGCTTAAAATCATATAATCTTACATTTTTCATCTCTTTTGTATTTGAAGAAAAAAACTTTCTTAGCTCCTTGTTTTTAAACGAAGTAAAAATTTTTAAATGATTTGAAATTTCTGGGAGTGTAAAGTTTAAATTTGTAATGGCCATATAAAACTTCAGTAAATAAAACGTGGGTCGCATTTACTGACCGATTCCTTATGCTATAATCTATAGGATGGGAACCACGTTTCCCCATTGAATGTTCATCTGGAAAACAAAAACTCTTTACACTGTCACGCATTCCACATTATTTTATACATTTTAGTTCGTTTGAAAACGTGGTACTAAGAGAGTGTTTTCTTCAAATTATCATTCTGTGCATTTTAGTATCGTGTATATGGAAGTTTGCAATCGATATCTTGCAATGCAATTCGCCCCAAGCTCGTCAAAGAGTTTGATATCTCAATGAATATTATTGATTGTGATCCACTGACGACCCACTTAAAGATATGCATGTGTTTGTACGCTTTTAAATCTTAAATGATTTAATAATTATTGTAATGCACATTGAAACGTCCTGAAACCGTCAATGGTCGGTGTAAGGATCCTACATGCTAATTTCTTAATATTTCCTGAATTTCCTCTTCTTCTTGTTTTACATTTAACGAACCATAGTTGCGAAATTTTAAAAATATGTGGCTAATTTTGAGTGGATGAATAAAAACTATTTTAACGATTGAAAATTTTAACAGATATATACAAGGAGTGTGCAAACTAATAGAAGGAATTGGAGAAAACAAAAGCAAAGTAACCTCACAATTTAACAAACCTTTTCTTAAGTCTGACAATAAAAATTACTAAATAATTCTAAGCTTCACATATAACAAGGTACACACTATCGTGAAGGCCTAAGCCATGCTACTAACTATATAACTTCCCTCATGCCAGAGACGGTGACATGATGATGAATATTATAAGGTAACTTGTACATTTTACAGAACCAGCCCAAGAGCCCGGCAGATAGTGGGGATGGACACTGCAACTTGGGTAACAAACGATCTTCCCTCGGGACTCCATGGGATGAGTGAACAAGGCTTTATGGTATGTTTCTATTTGCCTCTTCACTTTCATATAACTTTACACTGCTTCCTTCCTCTTTTTATAAACATCTTGAGCGTAAGTGAGTTTTAGAATAAATTTTCTTAAGGTTTGAACCAACGCGTTTAACTGTCATTCAATACAAACTATTGCGGCATTTAGATATTAGTTAAACCAAAATACTGCGAATAATTTCAAAACACTACAATAATTAAGAATTATGACACCCCAGAACCCTCCAAATATACGTGTAAAGAGATGGGTGGCCTCCCTAAGGGCTGTATCCTTGAATGTGCAAGTTTGCTGATTGTATTTGTATTATGCGCAACTGTGAAAAACTACTTAGCGCGTAGTTATTGGCGGTATTGTTTTTATAAATCTTGTCTTCAATAGAATTTGGTAATTGTAAATAGCAGCAGAAATTTTCTACTAAACGATGTCTTGTTTTGTAATTTATTTTATCAAACGATTTTTTAAAAGGGCTTCATATTGTTTGTAAGTTGGAAATAATTGTTTATGTTAAAAGCATTTTTAGTGGAAACCATTATTTTCTCTAAAACACATAATAATTCAAGTTATATTAGTTATTAATAAGTCAATTATGGTTAGCCTACCCATTTACTTTAAGGTTGAAACTGTTATTACATAAGAATATTAAATTTGATGCTACCACAAGTTTATTACAAGTACATTCGAGGTTTTTTTTTAAGGTACAAAATAAAAAATTGTTACATGTTAAAGTTCGTAGGTCCAGTACGTAGTACGTAGTATAACAAAATATAATGTTGGTAGCAAAATATAATTTAACAAGACTTCCAATTTAATAAAAATAAAATAAACGAAGTGGAAATTTTGTTGTAAATAAAGAAATGGGCACAGGAAGACAAGTATTTAGTTTGATTTGTTGGAATACGTGAAGAACATGTGGAGCTCTGCGTCAGGAAAGTGAAACAGGGACATTGCTGTGAGGGGTTTATCATTGTATTGAAGGGATACAAGAGCTGGAGAGGGCCAGATGGTTATCCGTAATTTTATCGTATATACAGAGAGGACAGGTGGAGGAATCTGCTAAGACCAATCGATGTTGGGACCGTTTATAGAGCTGAATGAAGCTGGTTAACGTAAAAGGAGACTTCCTTGAAAACGTTTATAGCCAGGTTAAGCATGTTTGTCTGCCTAATCCATTATAAAACAATCTCTTTTCTGCGTAAAAGTTGGAATATGGTTTCCTTGCACCTTGCGACGGCATCGCCTCTTTTGAGGTAATATAAATAACCTGCAACTCTGAAGTAGAAAGAAAGACCAACTTACTTGTATCGATGCTAGTTGAAAGCCTCTCTGAGGCATAACAAATGGCTGAAACGTCGCTTTATAGTGGTGAAGCTTCTGGAAACAAGGCTTCGACGAAGATTGTATAGAATCCAGCTCCGTTGGTCTCTACCGTGGTAGATCCGTCCTAGTAAATTTGGGTCCATTCGACGTCAGGGTAGTTGTTAGCCAGTATTTCTAATGTAGTTGACTTCAAGAGATAGTGCAGTGTTCTGCTTGGCAGAACCGGGTTTATAGGATAGGAACCACGTTTCCCCATTGAATGTTCATCTGGACATTAAAAGCTTACTCTTTACACTCCCACACATTCCAAATTATTTTATACATTTTAGCTCGTTTGAAAATGTGGTACTAAGAGAGTGTTTTCTTCAAATTATCATTCTGTGCATTTTATTATCGTGGAAGTAGTATATGGAAGTTTGCAATCGTTATCTTGCAATGCAATGCGCCCCAAGCTCGTCAAAGAGTTTGATATCTCAATGAATATTATTGATTGTGATCCACTGACGACCCACTTAAAGATATGCATGTGTTTGTACGCTTTTAAATATTAAATGATTTGATAATTATTGTAATGTACATTGAAACGTCCTGAAACACTTAATGGTCGGTGTCAGGGTCCTACATGCTAATTTTCTAATATTTCCTGAATTTCCTCTTCTTCTTGTTTTACATTTAACTAACCATAGTTGGGAAATTTTAAAAATAATTTTGAGTGAATGAATACAAACTCTTTTAAGGATTGAAAATTTTAGCAAGATATATACAAGGAGTGTGCAAACTATTAGAAGGAATTGGAGAAAACAAAAGCAAAATAACCTCACATTTTAACAAACCTTTTCTTAAGCCTGACAATAAAAATTACTAAATAATTCTAAGTTTCACATATAACAAGGTAAACATGAAGACCTAAGCCATGCTACTAACTATATAACTTCCCGCATGCCAGAGACGGTGACATGAAGATTTATATTATAAGGTAACTGTTACACTTTACAGACCCAGCCCAAGAGCCCGGCAGATAGTGGGGATGGACACTTCAACTTGAGTAACACACCATCTTCCCTCAGGACTCCATGGGATGAGTGGACAAGGCTTTAAGGTATGTTGCTATTTGCCTCTTTACTTTTATACAACTTTACACTGCTTCCTTCCTCTATTTATAAACATATTCAGTGGAAGTGATTTTTAGGATACATTTTCATAAGGTTTGAACCAACGCGTTTAACTGTCATTCAATACAAACTATTGCGGCATTTAGACATTCTAGTTAAACCAAAATACTGCGAATAATTTCAAAACACTACAATAATTAAGAATTATGACACCCCAGAACCCTCCAAATATACGTGTAAAGAGAACGGTGCCCTCCCTAAGGGCTGTATCCTGAATGTGCAAGTTTGCTGATTTTATTTGTATTATGCACAACTGTGAAAAACTACTTAGCCCGTAGTTATTGGCGGTATTGTTTTTATAAATCTTATTTTCAATAGAATTTGGTAATTGTACATAGCAACAGAAATTTTCTACAAAACGATGTCTTTTTTTGTAATTTATTATATCAAACTATTTTTTATTTAAAAGGGCTTCATATTTTTTGTAAGTTGGAAATAATTGTTTATGTTAAATACATTTATAGTGGAAACCATTATTCTCTCTCTCTCATATATATATATATATATATATATATATATATATATATATATATATATATATATATATACATATATATACACACACACACATATAAGTACACGAAGATAATAGGTCATCTGGAATGTAAAGAAATGGTTGCTATAACTGAACAAATACAAAAGATATCACTAGAAAACCTGACTCTCAGCATTACAGTACCTTATATTACTTTTCTATAATGTAAACGTAGGGGTGTAGGCCAGTGGTTAAAAAACAAACTGTTTTCAAGGACCCATCGGTCGCTACATTGACAAAGGCCCCTCAAATTCTCAAACTTAAATTGTAGAATACACTCATAATAATTTGAGATATATTAGTTATTAGTAAGTAATTTATGGTTTGCCTACCCACTTACTTTAAGGCGGAATCTGTTCTTATATACGAAAAGTAAATTTGATGCTACCACAAGTTTATCACAAATACATTCAAGAAGTTTATTGAATATGTTAATGTTACGGTCCGAGTTGACAATGGGACAAATCTCTTGGTACGGCCGTCCTCAACAAATAAAATTAAGTGCTACTATGGGCAAGTTTGTAAATATTTACAAGTGTTTAGCATTAATATTTTGTTTGGAGTAAGGAGTTAATGAAGTAAACACAAGAATCAAATTTAGTCAGTTTTAATTGCGACAAACATAAAAGCACTATTGAATAAAAATATAATAAGAAAATTAATAATATTAGTTCAAATTTATTATTATGCATTTGAGAGATATCATAACTTGATAATAATGATTTCAGTGAGATGAGTTGAATCCGTAATTTGAGTTCATGATTTCAAAAATGTTAGGTTCCATACTTGAAACTTTTACTCTGACGTCATACTGCATATCAAGCCGATTCCTATATTTATTTTTCATGAAGTACATAGTTAAGGATGCCTGTTCGAATGGCTAACGTCAAAAAAAAAAAAAAAAAATAGAAAACAATATTGTTAACATAGCAATTACAAACCGTTACATATTTAATTGTAACAATTCATGCTAATGAAACATTCTAACCACTACTTTAGTTACAATAACTGTAAAACGTTTTCTTTTTGACGTTACCCATTTTTTAGTGTTTTAATAAATGGTTTATATTTATACGAAAATTCGCTGTACGGAATCTTGCCCGTTATTGCATGGTTGCCTGTATAAATAAATAGTTGTACCTGACTCGCAAGTCCAGAGCATTTATTTAACAATAATCTCTGCGAGTTTAAACATGATTAGTAACTAAACGTACGTTCGAGGGGGGTCCATTTGGCTCTGGGGACAGACAAGGCGGGTCTCTAGATCTTACCATCAGCTCCTATCTACTCCCATCTTGAGAAAGGTTACAACCAGCTCTAGGTGCTTGTCTGCACTCTCGTTGAAGTCAAGGCTCGATTGCTTGAGACCCTTTATCCAGGGAACCCATTATTTCTGGTTAAAATTTGGAGTATGGGTTCTTTACACCGGACAAAACATCAATTTTTTGTGGTAATGTAGAGGAAATAGCATGCAATGCTGAGGATAAAAGAAAAACTACCTTAGCTGTAGCGGTGCTACTCGAAAGCCTTTAAGTGACATGAAAAATGGTTACCACTTGATATTCAATGTGATTTCCGTGTAAATCACTGGAACCCCTTTCGAACTCAGCATTTATAATGCAGATGGCCATCAGTCACTGCGGTTTTATGTTGGATGACGCTGGCCAGAACCAGATTCACTGGAATATTAGGAGCTCCCGAGGGATTTGAGGGGAAGGTAAGGCCTATCCCTCACCCTAATTGATGAGCTGCTCAGGGAGAACCAGCCCTATAGCGGTTTATTTTGAATATTAAGAGGGACATTGGCAATGCGCTACGTTTTTCAAAAGGTTTCGACCATACAAAAATTCAATAGAAACTAAATATGTAAATATAAAATATAAAAAATATTTAGGTTACAGTAGTTATTTAATCGTACAACAATAAAACAGACGCTGAATTTACATTACCATGGTTTCCTAAAGACATTTTGAATCATATTTTTTCAGTGTGAAAACAAAAATATGAAACTTAAAAACTTTTGGGGACTGTGTAAGTACTATTTAAGTTATTTATCCTAATAGTGCTTATGTCACTATATATTCGTGGCCTCTAGACGGTATAGTTAGTCAATTACGAATAAACCACTGTTAGAGTCGAATTAGACCTCAGATATACATAGGTCGTAGGATAGTCTAGCTAGAACATTTTGTACTTAAACAGTAATGCAGTTATATTTTATTTAGGTAAATATAGTGGACATCATTGTTCTCTGTTAAATGGTAAATTTTGAGGTTTCCAACTTATTGCCGAAAATGTAGATATTGTTCTTTTTATCAAGACTAAGTAACTGATCGCATTGCTAAATAACTATTAAAACTATATAAATGTCCCATCAGTGTACTCTAGAATTAGTTTGTTTATTGCTCGTGTATTTATTTCTATTAGTATAAGTATATGAATCCTTTCACTATATTTTATTTACAAATGGAGACGTATATTTATGTATATTAATTGTTTATGGTAAGACCACTGTTAGTGAAACCCATTATTCTCTCTCTCGCTCTCTTCCTACCTCCTATATAGACACATATATGTACACGAAGGTAATAGGTCATCTGGAATGTAAAGAACGGTTTGCTAAAACTGAATAAATACAAAAGATATACCAAGGAAACCTTATTTTCAGCTTTACCTTAAATTACTTTTCTATAAAGTAAACGTAGGCGTGTAGGACTGGTTACCAACAAGTTGTTTCCAAGGACCAAATGAGGGCATCGCTACAATGACAAGGTCCCCACAAATTCTTAAATCTAAATTGTAGACCACACACACAATAATTTGAGTTATGTTAGTTACTAACAAGTCAATTATGGTTAGCCTACCCACTTCCTTTAAGGTAGAAACTGTTCTTACATAAGAATATTAAATTTGATGCTACCACAAGTTTATTACAAGTACATTCAAGAAGTTTTATTTTATTTAAGATACAAAATATAAAACTAACACATGTTAAAGTTCGTAGGTCCAGGCGAAATTTATTGAACCTATTTATATTAATATTTTGCTTGGAGTAAGGAGTTAATGAAGTAAACACAAAAATCAAAAGTCTGTTATAAATGCAACAAATCATATGTTAACAATAATTTCCGTGAGATGAGTTGAATCTGTCCTTTGAGTTCATGATTTCAGAAATGTTAGGCTCCATACTTCACACCTTTACTCTGACGTCATACTGCATATCAGGCCGATTCCTATATTTATTTTTCATGAAGTACATAGTTGAGGATGCAAGTTCACATCTGCAGGTAGTTGGAAAATGTAGTATTACCTTCATTACCTTATTGCTAAGTGTTTTGTAGTCTTTTTGTACTGGCAACGAAAATTCTACAATGATCTTTTTAGTGGACCACTATCGGTCAGTTCAAGTCGATGTTTTTCCTCTTGTGGAGGACACTGAATATTTTATATTCCAGAGAAAGCAGAACGGAGTTCTAATCCAACTCTCATTAGGATCTGGTCCAAGAAAGTATTTCCTGAAAGAGGTTGCTAAACTTTAAAGGTGGTCAGTTATGCTTTGCTTTATTTGGTTTATTAAGTTTTCATCAGAAGGCTCCAAAAACTTTAATAGTGGAAATATTTGTAAGAGAACATTTATCAACCTTTGTTGCCCACAACAGACATTTTTAAACCATGGAACAGACCTTGTATTCAACTTTGATCGTATCTATATTATTACCTTGTAAGCATAGAATACAAAACTTCTAACGTTCAAACACAGCTAAGTAAGCAGTCACACAAAGCCAAGACATGTCTAAGTAAATCTCAATACTTGGTATCAAGAAGGAAGATTCTGACCTCAGCCTTTTCAGTACCACCTCCAGACAGCCACCTTACTTCAGTAATATACTTTTCAGTATAGGCCTACCACCTAGAGACTACCTTACTTCGGTATGGATAAGATGCGGAGCATTCTCACTGCTCAATAACAAAGAAAACAATCTAGACTACACCGCTTTAATGTAGTTAATACGTTTAACTACCTCATTGAGAGTTTTATGCAACACTTCAGGCAGTCTCTTGGATACCAAAGGCTCTCGATAAATCCAACGGTCGGATACGTCCGCAGTGAATGTGTTAAATATAAATATTTTAATATCAGTGACATCTCACTGACCACTAAGACATTGCCCGCGGAACCTTAGGGGTTAGTTCCAGTTGGGAACCACTGGGGTAGGCACCCATAGCGTGCTTCCACGTATTTGGTTTCTTCATAATTATCAAAAAAGGTTGTCCACACTTTTTGGCAAAGAGTGTGGCCCAAGATAAAAATCGTTCATCTGAAAAACTGTTGATATCACTTTTTAAAAGCCTAGAAATGATTTTTCTATCTTGTATTTTGCATTACAATTAGAGTGATGCAAGTCTATAGATTGGTTATTTTCTTCTGTCTTTTTTTTTGTTCATTTTCCTTTACAATATGGTCGAGAAATGTTTCTGCATAAGGGGTGGGTTTGTTGTTGGTACCCCCATTTTCCAATATTCACAAAACTCGTAAGCAACACTACACCGTTAAGAAACTATGCTCATACTAAGGTAAGAGCTATGAGCCAGTATATATATATATATATATATATATATATATATATATATATATAAAGAACAAAAGTCAATATACATATATAAACCAATATATATATTGCAATATGTATTCTTGTGTATTAATAAAGAACTAAGTCAAAATACAAATACAAGAATTATAATTAAATTTACAATTCAAAGCTTTTCGTTGGCTAACAGTACCCACATTTTAAGCCATTTATCATCCATTAGCCAAAGCCTCTGTATCGATGCACTTGTTCTATGCCCCTTTCCATGAAGAACCCCGTTTCCCTCCCTCACAATTGCCTCCTACTTCACAACAATTGAAGACATATAAGCTATTTATCATCCATTAGCCAAAGCCTTTGTATCGATGCACTTGGGCTATGCCCCTTCCCATGTAGAACCCCGTTTCCCTCCCTCACAATTGTCTCCTACTTCACAACAATTGAAGATATATAAGCTATTTATCAACCATTAGCCAAAGCCTTTGTATCGATGCACTTGGGCTATGCCCCTTCCCATGTAGAACCCCATTTCCCTCCCTCACAATTGCCTACTACTTCACAACAATTGAAGACATATAAGCTATTTATCATCCTTAGCCAAAGCCTTTGTATCGATGCACTTCGGCTATGCCCCTTCCCATGTAGAACCCCGTTTCCCTCCCTCACAATTGCCTACTACTTCACAACAATTGAAGACATATAAGCTATTTATCATCCATTAGCCAAAGCCTTTGTATCGATGCACTTGGGCTATGCCCCTTCCCATGTAGAACCCCGTTTCCCTCCCTCACAATTGCCTCCTACTTGACAACAATTGAAGACATATAAGCTATTTATCATCCAATAGCCAAAGCCTTTGTATCGATGCACTTGGGCTATGCGCCTTCCCATGTAGAACCCCGTTTCCCTCCCTCACAATTGCCTCCTATTTCACAACAATTGAAGACATATAAGCTATTTATCATCTATTAGCCAAAGCCTTTGTATCGATGCACTTGTGATATGCCCCTTCCCATGTAGAACCCCGTTTCCCTCCATCACAATTGCCTCCTACTTCACAACAATTGAAGACATATAAGCTATTTATCATCTATTAGCAAAAGCCATTGTATCAATGCACTTGGGCTGTGCCCCTTCCCTTGTAGAATCCCGTTTCCCTCCCTCACAATTGCCTCGTACTTGACAACAATTGAAGACATATAAGCTATTTATCATCTATTAGCAAAAGCCTTTGTATCGAAGCACTTGGTCTATGCCCCTTCCCATGTAGAACCTCGTTTCCCTCCCTCACAATTGCCTTCTACTTCACAACAATTGAAGACATAAAATCATTTGGAGTCTTAGTAAGTTTAATCCAATTAATTATCAGTATTTTAGCTATAACAAAATACATCCCAGACACCTAGACGATATATGTCGGCAATCGCAAATAAACGATTAGGGTAAGTCAGGTTAGGTATAAAAACTAATAGGTATACTTGATGTCGACATTTACTCGCCCGAAGGTCCGCATATCTACTTTATCTAGGCCTAATCTTTGGTTAAACGGTACGTTTCCAAGGTTTCTACCTTCTTGATAGAAATGTAAATATTGTACATAATTTTATACATAAAACAAAATCGCAATATTAAATTATTACAACTAAATAAGTGTACACCAAAAACTTTAGAATTAGTTGATGAGTATTTTTTTACCATTGGCCAAAGAATTAGAATCGGTTCTCTTTATCTAGTTCACTTTATTATATTTACAAATGGTAATTGGGAGGGGTATTGACATCTGTTTAGTGGTTAGTATTTTTCTTGGCAATGTCAGTTTTAAAGCTTTTTGTTTCTGACAGTTCTGATACTTCTTTAGGTGTGACAACAGAGAAACCTAATTACAGATAGAAATCGCAATTTCCTTCCGTCCTAAATCATCCTAAATCTTAATCACTTTGGTTTCGAAGATTCTCTTGTCACTCACTTGAAGGGCGAATATAAAAGAGTAAAATCAAAAGTAAATGCTTAAATAGGTTGGTTATTTATTCTCTATATAGTGCAAGTTTAAAACTGGTAATTTTGTTTATTTTTTAGTCCTAAAATACATGATTTCAGAGATAATACTTCATTCTATGTCCTCCATTCTATGGTTCTTCCATTGCTTTATGTTTTATATTCAAACACTCTACTTTTCGATTTAAGACTATCCGAAATTCGGAGGATGGACAATGGATTTTCTGTATGATAGGATTTATTCTTTTACAAATACCTCAAATCGGTTATATTTAATATATACTTTTTAATTGGAGCTCCCGATTGATTTGAGAGAACCATCCATGCACGTAAGCATCCATGCAAACGTGGGACCATCCAGGGGCGGAGCGGTTGTTATTCAGCATTTATAATGCAGATGACCATCGGTCATTGCGGTTATATATTGGATGATGACGGGTAGACCCAGTATCACTTGAATATGAGGAGCTCCCGAGGGATTTGAGGGGAACGTAAGGCCTATGCCTCACTCCAATTGAGGAGCTTCTCCGTTAGAACCAGGTCTGTAGTGGTTTATTTTTGAATAATAAAACGTACATTGGGAATGCGCTACGTTCTTCAAAAGTGTTCGACCCTATAAAAATTCAATAATAATTTAATATGTAAATATAAAAGACAAAAATATTTATATTACAGTATTTAATTAAATCGTACAACAATTAAACAAACACTGTATTTACATTACCATGGTTTCCTAAGGACATTTTGAATCATTTTTTCTTAGTCTGAAAGAAAAAATATGAAGCTTAAAAACTTTTGGAGACTTTGTAAGTTTCGATCAATTTATTTACCCTAATTTTGCTTATATCACTATTTATTCGTGCCCTCTAGACGGTATATCTCTTCAATTACGAATAAACCACTGTTACAGTCGAATTAGACATTATATATATATATATATATATATATATATATATATATATATATATATGTGTGTGTGTGTGTGTATCTGTGTGTGTGTGTGTGTGTGTGTGTGTGTGTGTGTGTGTGTGTGTGTGTGTGTGTGTGTGTGTGTGTGTGTGTGTGTATGTGTGTATGTATGTATGTATGTATGTATGACGTCGACATTTAACCGGGCTGAAAATAGCCTAAGTAGAAGCTATTGTACTTGGACAGTTTTTTGTTGGTAAATATAGTAAAAAACCTTTCCTTTGGTTAAATGTTACATTTAGACGTTTCCAACTTATTACCAAAAAGGTGAATATTGTTCTTTTTATCAGAAAAAATAACTAATTTCATAAATATCTAATAAAACTATATAAATGTCCCATCAGTGTACTCTAGAATTAGTTTATTTATTGGTCGTGTATTTATTTCTATTAGCTAAAGTATATGAATCTATTCATTATATTTGATTTACAAATGGCGACGTATATTTAGGCCTATGTATATTAATTGTTAATGTTAAAGCATTGTTAGTGGAACCCATTATTCTCTCCCCCCTTTTTTCTCTCTCATATATAGGCCTATAGGTTAACCCCTCTCTCCCATACACATTGGCCAGTGGTTACCAACAAATTGTTTTCAAGAACCCACTGAGGGCATCGGTCACTACATTGACCCCCTCCCCAAATTCAATAAATGCTTAAATAGGTTGGTTATTCTCTTTATAAGGCTAGTTTAAAACTGGTGAATGTTGGAGAAAGAATTGTTATTAATTTTGTTATTAATTGTTAATATTTTTTAGTTCTAAAATACATAATTTCAGAGATAGTACTCTGCTCCTCATTATATGGTTCCTCCATTGCTTTATGTCTTATATACAAACACTATACTGTTGGATTTAAAAGCTGTCAGAAATTCGGAATATTTAAAATGGATCTTCTGTATGATAGGAGTAATTCTTTTAAAATTACCTCATATCAATTATATTTAATTTTTACAGTATATTTCAATATAATTTCGTTTGATATCTTGATACTTCGTAATGCCTAGTTAAAAAATTATAATTTGTGTCTATGTGAGTGTTTAGAATTGCACAACTGATATTGTATAACTAGTAAAACTCTAGCTTTAATAAAAGAATTTTTTGTCTTGTTCCAGTCACGTGCTGCTTTGGTGCAAAGAAGAGGAAGGAAAGGGGAGGTAATTACTTTTAGGTTGTTTTAACTTTACCTATAAATAAATGTCCTGTTCCAAACTCGTATATATGATCAGTTTCCAATATTTGCTGGGTTAAAACTAAATATTGGGATCCTCATCCCATGCGTGTTCTTTTGAATATATTCAAATATTATAGCATCATATTACGACTGCCAGATTTAGAATTTTCATTTTGTATTACTTGTAAGTCGCCGCCTTTAATTCTACTACTACCGTATTATATTTCTAGGAGAAAATACATGAAGTTTAATGAAACTATAGACAAAGTATTAAAGTTACTGTATAAATAATATGTTAATTAAAATATGAGATTTAAACCATTAGCACACTCATGTACCTTAAATAATTTTAATTTTATTAATCACTTAAACAACAGTTTATAACCATCCGTACTTTAAATTTAGTAAATGTGTTAAATCTTACTGAGACAGAACGTTTTCGATCGCTATGTGCCGATCTTCGTCCGTGTCTTCTGCTTGGAGATGTCGGGTCAAGCGGTGGCGGTTTCAAAGGTAGGTTTTCGATAGTATCAAAGAGTTTGTTTGATTTGTATTGTGTTTGTTCGTTTAATATGTTTGTACTTTGTGTTTTTGTGTGTCTGTTCGGGTAGTCCGGATAGTCATTAACTATTGTTTAAGTGATTAATAAGATTCACCAAACGTAATGGACTACAAATTTCAATTTTAATCGACCTGTATGTTTGTCTGTATATAATTCTACGTTCTACCAACATTACTTTAAGAAACTATGAAAAATAGAAACATTAGCTATGATGTAGAATAAAATAATTTTTTTTTAATTCATCAACATAGGAGCTAATAATTATATATACATCACAATATGCATGTCTGCAGGCTTTAATTTTACCTGACAGTTTATTATCGTTTTTATATTGTTTATAAATATCGTATTATTTGACAAGATTTATTCAAATTTCTACCTTTACAGTAGCTTTCGATGAGGACATGCTCAGCTATTTGTCAAGCGCATACCCGAGAGTAAAGTTTGTTCCTATTCTAGAGGTGATTCCTGAAGACGATGAAGAAGAGAAAGCGGAAATAATTTATAAAAAAGCTACAATATTTTCTACAAGTGATTCCGCACTATTTCCGCTAAAGATTGAAGTCCCTGCGTTCTACAGGACTCAGTCGTTTTGTAAGTTAATTTTATTTGTTCCTTACATTAGGAAAAATTATTGTAAAATATTTGAACTGTGAGAGATTGTAGCAAACTGTCGCTGTCTATCAAAAGGTAGTCAGTTGTAGAACCTTCGGCAAAAAAGGGTTACTGCACGCACATGGTATACCATAAATAATAATATGCTTCGAAATACTACATAGTGCACTCTATCGCTAGAGAGGAGAGTTACGTTCGGCATCGAGAGACCCTGCGATTTATGGAGAAAACTCTCTACAAATGCATAAAAAGCAAGTCCAACTAACAAAAAAAATAACACAAAAAATAGCTATGTATAAATTAGATTCAAATATCCTGTACTAGCCTACATCTTAAGTAAACTTCATTACTCATGTAAGCTTTTCTATACAAATTCCAATAAACATTGCATAGGAAAAGTTAATGTAAATGATTTTATTTTTATTTACAGACCTAAATATCCATTTATCTATTTCATTACCATCTATGTTTCTGAATATCTATCTAATCTTATCATTTTCACTACGCTAAATGTTTACAAATTATATTGTATTTTTTCAGAAGCGACATTTCGGCTTCATGGTTTGGAATGACATTTGGTGGAGGTGAGCAATCATTTTACTACTACTGCTATATATTTAAGCTTTAAACTAAATAAGTTTAGGAACCCAGCAAGCTCTCTCAGCTTGTATGGGAGCACACCAAGCCGGAGACTCTATATCTTGCCTTATTCGTTTATAGACTAACCTTGAGTCTTATTGAGTCTAAGCTATAACTAATCTGTCTGCACTGGTGTAAATATAGTGTTAGTAAATTGTTATAATTTTAACCGTATTATTGAAGTTTACATGTTATATTAGCTATAATCATTGACGATACCTTTGCATTCTTAACTCACTGATTAATTAACTATTGACTGTGTGTTGGTGTTCGTTAGTAGAGGATTGTCTTATCCGAACTTCCCTTAACCGAAACCCGGGTTAAATAGGCCAAATAGAGCTGTTCCGTGATTTTTACGCCAACACGGTACACGTGGGGGGGAGAAGCGGGAGGTTTTGTTAAAAAATACAACTACTGAGATATTTACAGTAGAACAGGTTTTATGTGATTTTACTTGAAGTAATATACTTTAAGATATTTAGCATGGTTCCACCCTCATTATGTCGGATAAGCGGGAGTTTTATTGTATTTCGTTATTACGTACTCTCCCTGTAGCGCTACGCAAGGATGGGAACAGGTTATCCGAGCTCAGCGTACTTTTACAGCGCGAGACAATTTGCCACCAGTGTAAGAACTTAAGTGGCGTTTGGCATTAACATGAACATGTGATGATAGTGTTATATTTTATATTGTACCCGAGAAGAGTGTTGTAAAGTGTAACGGAGTGAAGATTCTGTTTCTTGGACCATTTTAGGATGACAATCAGGAGCGTAGCCAGGGCGTTGTTTTGGATGGAGACACACCCGAAGGGTCAGGTGGCGGAACTCCGCTGAAGAAATTTTGAATTTCTTTATATCTAGAAATTAAATATAGTGATATTTTGGCACCTAAAGTTACAGAATTGTTGAGTCATCGGGAGCTGTTTTGCTAAAAACTTGTGCTGTTTTATAGGTTAATGCTGTTTGCTAATATTATTAGGTTTATTGGGCACTTGCTCCCCTGGTTACGCTACTGATGACAATTACTTGTTGCAGCTTATTCACAATGACTACTAAAAAAGTCTTAGCTTTTTGCAAAAAATATACTTCTATAGCATTTAAAACAGTTACATAGATAAGCATTAAAAAGCTGTTGAACCTCATTTAAATTTATTTTTAATACTTATTTTCTATTCACAGAATGCTGAAATGAATGTCTACCCACTTACATGTTCTTTGTCTAGCCCAATCTTCGAAACTACCCCTTTCGACACAACCTTTTCTAAATCTCTTGAAGAACAGGGTCATTTCAGGTGAGCAAAGTACAATATTATTTAATGAAATGAAACAATACATTAAATTGTATGTCGGTCATTTAAAAAAATACTTTTTGTTTTGATTTCTAAATCAATATACATTATTATATAATAATAAATAAATATAATAAGTATAATAATAATATTAATTATTCAAAATTTTTATAAAACGCAATTACATATTCTCACAACTTAACAACAATTGTAGTGAGATGAGTTGAATCTGTCCTTTGGGTTCATGATTTTGGAGAAATGTTAGGCTCCTTACTTGTCACTTTTACTCTGACGTCATACTGCATATCAAGCCGGTTCCTATATTTATTTTTCATGAAGCCCGTTGTTACGGATACTGTCTCGCGATCGTGTTATATAAAAATACATCTCAATTTCAGTGACATCTTTCGAACCCCTAAGACATTGCTCGCGGACCTCTAGGGTTCGGAACCACTGCTTTAGAGGTAAATAGTGCAGAACTTTCCTCAGACGTAATTATACTTGCGGACTGGGATTTTTCTAGTGCCGATCCGTACATTGTTGAAGCCGCTATAGGGTTTCCTACTTCATTGGCGTAGTAAGAAAGAAAGTTTCATAGCTATTTCAAAGTAAACAATCCGGATATGATGTACTAATAATACATATAAAGCATTTGAGGGATTCTCAAACTATGTCAGAACTGGGCCGTATGTCATATAATTTCCACACCCCTCCCCCAGCCCTGAAACGTTAGTATCGTGACCTCTAGGCTAGTATTTAGTTTTGCGTTTTTCATTTTGCAGTAAAAACTACATGGAACATTATATTGCTTTACTTTTTAGGAGAAAAGAACCAATTATAATATAGTAGGGATGGAAAGGTTCCTAAACATTTCGATTCCGTTACCATTTTCGATTCTAAATTTTATCATTCGATTCTACACTCTTAGGTTGATTGTCGATTCTTTTTAGCTATGTTTACCTTAGTGATTATCTCTAATAATAACTTAGGTTACACCTCGGTCATATGGTGAAACCTTTTGAAAAATCTGTTTTAATGTAATAGGCTATAAAGTGTGATGCATTTTAATTCCATACAATTTAGATTAAATAAAACGAATAAATAATTTAGATAAATTAAACGACACGACGTTACAATAAATTTGTTTATTCTGATTTAGCTTCCACCAGAGTCATCGAAATTCTTCTTGCTTTGACGCCGGCCTAGGATCGGCACCCTTTCGGCCTTATCATCAAAATTTATGGGATGTAACCAACCCGCGTCCGTGCACCGCACACGTACATCCCGGGGAACGGAACTACGCCGTTTGCAAAATGGGTTTATAGCAAACAATAACGGAAGAATTTAATAAACCTAAGTACAACAGAACTGACGTTACTGAGGTTTAACAGCATTCAAAGACTAAACTTCTATAAATTCTTACGAGATATAAAACATTGACAGAAAGATTTCCTCCCGGGATGTGCGGAAGAAGACGGACGGAGAAACAGTGAAACAAAATTTTAGTGAATAAAAGTAGAGCCGACCAGTAAAAAAGGGCCGACCAGGCAGAAAAATCCAGTAAAACATCAAACCATAACTTAAAAATTACAGCAAATATTTCAATCAAAGTAAATGATGCAGAGCCTTGAAATGCGAAAAGAATCGCCAATAGAACACGTCGAAGTTTTTGTATCACGAAATATAACTTTGTCATTTTGAATTATTGCTGTGTTGACATTTTTTCATGTAATACTTTATTCTAAGTAATTATACATAAATTTAAGTTTAAAAATAAAATGTTTAACTTTATAAAAAACAGGATTTAACTACAGATGTCATGCCATTATTCAAATACCTAATAACTAGAATGTGTAAAGAAAAACCATTCTAAAGAAGGGACAATTTTGTTCATTTGGAAAAGAAGTAGAATATAAACAGTGAAAGGAAGTGAACATGGAGCTAGGAAGACCATTGGCATTGGAAAATACCAGCAAGATTATATCATGTGATAGGTCACCCCGTATCTTAAGAATTTTGTGATTGGAGGAAGTCTCAGCAGCAGAGGAGGGGTAGCCAGAGAGGGAAGCCGATGACAACGAAGGCAGGTTTTAGCGTGGTATGAGTAGTTAACCCGGACAGTTGTTTCGAACTCGCCGCGCTTTTTAAATTAAAGTGTAGAAGAATCATTAGGCCTAAGTTCGTTTGTAGTGGTAGCCTGGTAGCCTAATATGTGAGTTTCCCAACCCTTTTAGCTGATGACGCTGGAACCTGCTCCAGTTATAAAAAGTTAGAGCTCTCTTATTTCTTTCAAATAAGTATAAACTTTAATATTTAAGATTAAAATGGAAAATAAACAAATTTCTTTTGAAGTCAATTTTCATGAAAATTTTTTAGTTTTTGAGTATAGTGGATTTATCTTGTTAGAACGAATAAACACTGAGATAAATGCGACGCCATACTGGTTTACGTCATAAAACCAAGATGGCGGTATTAACCTAGTCAGATCTAAAGAGACGTTTAGAAATAGTCAATATTTGAAATAATCACTTCAACCTTAAATAAAAGTAATTTATTTTAAATGAGTACATAAACTAAAACAAGTAATAATGTTTGTAAAATGTTGCAAATTAAGAAGTAAATAAACAAAGAGGGTTTTACAAAAATGTCAGGAATACAAGAGGAATCTTAACATATATAATTATGCTACTTCTAGGGAACTAAACTGATGGAAATTTGTTTATAAAAAATAATTATTATATCTAGAGGGTTTTTGATTTAGAAATAAATGTGGTTATAGAAAATTTGTATCTAATTATGTTCTTGTAATTTAAAAATTAAATGGTTAGTTGTTTGATAGGAATTAGGGCAGTTGTTAAATCAGTTGTAAATCCAATAATTACAAAGCCAGTTAGAAATAAACAAAATTTAGGGCCATGCAGAAATGTCAGGCTACTTAAATGAAATGTTTGAAATAATTTTTATGTACTTTAAATAAGGATTTGAAATGAATAATATTCATGCTTAACTTAATCTGTTTTGAAAAATAAATTCACTGTTAGGATTAAAAAATAATTTTGTCTGAACCTTTTCTTTAGTATCCAGGGCTCATAAATAGTTTTTTAAAAGGAAATATCATTAAGGGTTTATAATTAGATAGGAAATAGGGTTAATCATACTTAAAGTAATAACCATAGCAAACGAAATTGAATTTTGGTATAAAATTCAGAGAAAGTCAGAGAAATAAGTTATTGTTTTTGGCAACATACAAAGAAAGAATAAGAAGATTTTCAGGTTAGGATTTGATTACAAAAGTGAACATTTCTGATATAAATATGATATTTAAATACTTGTGATTTTGTGAGTTAATCTTGATATATTAAATATGTGTGATTCTCTAATAAAATTTCGATTTTTAATCGAAATTAGGTTATGTTTGGTTTTCTGGGTAAAATTGTGTGTTTTCCAGTTATTATTTTTTGTCGAATTATGAATGTACTACTACAAATTAACTACTGTAAATTAGATAAAAACCTCATTAAATAATAATAATTTCATTAAATTTTGTTGTTTTGTAGAAAAGAGAGATAAATTAAATTTATAAAATTACTAAAGAGTTTTAAAATTTGTCATTTGTACAATTTTCACAAGATCTAGAACCACTGGACGTGGATGACCTGGCTCCCATTGATGACATTATCAATTCATTTACAAAAATGATTTTGATTGCTGTCGAAAACCTCATCCAAACCACGACGCCCACCTGTTCCCTGGTGGAATTATGAATCGAAGAAAAGTTTTGAACAAGTGCAAAAGACATCCAACGAGTAAAACCTGGTAAAATATAAAATCTTCCGTGCGAAAACACGGAGATTTTTCAGGCAGTGTAATCGAGAATAATGGTTACAGTACGTTGGCTCCATCTACATGGAAGAAATTACCGTACGTCTGTGGCACTTCCATTCCAATGCAATTATTTCATTAAGGTATACGGATGAAGGTGTACAAGCGTAAACAGGAAACCTTACCTTTCACTGTTGGATTGTATGGAGATTCTTGTTTGAATATCCATTTCTCTCTTGTCGAACTAGAGTCAGCTCTCTCGTCAAGGAAGGATTCAGCTCCAGGTCTGGATTTACTGTACACTCCAAGATTAATCATCTTCCCCTGTCGGCAAAACAAGCTCTCCTTCGAATATACAACCGTATATTCGAGGTGCGCGATTTTCCCGATGCACGGTTAGAAGCGATAATAATTCCACATTTAAAACAAGGAGAGGACAAAACTAATCCCAGCAGCTACATACCCATCTCTCTCTGTCCAGCTGCGTATGCAAACTACTGGAGAAGATGGTCAACCGACGTATTGTCTGGTACCTAGAAACAACAACCTTATTTCCAGTGTTGTTCCAGACGAGGAAGTTCAACAGTGTGTGTGGGTGTGTGTGTGTGTGTGAGCGAGAGAGATAGAAAGAGAGAGAGAGAGAGAGAGAGAGAGAGAGAGTTTGTGTGTTAGTCTACTTTCAGAAATACTTGTATATATATACTTTTCAGGTTTTTTTACAAATACCGCGCAGTTGCATACGTTGATTCTGACAAATCTCCTCTTTCAACCTAATAACTTACAATATTTATTTTAAAAATATTCAATAGTATCAGGCTTATAGATTATTGTACACACTCTAATTCCTTTAAGGAAATACATTAAGACACAAAATAGAGTGCAATATTTCCTTATAACCGGACAATAAATTATAATTTGCTGAGATATATCGGTAAGTTGGGATTTTAGTCCAGTTAAAGAATTAAGATTGTAAAAAAATATTAGATTTTATTATATTTATTATTGTTTGTAGTTTATATTTAAATTTTACCACATAGTCCCTAACTGTACATAGGTATTAAATATATGCATTTAGCATATAGTCAATTTCTATATTTATAGGAATTTACATTGGAAACTATGTAAACATAACCTCTAAATTCAGAGGAAAGCCGTTATTTCCTAAATGAAATTATTTGTTTCAGATAAGGATTCACGCATGAACTAATAGAGGTTTACACGTGCCGCAAGCTGGAACTAAAGTTTTACTCTGGAAAGGAAAATGACGGAGCGCCTTTAGACATTTACACTTGGAAAATAGAAGAACTTGATGAACTCAAGTGAATGGAAAAGGTAAATTTATTATACTATAAAGTAAATGTGTCCAGCTTGATATTTACTCCGAGAGGTTCTTTTGGCTTTAGACTTCGCATTGTGGGATGTATTTTGTCGAGACAACCTGAATTTTAACAACGCAATGGCTCCTTGTGCAAACAGTTTAGGGCACTTAATAAAAATTATTTTTTCTTACAATTTATCGTTAGCGGTCTTGATTTTGCCAAAAAGTAATCAATAACTGAGTAACGCATTGAAGAAACTCAAGCAATTATTTAAAAATTCAGGACATTATTGCCTAAAATTTCTTTCTATCCTCTTCTGTCTTGCTTGAAGCGAAGTGTTGAGTTGAGCCGATATTCCTTCGTGCAAAGTGGAAGATCCCTGCTTGGCCTCACTTGCAACAGAGATAATAAAATGTTCTCACTTAGAGGCTGCAACACAATTTAAAGAGACGACTTCACGGACCTTGAGACTTCGCAGTATTGATAGTTGTTTAGTGTGTACAAAACAATTTGTTAGTTTAAAAATGTGTAACAATTCCTAAACGAACAATAAGAGGGTAAAGTATGGGCTTTAAGACAAATCAATAAAGTATAATGGAACTAACGCTTTATGCTGTTCCTCACCCTACTATAGCAACGTACTTTTATAGCACAATAGTATTCTCTAAAGAGAACTGCTTTACTGCATAGAACTGGTTCCCCCAATGAAAGTCCTCGCATAATAATTTTATTGGTGTGTTGAGTTTGTGTTTTTTACGTTTGGTGAGATGCATAGCCTGGCACTTGGCCACATTCAACCTAACTATCTAGTAGCTCAGCCATGATTCTAGTACGGTAAGGTGTTCCTGTAAATTTGAGTGTATTAGATGTGGTTCCCATGACGTGGTGTCATCTGCATGTATGGCAACTTGTGTGTTGAGTGTTGGAAAGAAAGTGTTTAAGGTCGCCAATTCCGCTTGAAGCCATCGAATTTGTACTTGAATAGTGTCCGCATAATTTGTCTCTCGAGGCGGTCAACAGTTGTGATAAATCTTGTTAAAAGATTTCGTTAGGTGCTGCATACCAGCGGACTTACGGTGAACTATTGCAAGCAAGAAGGCTTTATGCAGTACGAAGTCGAATACTAATAGTTTTTTAGCAAATTTCTCATAAACCACTTTGACTTTTCTCCTTCACATGGTATAACACTCATACAGTTTTCATCTTTTTCTCTCAACACTCAATAACCATGTTTATAATAAAGTGACTTACACCACTAATTTATTTCGGGGGCTCATATGGTATAAGAATAATCTTGTTGTGTTAATTATTCTTAGAAACATTTCTGTAGTGACACGTCCCTATAGAAAGAAATCGATTCCAGCGCCGGTTAATAAATTTTATAGGTTAAAAGCGTCTGATTTTGCATTTTCTTATTCCATGATACAAGGAATTCTTAAAAAAGTCATATCACTGCACATATTTACCCAACAAGATGGTATGTATATCAAACAAAAGAAGAAACTCTGTATTTTCATACGATATTCTTTTCCTTCACTTTTCGTTGAAATGTTTTAAATAGCCCAACGTCTTCTGTAGTATACAAAGCCAAACCGGTTCCCGCTGTTTTACAGGGAAAGCCACTGAATCTGTGCTATAGCCGGCATCTTAACTGTCCTTCTCTGTTATAAAAGATTCAAGATATAGTAATTTACATTTTAGTAACGAAATAAGAAAGGTACGGGGTAAGTATGCGTCAACATGCACCCAGACCGCTTCGCCAACTTAACTCCTCATGCTATCTTAGGTTGGAACTAATCTCCCTCTATACCAAAGTAAGTAAAAGTATGAAATGGCGGCTTGTTTTGTAGCTTGATAAAAGGTAAATGACGTGGTTTGTGCTTAAAGACATAGAGGTTAGAGCAATGGTGTTATAACATAATATGGTACTTGGTACTTGGTAATATGCAACAAATTATTAATTAACTTTTTGTAAAACAAACAATTCCAAACACTCACGACACATCTAAGAACCTAGGTCTCAGATTACGTCAACACTGTGGTGTTACGTGGGGAAATACATCACCGAGCGGTCAGTGTTGTGAACTCATTAACATAGAATTAAAATCAGTGCGCCAACTTACCCCTGTGACAATTAGCCCTGGCCTCCTACGTAAAGGTTCTGCAACAATAACAAAGCCTTTATGGTTACAAAATAAGATAAGGGTAAGTTCCCATCGTTATTTATAAAGTCAGGTATATTGCGGACATGGAGAAGGTTTATGTGATACATCGCACCTTGTAGTTTAATTGTAAAAACATCGAGGTTATTTTTACGTCCAAGCATTGTTTATACGGGGGCTGTACATTTTGCACGAGGACGATTTGCCTTTAAGGATTATACTATCTAATATAAATATACCTACGTACTTCATAGAAAGTTATGTAAGGCTTGTCTAATACCGTAAACTTATATTAGGAATGGTTGGCGGCTTATGCTGATGGCTCTAAAGCTGATGGCATTTTGGACCCCAGTGAGTATTATTTCTCATCCCTTCAGGTGACATCTTTATTCAATAACAAAGGAACTCCAAGTTTTTCCATTTATACCCATTATCACTTAGTTTTTAAACTTTCCTAATTTCTAAAGAAAGTAATGAATTAAATAATTTTTTTTCCACTATAGCACGTTTTTAAAGCTGACTAAAATGTATTAAATATATTTTCATGGCCCTTCTACAATTTTGAGGGAGAATTGTTAGTGACTATGGATATAATTGTAATATTTGGAGAGGAAAATGTGGGGCGCTGCCAGTAAATAATACAAGTAGAGGATCAATGATGTAGGGCACTGAGAATGTTACAGTCAATGCCATTTTCAATTCACTGAAATCGTCTGTGAATATTTTCGGATTCTCTACTAGTATTATTTACTGATTTCCAAAGCAAATAACAATTCTCCCTCAACATTGTAGAAGGGCAATGAAAAATTATTTTATACATTTTAGTCAGTTTTAAAAGCGTGGCATATCGAAAAGACATTTATTTAATTTATTATTTTTTATTAAAAATTAGAAAACATTGAAAACTTAGTGATAATGAGTATAAGTGGAAAATCTTAGAGAGTTCCTTTGTTATTTTAGTGAGTTTTTAGCCAGTTTTAAAAAGGTGGCATATTTAATTTTCTTAATGTTATTTATCATTTTCTGCTGTTTAGCCTTATATCCGGGAGACAAATATCAATCGATAATGTATATATAGATGAGACTCTGTCAGGGACATATATGCGAGGGAGCATGTTTGCTCTTGCTTGAGCAAGTCAAGGCACGCAATCGGCAAGGCAAGAAGAATCTGGGTCCCTTGTCTCACGTGACCTCGCTTGATCCTTTCTTTTGTTATTATCTCCAAAGTCGATCTTACCCTGTTCTTCAGGATGTTTTATATCTCGCTTACGGCGTTTAAATGCAAGTTTGACGGGGAAAACCCAGGTCACTATTCACTATCACCTATCATGTGGTTATGATAGAAATACTTAAGGTTGGAATATAACTTAATAGTTGCTTAAGGTTTTTATAGATATATGTTATGAGGGATAAGAGTGGGTGTATTATTAAAAATTAATCGGTTTAGGTAGAACACTTTTGCAAGATGATATATTAAATAACGGTTTAGAAATTGTACGCGCTGTTAGTTATAAAAACAGCCTGATTTTACATTTCCAGAATTGACGAATGCAAGGTGTTTATTTACAAAAGGACACATCTCTGGAAACTAGAGAAGAAATCTTGTATTTTCATCCGCGGTTGTCATTCAAAATATCTTTTACAGTCTTAAATTAACATGAAAATAAGTGAATAAATAGACGACTCCATAGTAAAATCTTAATGAATAATTTTCATAAAAGAGAAATATTGTTATTTTCAAAATGGTAATTCAAGTGATAGGGTAATGTAGCCTATAAGTCAATAAGGGCTATAGAGGCGAACATAGATTTTTTTTAATAACCCGGATCTGGGCCCCCAAATCCCGCCAAGCCCTCCTCTAGCGAGCTAACTCTATCTCAGATGCACATGCGGTTAGTATCCCTACGCAAGTGGTGGTGAGGCAAGCAAAGGACGACTTAGCAAATCTCCCCCCGCATTGTGCCCTGCGCTAAGGCGACTTGGTGGGTTGTTTATATTTGCTGTAATGTACGAATTGTTTGTGTTTGGTTACATTGTGTTCTGCTATGTAAAGGCTTCCAATGAAAAGACAGAAAGTCACTAAGTTTCTTCTCTTACAGTAGCCGTGACTAACCTTCGTAACGATTGACCCAACATTCACTCACACGCTTAGGTCAATATTATACCGCTAGTATGCATTCACCGGAAGATGAGAAATGAATAAAGAAACGATTTGAGTAAAGAAAGATGAAACCATAAAATGCATGAGAAGAGAAGATAAAAACAGTAACTAAGAAAAATTAATAACTCCAGCTAATAAACGTACACGAACAGACCAGCGCAACTGTGCAGTGGACTCGTTCGATCGCCGTGTAGTTTTAGACGTAATACAGGACTTTTACCTTGACCAAAACACAGTTCCGCCTATTGGAAATATTTTAACAGTTTTAAGGGAGGAAATAAATTTTGAATGGAGTGACAGATCCTTAAGAGTCCTGCATGAGATGGGGTTTAGGCGGAAAAAGCAAGCATAAACGGAAAATATGATTACACTTGTTTGTATTATCTTGGCAAAAACAATACTTACTGATGTAATCAGCAGACGTGTTTCGAGCTAGGTCAGTGCATTTTTTAATGCTGCAATTTGTCAATTACTAACAAGACTGTTGCTCAGGTGTGTTGTGTTGGTGCGAGTCTGTGGTGTATTTATACAATTTGTGGTTTACTGAGCTGACTTATCCACAAGAGATTACCACGGAAACATAAACTTTTCAAATTTTTCAAAGTGGATTGAAGAAAAGGTAATTCCCAACATCCCATTGGACCCAACCGTGGCAGTGGTAAACGCTCCTTACCATAACAAGGAAGTGGATAAACCTCCATCAATGTCAAGAATCAAGAAGGACAGGCTTGACTGGCTACAAAACCCGGACATCAAGTGATACGTTTACCTCCTACATTTGTGACTTGAACACTATAGAACCTGCTTGGAGTAATCTAAAATACTTTGTACGACAGAACAATACCAAAGGTGAAATATGCATTGAAATTCTGAAGGAATTGGTGAAAACGTGTTTTGAAAACATCACTTCCGGTGACTGGAGAGGTTTTGTTCATCCCACTAAAGCCATGGAAGAGTTCTACTGGGGGAGAGACGGCGTTGTTGTGTGATCGTGAACCTCGGAGCCGACGACACCGACACCACCAATACGTCCAGTGAGGAGAACATTACTGATGAAGACATCGCAACGAATTTACCTTAGGTATAAAGGCTTGAATGATTATATTGACCAACAGTTTACAATATTTAAATATTTTTATTTTCTCAAGTACCAGAATAACTACTTAATAAGGATAAATATTTTATATTAAACATATTTCAAAACAAGATACTACTCAGTTTAGTTTCCTTCTATTTTACCTCGTGATTTATCTACTTCATGGCTAGGTTAGGTCCTAACTAATGCATTTCAACTATAATTTGTATATGGTATGAAAATGTTTAAAAATCATAGGTTTTTAAATGTAATGTTTAAAATATTACGATCCAAAGAAACAGGATTTCACTTTTATTGCTTTGTCGATGCATTCGTTGTTGGAAACAGTAGCGTTAGCGATGTGAATAAACTATCAAATCATTTTGTGTCTTTATGCAAATAATAGGTTTCATATTTTATTAACCTTTAATATACAAATTTATATAAATTGTGTACGTTTATATAGGCCTAATGTTAATTATACACAATATAAAAGATATGAGTAATATAACAAGTAACCCAAAATCATATATGAAACCTTTCCTGCACATCTGACGTTTTGGGTTAGACCATGATTTTAGAAATGACCTTAGCGTTTTGACCTGCTTCTTCTCGTGAGCCGGAGACTATGTGACAGTGGCGCGACGAAGGACCCCCGTTTGCCATCCCTTTAGAGAATAAAAAATTACGCCCGTCGTCCTCCATTGGAAAACGTATAGTGCGCATGCGTCGTATATAAATTTAGCTACCAAGATTGACTAATAAATAAGTGTTATTAATACATGTTTTAGTTTTATTTGTGCCTGAGGTATTAGCAGTACTAATTAAATACTAAATTAAAATGTTAAAAATATTTAAATGAAAAATAATATGAAGCTTCAAGAATAACATTTAATAAGGATAGAAGATTGTTGAGTTTGCGTCCTAAAGTAAAACAAAGCACGCTTTTAGGTAACTTGACTGATTTGTGGGAATACTGCAATCAAGTTCATGTTTCCCTGTTGTTCATGTTCTTGGCTCCCGTTACCGAAATTCTGGAGGGGGGACGCTGAGCAATGTATTGGGCTTCTTATTCCTTGTCGTCTCAAAAATATAACTAGGTTATGAAGCTGTATGTAAAAAAAATTGATTTTGAATCCCTTTATTGGTTTGTCTAGATTTACCGCAAAATAAACAGTACTGGAACTGAATCAGCTGTAGCTGCCTTCTCGATCAGATGTGACTTTTGATTGAGATATCCTTTATTTTAGAGCAATATTTTCGCACAATTGGAATTGGGCTGCCTTAGACAACGTTACTTTCGTTCAAGAAACGTTAGTAGGTAACCACCTCATCTCCCTTAGAACAAACTTTCCTTCCCCATTTCCCTTCCCAGATCTTGCACCTGACGCCTACAATTGGGGAATATTGAAGAAGATTTTCCGGAATGGTGAAAAATAACCACGTGTAACAACACCTTTTCATCAAAATGATGCAAAACCTTCACAAACGGTACAAGTGTTGCCTCAGATTGCACGGAAACTATATAGAACATGCTTATATCCGAGGCTAGCCAAACTAGCTTCTTTTTACTTGTATGTGTTTGTAAAACTATGTAAGTCTTATATAAAATCTTACAACTGTTTCAGTGCTGTTTATTTTGACGCATACATTTTTTTATTTGTTTGGGATCATTATGCTTTTTCAACGTTTAATTGTTCTCAAATATTATTATTATGTTTTGATGACTGGCACAATATAATGTTGGACTGGGTTTCATTGTCGCCCCTACGACTGTTTAAAACACTTACAACGAACTCAAAAGATTCCGTGGTGGATGAACCATTCCCGAATACGACCAGGTGCCATTTTCATGTTGATATTGTACAGTTTTTTCAAGTTCTCTTATTAATGTTATTCCTTGTAGGAAAAAATTAACAATTGCATTGGATAACATTTGAAAGAATGTAGCCGTCCCCTGTAGGTTCTTTTACGACCAAAAAATGTGGTCAGAAAGTCCTACCGAGTGCTCCGTTCTCTCATTACTAACTACCATTTCACCTGAGGTCCTGGGAATCTCTGTTTAGGTCGTGCTAAGTGCTTCTGTTCCAGGTTGCCGCCAGTGCTTCGGCCACAAAGCCGTCCTCTGGCCGTAATAATGAAAGTGATTGGTCAATTTAAATTACAAAAAATAATACAATTTTATTAATAATAATAATAATGGTAAGACAATCTAAAAATTTGAAAGTTAATCATAATTCTTGGGACAGAAACGTTTTTTCGTTGAGTATATTTTAAAGTGCAATAAGTGCGACTCTATTGTAGAAAATGTAATAAACAGTTATTTTGTTTAAAATTGGATTTCATCCAGACTTTGTTAAAATGACAATAACAATGATGTCTTTCAAACATATTCTTAAATATAATTGATTCCGAATCAACTTTTTGTTGGCTTTGGTAGAATAATTAGTGATTATTATACTATAGTTTCTCAAATGTGAAAGAATTCAATATATTAAACTTTTTTTACAGATTGGATTTTCCAGTTATGAACATAAAACAAACAATTGAACTGCTAACTAACAACCAAACTGAGTTGCTAAGTTCACTTCAATGTAATGTCTAGAGTAAACAAACTAAAGGAAGAATGTCAATGCGGCCACAGCCAACTAGAGAAACATATTCTTATCGCTACGATCTACACTTTGGACTGCAAGGGAATCGGGCAGTCAGCTGTGTTTCTTCGACCAGTAAGTTTATTTTACCATATCTTACTCGATTAGAATTTTGTGGTGTTCAGCTTTTGTCTGAAAGTTTTTAAATTCAAAGTTTGTTGAACAAGTGTAATTAGTTTATAATAATTGCTGCAATTAGAGGGATATCATTATTGTTTTCTATTAAGGCAAGTATTTTACATTAACCATATAGGAAGGAATATTTACATTTCACAAGTAACTTTGTCCTGTTAAAATCGCACAAAGAAGACAACTTGTAGTGCTGCTGAAATATGTATACATAATTTTGTGTGCTTTTATAACCAGATTTTATCCAATAATGATGCTACATGAATGATAATAAGTTCTCATGCGTGATTTAATATTAACTTTATATTTCTGCTGTTTATTAAACCCTTGAAGCATTTACCTTATATTGAGCGCTTTAGATGGGTACATAGCACTGAGTTGAATGCTACCCCCATCTTTTTGTACTTATATGATTTAGATTTTGACAAGGCTAAAATTGTGAATTTTATAATAGATAATATAGGGCATCTATTTCTATATTGTAAGCAATAAATTCCAACAGTTTCGGAGCAGTTTTACTCAATTGTGATTAGTTACCCTACATTTAGTGTTGAAGGTGTTTACCGAATATCATGTCATTTTACAAATATATTTAGTAAAACTAAAATAACTGGTAAAAGTGTAGGCCGTTCTTAAATCAGCGTGAGAAATTATGGATCGCACTGCCTTGTGATATAGGTTTATTTGTGTTTGTATTCGTGGGTGGATATATAGCACTGATTTCTCTCCCTCAATTTCTCTATTTCTGACACACACACAAACACACCCTGCCACACACACGCGCGCGCGCACACGCATAAACACAAACTCACACACACACACACAATTGACGTCCCTGCTTGCAAATCCAGCTGAAATTGTAATTCATTGATTGTAATTCACAGATACACAGAGAGACACTGTTACACAGGCACACAGAGTTTATAATCTGTTTAATTAACTGACTTCAGTTTTGTAAAGAATCTGAAAAAAAATTATATATATATATATATATATATATATATATATATATATTTCATATTATAAATAAATAAATATATATATATATATATATATATATATATATATATATATATATATATATATATATATATATATATATATATAAGATATCCAAAGTAAAACTGTTTTGCCCATTGTAAAATTGTTACATTTGTTGTTAAATTGGTTACTTTTATAGGTTACATGTGTGTGTAAGGGCTAAGTTATAATTGACTATGGTTGCTTTAGGCTTTAGGAAATAGATTTTTGGAAATCTGCATAGGAATAACATTGTTTGTGCTAATAGATACATTTGGTTTGAAGGACCATTTTGTGTGAAAAGAACATTATAACACCAGTGTAGGACATCTCCCAAGAATCCTCTTTAAATAAGTGTATAAAAATTGGGTAAAATAAACACAAACCTTAAACTATGGGATTAGATATAAAACAGAGAAGAACACTACAGTGGGTTTTTATTTGAAATGTTTAAGTTTAGAGTTTATGCTATGTTTATGTGTGTGTAATATTTAGGAAGCCAATTGTATATTGATGACTTGCTTTTGCATACTTCGAAGCATTTAACGGGAAAGTTTGTCGTTAAAAAATCTAAAGTAAAGCCTTTACTACAAAAATGTTCGATAAAATCTTATTAAAAAAGGGAAAACGTTTATTTGTCCAGATAAAATTACCTTATTTCTAGCGACAAGCCTAGATTCCAGGAACAATGAATCTTTCCATGGAAACAATATGGTAACCTTAACGCGTGATACCAGGCAATCAAACATCAGTCATTGTTAATATCTCTACAAAAAAATATTGTTAAGTTTTTACAAAGAATTCTGTATTATTTACCGAATAAAATGTTAAAATATTCCTATTTATCTAAAATTATACATAAAGGTTAATAAATTGGTTCTGCTTTGTATTTACGTAGAAAACTAAAGCCATTCAAACCTGATATTAGGAATAAAACGACGTATAAATCTTTCAACAAATCGTATATTTAATTCTATTACTATTTTTTAGATAAAGCATCTTCTACAATTTTTTTCGATACATTCCCGAAGGCTATATGTTTTATAAATTTTTTAGTTGTGTGTTATTTACTTAGTTGTTGATATCCTAAAATTCTCAAAGAATTACATATAAAGCTGGATAAATTGGTTTTACTTAATGACCTATATACGCAATAGTTGAACATAATCGTTGATACTTTGCTATCAGTACTCGAAGAAATCGTTCAATACACCAAAGAACATACACATAGACAGCAACAGAGTATCAGACACTAACAAAACTCTCGACGCAAAAAAAACACTATTTACAGCAACAACAAATTATATCCACGCACAATAAACACCATAAACATCAAATTCAATATGAACGAATTAAGGCCTAAACAAATGACTTAAAAACAACTTACACCCCAAGAAATGCAACAAAAAAAAAAGGTTGGACACAGAAACAGCAATACAATGCACAGAATCCATTCCTCATGAATACATTGGGCAAGGCATTTAATATAAAATGTCCATCATAAACACATTAAACACTAAACCAAAATAGATAAAGGCAAATCTATAGTAATAATGCTGTAACGTAGTGACGTAATAATGTACTAACAAGACGTTGACAATAAAGTAATTTTATTCATAACAGAAACCAACATGACCAAACTCCATGTAGATCCTACACCAAAATAACAAACACAAATTATAAAAGCATGGAAATCATGAAACCAGAACAAAAGAAATACTACAAACAAATAAAACTCCAAGGACCCATTACCTAATATCCACAAACAAAACCCACCCAGTCGCCCACTAATTAACTCCACACCTGCACCTTCACATAAGCCAGCCCAATACAAAGAGAAGGCTTTTAAAGTTTTTCGATTGTATCAAAGAGTATGTGGGATTTGTATTGGGTTTGTTCGTATAATATTTTTGTACTATGTGTTTTTGTGTGTCTTTAAATTTCATATTGTTCTAGTGTGATGAGATGCGGCCCTTTTTTGTTGATGTGTGAACATTCTATTTACCTATTTTATGGTAAATGTCTGTGTATTTGTGTCCTGTTTCTTTTAACTACGGCCTCGGGGCTTGTAGTTTATCTTTGTTGTAGGTGTCATGCTGTATTTTGTAATGTAAATTGTTATTAGTTTTGTATGCTATTTTGTATCCTTTTTTTTGAAATTTGTGAGCTATTTTATTTGATGTTTTGTTTAAGCGTGGTGTTGTGACGTATTAGTTTTCCCTCTCTGTAGTGTTAATTTTAGTGCTTTTTTGGATATTGTGCAGTTTGTCTATAATTGTGGTGTTGTATCCATTTGTTTATGTTAAATATTTAATATTGTATAGTTCTATGTTTTGGTTTTCTGAGGTCATTGAAATTTCTTTAAGTCTGAATGCAGCGTGTTTGTGCTGGCTAGGGTGGTTTGGGGTGTTGTGGATAAGTTTGTCTTTTGTTATGGGTTTCCTGTAAATGTAGAAGCTGTTTTTGTGTGTGACTTTTTGTTATGCTGAGGACAAGGAAGTTGAAAGATAGGTTGGTTTCTATTTCTGAGGTGAACTTGATTTTTGGGTGTATTTTATTAGTGTAGGTGTGAAGGTTTACGCATTGTTAGGTGTTGCCTCTGTATAGTCTTATGATATCAACGACTTTTCTGTGCCTTTAAATGATTTTTTGTGCGTGTGTATTGCTTGTGATTATCTTGGTGTTTTCTATGTGTTGTAGCAAAATTTCGCTTAGGGCACTGCTGGTAAAACTTCTCATGGGTAGACCATCAGGTTGTGAATGGAAGTTTGAGTTGTAAGTGAGATAGTTTAGTTTGGTGTGGTTTGGAGGATGTTTAGGATTTCGGATGGGTTTTTGGTATGTTTTTCTGTATTAATTGGGTCTCTAGGATGTTGAAGGTTTCGGGTGTGGGTATGTTGGTGTACATGTTTGTTATGTCGAGTGATAGTAGTATTGAATTGTGTGGTATGTTTATGTCTTTTATTTTATTTATGAGATTTGTTCTGTTTTTATGTGGGTTTATTATTTTGTTATATTTTTTGTTACTTTATGTTAAGGGGCATTTGTCTAGTTGATGATGGCTCGGATGGGGTTAAAATCCTGGTAGTTTCTCGTAGAATAGAAACGGATCTTTATTATATTTGCAGTATTTGATAAACTTCTATTATAAATAACAATATGATTGAAATTATAAACACATTTTCCTGGTTACAGATGCAGACGTCGGGAACAGGCTTCTGAAAGGAAAATTTACGACAATTTCTGGATCTGGAAAATAACTTTTTTAAAGGACTAAAAGCTGTTTATTAACGGTAAGTTTTATACTATTTGCAGATTTGACTGTTATTATATTATCAAAACAAGAGGTTTTTACCATTATATAGTTACGCATTGTTAACATTGATAATTTTCTATTTTTGTCATTATTCTCCTCTCCATTTGCATTCTAACTAATTCTAATAGGTTTTTACCTAAAGCACAAAGGCGCCGAAAAATATTTCCTTAATATCACACTTTAAGCTTTGCCCCTGTTATTGCTTCATAGACTATTTGTTTAGGACACTTGTGTACTTAGTTATGTGCTTTTTCATTGAAGGGGCTGAATCTACCATCACATATTAAGTGTAAAACTATCTAATAATAGATTTATTTATTATAAATGAGGTTTCACATAAACAAATTTCAGTTACCAGATTTGTAATACAAGACTTTATAAGGAAGTAATTAATAATCCTTTTTTATTATTGGACAAAATATAAGTCTTCAACTCACAGTTTTGCATCTCAAATAACTTTCTTTTATAAATAAAAACATGATTGAAATTATAAACACATTTTGCTGGTTACAGATGCAGACGTCGAGAACAGGCTTCTAAAAGGAAAACATGCGACAACTTCTAGAGCCGGAAAATCATATTTTATAAATAACCAAAATTACTTATAAAGGTAAGTCTTGTACTATTTGTAAGATTGTACAACTATCCCTAATAGGTTCAGCTGAGATCATAAATCTAAAGTTGTGGGTATTTCGGTCCCCAAGGAATATTATTTGCCATCCCTTGATGTTACAACTTTATTCACTAAACCTCCTGCATGTTTAGCCACTAATAGTTTAAAAACTTAGACTAAAATGTATACAATAATTTTTCATGGCCCTTCTACAATTTTGAGGGAGAATTGTTTAGGGACTATGGATATATTTGTAATACTTGGAGGGGAAAACGTAAGGTGCTGCCAGTAAATAACACAAGTAGACAATCCATGATGTAGGGAACAGAGAATGAAATAAATTACAGTCATTGCCGTTTTCCATTCACTGAAAGCGTGTGTGAATAATTTCTGATACATATAATTATGTATCTGCTGAATAAAGAAATATGTACATCCATTTTCTAGTAATCTTGTTATATATTGAGCACAATAGAACCAATATGCAGCCTAAATCTTAAGAATATTTTATTTCCTAACGCTGTTAAGTCTTGGTTGTTGCTAATTCTTAAAAATGGTTGTATTTGTACGATTATTTATTTACTCGTCCAGAATAAGAAGAATAAATTAATGAATTAGTTTGTTGTGTGGAATTTCGTCATCTAGAAGATCCATTATTGGTTAAATGTCTGACATATCTAGTAAATGGGATATATTTAATACTACCAATATTATGGGACTGCTTTGGGTCAAAATTACTCTTTTTGGCAATTACTTGGCAAAGAACCACTACTTAGTGACTTATTCAGCAGTCGCGTTTTGCACTAGATCAGCAGTTATTCTATGCTTTGAGTCACGGACAAGCCTCGACAAAATCTCCTACTTCATAATCACTGTATTCTTTACCAAGAGAATAATCTGATAAACTGGTAGAATTTTGTCTGAATGGTTTAATCTGCTAAGTTACTTTCTGACTGTTTAACTTGTAAAACTGCTGCAACCCACTCATGTATAAATATAAATAAATAAACAATAACTCGGATACATAAATAACAAATGAGATTTAATAATGTAAAAAAAGTTAAAAAAATTTAAAATGGTTGTGAAATCTAAACCAAGTAGTAAAATACATTGCCTCATTAAATCAAGCATAACACATGGCAATGAAAGTTCTCTGTGAAAATCAGCTGGATTCATTCTTAAGCATTTACCAAAAACATCCCTAGAGGTAAAAAACCGAGCCTCCCTCTATAAAACTGGTACACTATCTGATATAATATCACATTAAGCCCACTTGGTATATTTAGCAATATTTCTGCTAAATGTTTTGTAAATACCCTTCAAATTTTTATCTTTGCATTTCTTCGAGTTTCTCTTAATTTGTATTTGATAACATAAATTCACAATGAACATAAATAAACAGCTCTGCGATGAATATTATTGCACGAAAAACTGCTACAAATCAAGTAAATATGATTACCAAGATCAATTGACTACAACTGAGGACATAGAGCCAGGAATTCTTGCCAGAACAGTCTAATATTATCTAAATTAAAGGAAATGATGAAATGTTGGTGAGGTACAACTACTTCCAAGTCCATCCGACTGCAATGTCTGCTATTAAATTAGTATTTATATTTCTGTATGTGTGTTGCGTGTTTTTGTTGCTTGATGTTTTCTATGTTGTTGATGTGTACTTTGAACCAAGTGTTTCTACTAGTTTGGCCGATATGGAGGTTGGGACAGTCGTTTTATGTTATTTTGTACTTACCGTATAGATTTTATTTCTGAGGTTGTTGCTGAAAGCGTTTAATTTATTGTCTTGAAGTGTTCGTTGTTTTGTGTGATAATTGATAATTGAGTTTTCTAAATTTGGAAGGAATTGTGTGTGTGTGTGTGTATGTGTGTGTCTGCGCGCGTGTACGTGCGTGTGTGTGTGTGTGTTTGTTTGTTTGTTGTGGTATGTGAGGGATATGTATTTATTGTTTTTGTGAGGTTTGTTGGTGTGGTTGTTTAAATTTAATTTTTTTGAGTATGTTGTCTATAAGTGTATGTTGGTAGCAGTTTTGTTGAGCAATGTATTTTATTGTTTGTGTGGAGTTCTTCGTCAAAGTCCTTTTGCTGCATAGGTATAATGATTAGGGGGTGTAACATATGGCTAAAAGTAGTGTGTTTGAGTGTTAGATGTGTCATATATGACGGTATCAGTGGTTGTTGGTTGTCTGCATATTTTGAAATTGTATTTGGTGATAGTAAGGACCAGGGAGTTTATTTTATAGTTGTCTTCTAATTCAAGGGTAGTTGCCAAGTTTTGATGTATGGTATTGTGTAGTTGTTTGATTTGCCATTTGTTGCCGTATAACAGTAGAATGCCATCTATATATCTATGATAGGAAATTATTTTTTGTGTATGTTTGTTGTTCTATAGAATGTATTGTTCTGCAATGTTTTTTTTTTTTTTTTTATATATATTAAAACTGGTCATTTCTGACCAACCATTAATTTACATTTGATAATTAGATTTTAGCTTTTATTACAAAGAATCCATTGATTTCTATTGTATCTTGTTTGATGTTGGAAGCCAACCGGCGTGAGGAAGAGTATTGTTGTCACTCTTGTCGTTCAACGAGTTCAAATGGTTTTGTCCTTTTGAGTCGTCTTGTCAGGTGGTTGTTGTCGAGAAGTCTCAGTGCCTCAGGATTTTCGAGTTGAGTGAGCCGATTTACGTGTTTGATGGCGTTCTGTTTTATGACTTCCTCGACCATGGGTACACCAAGATCGCAATGCAAGTCACTGTTACGCACATACCAAGGAGCGTTGGCGATGTTTCTTAGTACTTTGTTCTGGAAGCGTTGTATCCCTTGTATGTGACATTTGCTGGCACAGCCCCAATGCTGTATACCATACGTCCAAACCGGTTTGAGGATTTGGTTATATACCAATAGCTTGTTGTATATTGATACCCGTGAATTTCGACCGAGTAGCCAATACATTTGCCTGTAGCGAGTCTGGAGTTCTGTGAGTTTTATTTTGACATGCTCGACCCATTTGGCTTTTGCATCAAGATTCATGCCGAGATATTTAGCTGAATCATGATATGGGATAACACTTCCATTCATTTCGAGCCTCTGTGGGTTTGGGATCCTCTTGTTTGTAAAGTTCACATGGAATGCCTTCTGGTCGTTGAGTTTGTTGCGCCATTTCTTGGCCCAAGCCTCAACTGAATCGTTTGATCTTTGTAAGCGTGTTGTCGATTCTTGAACGGTTTTCGCTGTCGCTGCGTTTGCTGTGTCGTCTGCGAAAGTGGCCGTGATGACGTTGGCTGTTTGCGGAAGATCACTGGTGTACAGCAAGTACAGGATTGGTCCCAATACGCTGCCTTGTGGGACTCCAGCTTGTATTTCCTTGAAGTCAGAATATGTAGATTCGTGGTTTACTCGAAACAGTCTGTTCGATATGTACGATTTCAGTAGATTCACAAACTGGGCTGGCAGAAACATGTTGAATTTGTGAATCAAGCCTTCATGCCAAACTTTATCGAAGGCTTGTGAAACATCCAGGGTGACAATCGAGCAGACCTCCTCACCTTCCAGTGCTTTTTCAATGATGTCAATTAGTCGATGCACCTGTTCCACCGTAGAGTGTCCTCGCCTGAATCCAAATTGATGGTCGGGCAGTAAGTTCTTTTCCACGATAATAGGTTTAAGCCTGTTGAGAAGCAGCTTTTCAAAGAGTTTTGACATTATGGGTAGAAGTGATATCGGCCTGTACGACTTGACCTCTGTTGCTGTTTTGCCGGGTTTCAGGATCATGATCATCTCCGCCACTTTCCATGTTGCAGGGACGTGCATAAGTCTAAGGGACGCATTAATTAATAATAAAAACATTTTTAGTCCTTTTGTTGTCAGTTTTTTCAGCACTAGTCCTGTGATTAAATCGTATCCTGGTGCTTTCTTCGGGTTCAAGTTGTATTTTAGTTCTCGTTTAAGCTCTTTTAATGTCACTTTTTTAATAATTTTAGACTGATTATTAGTGTTTAGGTGAAGTTCTTCTTCATTCGTGGCTTCATTCGGCTTGAAGATGTTTTCAAGATGATCTCCAAACGTGTTAGCTTTTTCTTGGTCCGATCTTGCCCATTCATTGTTCTCTTTCAGGATGGGTGGTACATGATGGATTTTCCTTTTCAGTCTTCTCGTTGTTTTCCAGAGGGAATAGTTAGTGTTTTTGTCTGCAGACAGATTCTCGAGGAAGGAGTTTGCAGAGTCTTCTCTCAGTTGGTGGATCAATCTTTTGATTTGTTGGGATTCTCTATTGAGATGATTTTTAACGACGGGATCTCTTGTACGCTGCCATTTTTGCCTGGTTCTTCTTTTGTTCTTTACTAGGTTTCTTACTTCCATAGGGTAGTTGTATCCAGGTGTTTTATGAGTAATTGTTCTAGTGTTATCCCACACTGCTTGTTGAATAAGACTGGTAAATTTTGTCACCGCCTCGTCAAGATGATCCCCAGTAGACAGGTCAATGTCGAGGGTAATTCCCTGATCTAGTTGTAATTTAAAATTTTTCCAATCCGTAGTTTTATTGCATAAAGTCGGTTTCGCTGGCTTTTTGATGATAGTTTCGCTCAATGCCATGATGATCGATGAGTGATCCGAGTCCAAGTCATAGCTGTCCTCCAAGGTAATGAAATTTTTTCTGCAATGTGATGGAGAAATGTTTTTGCAGGATGCTAGGAACCCAAAGGCGGGCCTTCTTTTATGTGTATAATTTGTGTTGATATGTGAAACGGTTTAGTGATGTTATGAGTTTGGTGTGTAAGTTTATGTGGAGTTTTGCTTGCTGTGGCATGTTTTGTAATATTTAGAGTGTTTTTGCAATGGATGAATTTGTGTATTGGTTTTTTATGTTGAATGACGCTATGGTGGAGTTGTGTGATATAAGGATGTTTTAATTTTTGTGGATCATATTCACGGTATGTAGATTAAGATGGTAGGTCTCACAAAGTGCATTCGCAGTAGCAAACCGGGCCGATGACGTCAGTGGTACCTAGCCATATGTATCCCAATTTTATACGTACATCTGTGTTATTTCTTATTGTCCTGTGATTGCTGGTGTTGCTATTAACTACCATTGGTGTGGCTAACTGTGTATTACTGTATGTTTAGTGACTACTTGTGTTAATATTGTGTGTGATTCTTATGGTTTTATTTTACTAACAAGTCCGCAATGAAAGCGATGTAAGTACATTAGGCCTAAACATATTTCAAATAACTGCAATGCCTTCTTGCGCCATTGCGGGTTGTATAAACCATTCGGACAAAGCCAAAGAGCTACATTTATCGTTTCATAGATTCCCAAAGGATCAAAACCTACACAAAACATGGGTGCATGCATGTGAAAGAAATATACTTTATATTACAAAACAGCAAGAATGTATTCTGAACACTTCGTATCAGACAATTTTGAAAAAGATTTACAATCCGAGCCCTTGGGTCTCTCCCAAAGGCATATTTTAAAGGTAAACTCGTTTCCTACACAAAAACTACCTATCTTAATAAACTTAAAAAATGAACGGACTAACAAAGATAGATGCACATTTTAAACAATTCGAAAACAGCAATAGACATAAACACTCTTTTACTTGAAAATAAAATGCTCCAAGAAAAATTTGTCATTTTAACAAATGATCTTGAAATAGCTAATAATCACATTTTACAATTAAAAGCTAAATTCAAATGCTACTAAGATATGTTTTCAAAATATCAAAAACAGTTTCTTTTGAAAGGGAAATGTACAATTTGGTCACCAGACGATGTAGCCAAAGCTGTCACTTTTAGTTGTATTTCCAAAAAAGTGCTATCTTATGTTAGAGAAGTATTACAATATCCTCTACCCAGTGAAGCAACAATTGCAAGACTTCCGTCACAGTTTTCCACACCTCCTGGGCTCTTAGACATAGGTTTTAATTTACCTAAAGGACATGCTATTATTATTACAAAGGAGTTGAAAAAGATGTTATCATGAGTTTTGATGAGATGAAAGTGCGATCAGACATGTGCTACGACCGGATGGCAGATATCTTTAGAGGGCCACGTGATAGTGTACAAGTAATTCTTATAAGAAACCTAACCGCCAAGTGGAAACAGCATATGTTTTACCAATTGCATTAGTCTGTTACAACGGATATATTTTTAGAAGCTACTAAACTTGTTGAGGAAAGTGGATTTAGGTTACGAGGGAAGCTCTATCCAGAAATTAAAAACTGGATTGTGTATATCTCCAGAGGCGTCTTCAGTACGAAACCCATGCTCTGAAGAACGAATGATTTGGTCTTTTTCTGACGTCCCGCATGTGTTAAAACTGATTCGGAATCATCTTTTAGATCAAGGATATGAACTGAAGGATGGTAAAAAAGTTACCAAACACATTTTACTTGACTTAGTTAAAAAGCATAAAAATACCGATTTGAAGTTTCCATGTAAAATTACAGAAAGTCACTTACTTCTCTCAGGAAATGAAAAACAGAATGTAAGGAAAGCTGGCGAACTTCTTTCCAGAACAGTAGTCAAAGCGGTGAATTATGTTTTCCCTTGAAACGAGCGTGTAGTATACTTTCAAAATGCTGTTAACGTCGTGTTAGATGTTTTGAATTCAAGAGTTCCTCATCATCCAACTAATAAGCTATAAAGTGCCTACGGCACTTGTCTGGAGGAACAGGATGATATTTTAAATCAGATGTATGACCAATGCTCCACTTCTCGAGTTATTGGGGAAAAAACCTTGTTACATTTTGAAGTAGGATGTATGGTTTCAATCCGTAGTCTACAGGGGTTATTCGATGAGTTGGCGCTTGAAGGATACGAGTACTTGCTGACATCCAGGTGTAATCAAGACGTTGTAGAATCATATTTCTCCCTAATTAGAGGTTTAGGCAGGCTCTACGACCATCCATTACCCACAACTGTGACTCATAGAATAGAATCATTATTATTATTAAAAGTTCCAACTGAAATTTTAAAGACAGGCAATTAATGAAGTGGACTGCGTTGCTAAATATAGCGAAGAATGTGAGACATCAAACATGGCGATGAATAACAGCGTAACCAATCCAGGTGACCCTGAAGACGAAGAGTTCGATTTAACTGTTGATGGTTTAATAAATCAGTTGACAAACATAAGGGCAAATGAACAAAAATGTAGTGATTTTGTGGACTTATTAAAAATATTAGCATGCTATATAGCGCACCGTGTTTTTAAGAAAGGTGTAAATACAGCTTTCAACTACGGAAATAAAATTGGACAACAATTGTCAAACACTTGTGACTGGCTTAGGGTTATCTCTAGCGGTGGCCTAATCGAACCGTCTGCAGATTGGTTAAGTCGTTATTAAGCTTTAAATTGAATTTTAAAAATTTCAATTATTTCTGATCATTTAAATAATTAATCGTATTAGTTAAGTCTACAACTATTAGTAGGTTGTATATTGATCTTTTATAACCTCTCCAGCAATGTCATAGCTCCACCCATCAGCTGTTCTTTGGGTTTCTGTCCTGACCGGATACTTTGTAGGGGTACCTAAATAGACTGATAGAGTAGTTTAGTATAACAAAGTGAGATTATTCATAGGTGGTTCTTTAGTACTGGACAATATTTGCAGGAAGTTGTTATAATGATGCATTTGCTCTATATTGTGTCCTGTCACATGTTGGGAGTAAAACAGCAGAATACGGTGTAAAAATACTTTAAATTCAATAAAAATAAAATAACCTAGGGAAAATTTCGCTGTAAATAAATGAACGCTCAAATGTACACATAAATGTGCAAGAGACATTCCGTTGGATTATATTGAATGAGTGAATAGCATATGGAAGAGTGCCTCGGCAAAGTGAGAGGCGGCAATACAGTAAAAACTCTATTCTTAAAGACTAGACAAGAATAAATACAATAAAAAACTATATATATGCTTAAATAAATACGATTAAATTTTTATTCAGGTACAACTATTTGTTTATACAGGCAACTTTTCAATAACGGGTGCGTTATCGTACAACGGAATTTCTTATAATTATAAAAAAATAAAATGGGTAACGTAAAAAATGAAATTAGAAAACAGTATTATTAGCAAGTACAAACTGTTACATATTTAATTGTAACAACTACATGAAACATTCTAACCAATATTGTAGTTACAATCACTGTAAAACGTTTTCTTTTTGACGTTACCCATTTTAGTGTTTTATGAAATGTTTTATAGTTATACATAAATTCGCTGTACTAAAACTTACCCGTTATTGCAAGGCTGCCTGTATAAATAAATAGTGGTACCTGACTCGCAAGTTCAGAGCATTTATTTAACAATAACCTCTGCGAGTGTAAACATGATTAGTAACTAAACTTATGTTCGAGATGGGTCTATTTGGCTCTGGAGATAGACAAGGCGGGTCTTTAGATCTTACCGTCAGCTCGTATCTACTGCCATCTTAAGAAAAATTACAACCAGCTCTAAGGTGCTTCTCTGCACGCTCGTTACAGTCAAGCTGACTGTCCAGTGACCCTTTATCCAGGAAACCCTTTATTTATGGTTAAAATTTGGTGTGTGTGTTCCTTGCTCCTGACAAAACATCACTTTTTGTGGTAATGTAGAGGAAATAGCATGCAATGCTGAGGATAAAAGTAAGACCACCTTAGCTGTAGCAGTGCAACTCGAAAGTCTTTCAGAGGCATGAAAAATGGTTGCCACTTTGTATTCAATATGATGTCCGTGTAAGCCACTGGAACAACCTTCAAACTGGACTCTCCCAGGGCAAACCCCTCCATGTAAACGTGGGACCATCCAGTGGCAGGGTAGTTGTTAGTCAGCATTTATAATGCAGATGACGATCAGTCACTGCGGTTTTATGTTGGATGACGCTGGCCAGAACCAGATTCACTGGAATATATGGAGCTCCCGAGGGATTTGATGGGAAAGTAACGCCTATCCCTCACCCTAATTGATGAGCTTCTCCGGAAGAACTAGGTCTGTCCTGGTTTATTTTGAATATTAAGACAGACTTTGGCAATGCGCTACGTTTTTTAAAAGTTTTCGACCCTATAAAAATTCATAACAACTAAATATGTAAATATAAAACTTAAAAAATATTTATATTACAGTAGTTAATTAAATTGAACAACAATAAAAGAAACGCTGAATTGACTATACCATGGTTTCCTAAAGACATTTTGAATCATCAAATTTTAATCAAATTATTTAATCTAATTGTCAATTACGAATAAACCACTGTCACAGTATAATTAGACTTAAGATATATATATGACGTCGATATATAACTGGGCAGATGATGGTCTAACTACAGCATTTTGTACTTAAATAGTAATGCAGGTAAATTTTATGTAGGTAAATGTAGTGAAAAGCTTTTCTCTCTGTTAAATGCTGATTTTCGAGGTTTCCAACTTATTGCCGAAAATGTACATGTTGTTCTTTTTATCAAGACTAAGTAACTTATCGCATTGATAAATAACTATTAAAACTATATAAATGGCCTATCAGTGTAGGCTACTCTAGAGTTAGTTTCTTTATTGGTCTGCTCACTATATTTGATTTACAAATGGAGACGTATAGTATATGTATATTGATTGTTTATGGTAATAGCAATGTTAGTGGAACCCATTATTCTCTCTCTCTCTCTCTCTCTTTCTCCCTCCTATATAGACACATATATGTACACGAAGGTAATAGGTCATCTGGAATGTTTGATTGTTTATGTTAAGAGCAATGTTGTGGAACCCATTATTCTCTCTCTCTCTCTCTCTCTCTCTCTCTCTCTCTCTCTCTCTCTTTCTCTTTCTCCCTCCTATATAGACACATATATGTACACGAAGGTAATAGGTCATCTGGAATGTTTGATTGTTTATGTTAAGAGCAATGTTGTGGAACCCATTATTCTCTCTCTCTCTCTCTCTCTCTCTCTCTCTCTTTTTCTCTTTCTCCCTCCTATATAGACACATATATGTACACGAAGGTAATAGGTCATCTGGAATGATTGATTGTTTATGTTAAGAGCAATGTTGTGGAACCCATTATTCTCTCTCTCTCTCTCTCTCTCTCTCTCTCTTTTTCTCTTTCTCCCTCCTATATAGACACATATATGTACACGAAGGTAATAGGTCATCTGGAATGATTGATTGTTTATGTTAAGAGCAATGTTGTGGAACCCATTATTCTCTCTCTCTCTGTCTCCCTCTCTTTCTCCCTCCTATATAGACACATATATGTACACGAAGGTAATAGGTCATCTGGAATGATTGATTGTTTATGGTAAGAGCAATGTTAGTGGAATCCATTATTCTCTCTCTCTCTCTCTCTCTCTCTCTCTCTCTCTCTCTCTCTCTTTCTCCCTCCTATATAGACACATATATGTACACGAAGGGGATAGGTCATTTGGAATGTTTGATTGTTTATGTTAAGAGCAATGTTAGTGGAATCCATTATTCTCTCTCTCTCTCTCTCTCTCTCTCTCTCTCTCTTTCTCCCTCCTATATAGACACATATATGTACACGAAGGTGATAGGTCATTTGGAATGTTTGATTGTTTATGTTAAGAGCAATGTTGTGGAACCCATTATTCTCTCTCTCTCTCTCTCTCTCTCTCTCTCTTTTTCTCTTTCTCCCTCCTATATAGACACATATATGTACACGAAGGTAATAGGTCATCTGGAATGATTGATTGTTTATGTTAAGAGCAATGTTAGTGGAACCCATTATTCTCTCTCTCTGTCTCCCTCTCTTTCTCCATCCTATATAGACACATATATGTACACGAAGGTAATAGGTCATCTGGAATGATTGATTGTTTATGTTAAGAGCAATGTTGTGGAACCCATTATTCTCTCTCTCTCTGTCTCCCTCTCTTTCTCCATCCTATATAGACACATATATGTACACGAAGGTAATAGGTCATCTGGAATGATTGATTGTTTATGGTAAGAGCAATGTTAGTGGAATCCATTATTCTCTCTCTCTCTCTCTCTCTCTCTCTCTCTCTCTCTCTCTTTCTCCCTCCTATATAGACACATATATGTACACGAAGGTGATAGGTCATTTGGAATAATTGATTGTTTATGTTAAGAGCAATGTTGTGGAACCCATTATTCTCTCTCTCTCTCTCTCTCTCTCTCTCTCTCTCTCTCTATCTCTCTCCCTCTCTTTCTCCATCCTATATAGACACATATATGTACACGAAGGTAATAGGTCATCTGGAATGTAAAGCTATAGCTGAATAAATACAATAGATATCCCTAGAAAACCTATTTTCACCATTACAGTAACTTAAATTACTTTTCTATAAAGTAAACTTAAGTGTTTAAGCCAGTTGTTACCAACAAACGTTTTTCAAAGACTCCCTCGTTATAATGGCAAGGGCCCCACAAATTCTTAAAATTAAATTGTAAACCACACACATATTAATTTGAGTTATATTAGTTATTAATAATTAATTTATAGAGAGCCTACAAACTTACTTTAAGGTGGAAACTGTTATTATATATGAATATTAAATTTGAGGCTACCACACGTTTATTACAAGTACATTCAAGAAGTATTTTGTTTTTATTTAAAATACAAAATATAAAAATATCACATGTTAAAGTTTGTAAGTCCAGGCGAAATTTTATAAACTTATTTATATTAATATTTTGTTTGGAGTAAGGAAATAATTAAGTAAACACAAAAACTTAAAGTCTGTCATAATTGCGACGAACAAAGGAAAACTATTGAATAAAAATAAATAAGAATATTAATAATATTAGTTCTAATTTATTTTAATGTAATTACAACAAATAAGACTTAACAATAATTTAATTGAGATGAGTAACGTCTGTCCATTGAGTTCGTGATTTCAGAAATGTTAGGCTCCAAACTTGAAACTTTTACTCTGCAATCTTACTGCATATCAAGCGGATTCCTTTATTTATTTTTCATGAAGTACATAGTTGAGGATGCATGTTCACATCTGCAGGTAGTTGGAAAATGTAGGATTACATTCGTTGCCTTATTACTAAGTGTTTTGTAGCCTTTTTTGTACTGGCAACCAAAATTATACAATGTTGTTGCTATTAAAAACATTATTTAGTTTGCCACTGTCGGTCAGTTCAAGTTGATCTTGTTCCTCTTCTGAAGGACTCAGAATATTTCAGGGAAGCAGAACGGAGTTCTAATCCAACTCTCATTAAGATCTGGGCCAGGAAAGTATTCCCTGAAAGAGATTGCAAAACTTGGAAGGTGGTCAGTTATGCTTCCCTTTATTTTGTTTATTACGTTTTCATCAGAAGACTCTAAAAATTCTTTTATGGTGGAAAATTTGTAGGAGAACATTTATCGACCCTTGTTGCCCACAACAGACATTTTTAAACCATGGAATAAACCTTGTCTTCATCTTGAAACATATTTATATTGTTACTAGATTTGTAAGCTTAGATTCAAAACCTTGAAATGTTCAAACACAGCTAAGTAAGCAGTCGTGCAAAGTCAAGAAATGTCTAAGTAAATGTAAATACTTGGTATCAAGAAGGACGATTCTGACCTCATCCTTAACATCAAAAAACCTTTTCAGTATACCACCTCGGGAGAGCCCCCTTACTTCGGTATGGATAAGAAGCGGAGCATTCTCACTACCCTAGCAAAGAAAACAATCTAGACTGCAAAGCTTTAATGTAGTTAATACGTTGAACTACCTCATTAAGAGTTTTATGCAACACTTCAGGCAATCTCTTGGCTACCAAAGCCTCTCGATGGATGCAACGGTCGGATACGGCCGCAGTAAATGTGTTAAATATAAATATTTTAATATCAGTAACATCTCACTGACCCCTAAGACATTGCCTGTGGTCCCATAGGGGTTATTTCCAGTTAGGAACCACTGGGGTAGGCACCCAGAGCGTGCTTCCACTTTTGCCGACTCCTTAGCTGGCAACGCACGAAGTCACGTATTTAGTTTCTTCATAATTATGAAAAGGTTTTCCGCATTTTTTGACAAGGAGTGTGGCCGAAGATAAAAATCGTGGATTAAATTCGTTCATCTCAAAAACTGTTGCTATCACTTTTTAAAAGCCTAGAAATGATTTTTCTATCTTGTATTTTGCATTACAGTTAGAGTGATGCAAATCTATAGATTGTTTATTTGCTTCTGTATTTTTGTGTTCATTTTCCTTTACAATATGGTCGGAAAGTTTTCTCCATGAAGGGGGGGGGAGAGGTTTGTTTTGGTGCCACCATTTTTCCAATATTCACAGAACTCGTAAGCAACACCGCACCGTAAAGAAACTATGCTCATACTAAGGTAGGAGCTGTGAGGCAGTATATATATATATATATATATACATATACATGTCGCTTGTTTCCAGTCAGTGCCTGCCAGTCAGCCTGACAAGAGTAACAATGTTGCGTTGTTGTTCAGTGTTATTCTGACACAAATATGTAGAGGGTGCCGCAAGAGGGATTTTGAGGAAGTAAATCATCTATTCTAGAAAATAGAAAATAATACCCTTTTAAAATATAATGAATTTATTAAAATAAATAAAACTTAACGAGAGTGTAAATATAATAAGTATATAAATACTAGTATCATTAAAATTTATGTCGGCTAAAACCGTACAACAATCAAGAATAAATCTCATTCATACAGCCATGGTTACGTAAAGACATTTTTTATTATATTTTGTTGAAAAAGAAGAAAAACTATGATACTTGAAAACGTTTGGAAACTTTGTAAGTATTTGTTAACTTAATACACGAAATGTAAACTTACAACAAAATACATTCCTATCCTACCGCCTGTGTGTATCTAGTACGAATGCCCATGGTGGAAGTAAGGTTAGGTTACCTGTGATTGCCGAAACTTACAATTGCTAAGGACAGCCTAACTAGAGCCTTATGTAGGCCCATGTTTCGAGTAAATCTTTGGATGCTCCCACCTTATTACGGGAAATGTATACGGAGTTTTATCCAATACAACTAAATAACGCAGTTTGGTATTTTGTTTTGGTATATAAAATAACGTTGAAAACTGTTTGCCCTAGTTTTAGTTGAGCAATTGAAGGCATGTAAGTTATTTATCATCCATTAGCGAAAGCTTTTGTATCGATGCACTTGGGCTATGTCCCTTCCATATAAAACCATGCCTCCCTCCCTCACAATTGCCTCTTACCTCCCAATATTTCTTTCCCCATTTACTACTCTTATATTCCTTACTGTATACATTCCTTTTCACTGCTTTGTTCCCTTTCATTAATTCCAGGTAATGCAAGTATGTAAAAGTTTGTCTAAAAGTATAGTAAAAGTTTATCTTAAGCCATATCGTATTTATATCCAAGATAAAACTTTTCCTTTTTAACTACTTTGTTCCCTTTCATTGATACCACACAATGCAAGTCTAGCCTAAAAGTATGTAAAAGATGTGTAAAGAAATATTCCAAACATTTAGTTTAGGTTTTAATCCTAAAGTAAGAGGTTTCACATATAATGCTCATGGAAACATAGATCCTAATTAGATGGCTTGGAATTTTTCTTAGAATATTTAAAAGTATTTTATATTTTACTTTAAATTTATTTTTTAAATTAGTAAAGTGTGTTGTGAATTTTTTCTTCTATTTCTTGGTTTTCTGCATTGGGCTCATGATTCATTTCCTATACTGTACCATCGTTTTTCACTTCCCTACAATTGACGCTTTATTGTCTCTTACCACTCACAACTTCTTCCACCAGCATTTACAACTTTATAGTTTTGTTTAGGAAATAATCCAGTTTTAAATTATTTCCATAAAGCATTTATCATTTCCCTTTCACCAAATATGCTTCTCACTACGTACTTCTCGACAAATATTCCTTATACTGGTCTCTTTATAAACGTTTCTAAAAATACGCATTTTGCCTCATATTCTGGAAAGAGTGTCTCTGCCCCATCACATTTCCTTAGTATGAAATAGTCTTTCTCTGTATGTATTTCCCATTTCTTAATTCTCTCCCCTCTTTTTTCAACCCCCTTAATGTTTCTTTCTCTTTCCTCAATTTCCCGCTTTCTCTCCAATTCTTACTTTGTACACCTGTCTTTGAATTTCCTTCTAATGTTTTTCTCTGCCACCCTCTCTCTCCCTCTCTCTCTCTCCCTCTTTTGCTCTCTCCCTCTCTCTCTCTCTCTCTCTCTCTCTCTCTCTCTCTTTCACTCGAATATCGAGGTTTAATTTTAACTTCATCGTTAGGTTGAAAATGGCTCTCTTAAAAGCGAAATATTTGTGCAATATTGTCTGCTGTGCTATGTTTGTAGTGAAACACCAGAATATAATTTAACAACACTTCCAATTCAATAAAAATAAAATAAACAAAGTGGAATTTTTTTTGTAAATAATGAAATGTGCACAGGAAGACAAATATTTAGTTTGATTAGTTGGAATATGGAAGAGCATGTGGATCTCTGCGTCAGGAAGTGAAACCAGGACATTGTTGTGTGGACTCTATCATTGTATTGAAGGGATACAAGGGCTGGAGATGGCCAAATGATTAACCTTAACTTTATCGTATAGACAGAGAGGACAGGTGGAGGAATCTGGTGCTAGTTGGAAGCCATTCCGAGACATAACAAATAGCTGAACCCTCGCCTTTAAAGAGGTAAACCTTCTGGCAAGGTGGATGAAGGTTGTATAGAATCCAGTTCCGCTGGTCTCTGCCGCGGTAGATCCGTCCTTGTAAATGTGGGTCCATTCGACTTCAGGGTAGTTGTTAGCCAGTATTTCTAATGTTGGCGTCAAGAGACAGTGCAGTGTTCTGCCAGGCCGAATCGGGTTCACAGGAATATTTGGGGTCTCCCGAGGGATATGAGGGCATCGAAAGTGCTGTCGCTCACTCTGATTGGTATGAGACTTCTCCTGCAGAACGAGAGCTTTCGGTTGTGACTTATTTTGAGTTTCAAGCCGATCATTGGCAGAGCGATACGTTGTCCCGAGGTTTCCGACCCAGCATGAACTTTCAAAAAATTTACGTAATAGCTAAATTATAATGTAAATATAAAACTTACACAAATATTTATATCACTGTACCCAATAATAAACGTACAACAATAAGGCATACACTACATTTACATTACCATGTTTTACTGAAGACATATTGAGTAATATTGTGTTAGACTAAAAGCGAAAATAAGAAGCATGAAATCATTTGGAGTCTTAGTAAGTCTTAATCAAATTATTTATCAGTATTTTAGTTATAACAAAATACATAACAGACACCTAGACGGTATATGACGGCAATCAGAAATAAACCATTGGGAAAGTCAGGTTAGGCCTAAAAACCAATAGGTATACTTGATGTCGACATTTACTCGCGCGAAGGTCCGCATATCTACTTTATGTAGGCCTAAGCTTTGGTTAAACGGTACGTTTCCAAGGTTTCTAACTTCTTGTTGGAAATGTGCATATTGTACATATTATTATACATAAAACAAGATCTCAACATTAAATTATTACAACTAAATAAGTGCCATAGCAAATTATTTTAGAATTAGTTGATGTGTATATTTTTACCATTGGCCAAAGTATTTCAATCAGTTCACTTTATCTAGTCACTTTCTTATATTTACAAATGGTAATTGTGGAGGGAGGTATTCATATCCGTTTAGTAATTAGTATTTTTCTTGGTAATTTCAGCTTTAATTTCCCTAATGCGCACCATCCTGAATCTTAATCACTTTGGTTTCGCAGATTCTCTTATCATTCACTTGAAGGGCGAATATAAAAAGGGTAAATGCAAAAGTAAATGCTTAAATAGGCTGGTTATTCTCTATATTTTGCAAATTTAAAACTGGTAATTTCGTATATTTTTTAATCGTAAAATACATGATTTGAGAGATAATACTCTGTCCTCTATTCTATAGTTCCTCCATTGCTTTATGTTTTACATTCAAACACTCTACTTTTTTATTTAAGACTAACCGAAATTCGGAGGATGTACAATGGACAACGTACATTGACAATGCGCTACGTTCCTCAAAAGTTTTCGACCCTATAAAAATTCAATAATAACTAAATATGTAAACATAAAAGGGCAGTAGGTAATTAAATCGTACAACAATTAAACAATTGCTGTATTTACATTACCATTGTTTCCTAAGGACATTTTGAACCATATTTTCTTAGTTTTAAAGAAAAAAAATATGAAGCTTAAAAACTTTTGGAGACTTTGTAAGTTTCAATCAATTTATTTACCCTAATTTTGCTTGGTTCTAGACGGTATATCTCTTCAATTACGAATAAACCACTGTTTCAGTCGAAATATACATTATATATATATATATATATATATATATATATATATATATATATATATGTGTGTGTGTGTGTGTGTGTGTGTATGACGTCGACATTTAATCGGGTTGAAAATAGCCTAAGTAGAAGCTATTTTACTTGAAAAGTTTTTGTAGGTAGATATATTAAAAAACCTTTCTTTTGGTTAAATGCTACATTTAGACGTTTCAAACGTATTACCAAAAAGGTACATATTGTTCTTCTTAGCAGAAAAAATAACTTATCACATAAATATCTAATACAACTATATAAATGTCCCATCAGTGTACTCTAGAATTAGTTTATTTATTAGTCGTGTATTTATTTCTATTAGCTAAAGTATATGAATGTATTCATTATATTTGATTTACAAATGGCGACGTATATTTAGGCCTATGTATATTATTGTTAATGTTAAAGCACTGTTAGTGAAACCCATTATTCTCTCCCCCCCTTTCTCTCTCTCATATATATAGGCTAACCCCTCTCTCTCATACACATTGGCCAGTGGTTACCAACAAATTGTTTTCAAGGACCCAATGAGCCCCAATGTTTTCCCTCCCCCCAAATTTAATAAATGCTTAAATAGGCTGCCTATTCTCTATATAAGGCTAGTTTAAAACTGGTGAACGTTGGAGAAAGAAATTGTTATTAATTTTGTTTATTTTTTAGTCCTAAAATACATGATTTCAGAGATAGTACTCGGCCCCTCATTATATGGTTCCTTCATTCCTTTATGTGTTATATACAAACGCTATACTTTTGGATTTATAAGCTGCCCGAAATTCGGAATATTTAAAATGGATCTTCTGTATGATAGGAGTAATTCTTTTAAAATTACCTCATATCAGTTATATTTAATTTTTACAGTTATATTTCAATATAATTTCGTTTGATATCTTGATACTTCGTAATGCCTAGTTAAAAAAAATAATAATAATTTCTGTCTATGTGAGTGTTAAGAATGGCACAACTGATATTGTATAACTAGTAAAACTCTAGCTTTAATAAAAGAATTTCTTGTCTTGTTCCAGTCACGTGCTGCTTTGGTACAAAGAAGAGGAAGGAAAGGGGAGGTAATTACTATTAGGTTGTTTTAACTTTACCTAGAAATAAAGTAATTTAGTAGTTTTATTAAAATCCACTAATTTAATTAAATAGTTTTATGTCCTGTTCCAAACTCATATATATGTTCAGTTTCCAATATTTGCTGGGTTTAAGCTAAATATTGGGATCCTCATCCCATGTATTGAATGAAAGTGTAATGTTCTTTTGAATATATTCAAATATTATAGCATCATATTATAGCTGCCATATTTAGAATTTTCATTTTGTGGTTCTTGTAAGTCTCCGCCTTTAATTCTATTACTACCATATTATATTTCTAAGAAAAAATAAAAGAAGTTTAATAAAACTATAGATCCAAAGTATTAAAGTTACTGTATAAATAATATATTAATTAAAATATTAGATTTAAAACAGTAGCACACTCATGCCTTAAATAAGAAGCCTTCCCCAAGGTTTAAACTTGCGCCCCTTGTCACAGTGCTAACACTACAAGAAACCGACACTTTGGCCGTTTGTTGTATTAATTTGCGTCGAGAGTTTCTTTATGATATGTGAAAATAACTGGACATTTAAAATGATTAGAAACGAACTATCAGAACGTTCCCTTCAAGTTCTGTATGTTTTTCATTAATTTAAACAACAGTTTATAAACTTCCGAACTTTAAATTTAGTAAATGTGTTAAATCTTACTGAGACAGAACGTTTTCGATCGCTATGTGCCGATATTCATCCGTGTCTTCTGCCTGGAGATGTTGGGTCAAGCGGTGGCGGTTTCAAAGGTATTTTTTCGATAGTATCAAAGAGTGTGTTTGATTTGTATTGTGTTTGTTCGCTTAATATGTTTGTACTTTGTGTTTTTGTGTGTCTGTTCGGGTAGTCCGGATAGTCATAAACTATTGTTGAAGTGATTAATAAGATTCACCAAACGTAATGGACTACAAAATTCAAATTATTTTTATATTATTAAATTTATTTAATAGAGTCAAATACCAGCTTATAAATTTCCACCTGTATGTTTGTCTGTATATAATTCTACGCTCTACGAACATGACTTTAAGAAACTATGAAAAATAAAAACATTTGCTATGACGTAGAATAAAATTATATTTTTTAAATTCATCAACATAGTACCTAATAATTATATATATATAACAATATGCATGTCTGCAGGCTTTAATTTTACCTGACAGTTTATTATCGTATTTATATTTTTTATAAATATCGTATTATTTGACAAGATTTATTCAAATTTCTACCTTTACAGTAGTTTTCGATGAGGACATGCTCAGCTATTTGTCAAACGCATACCCGAGAATAAAGTTTGTTCCTATTCTCGAGGTGATTCCTGAAGATGATGAAGAAGAGAAAGCGGAAATAGTTTATAAAAAAGCTGCAATATTTTCTACAAGTGATTCCGCACTATTTCCGCTAAAGATTGAAGTCCCTGCGTTCTACAGGACTCAGTCGTTTTGTAAGTTACTTTTATTTGTTCCTTACATTAGGAGAAATGTTTGTAAAATATTTGAACTGTGAGAGATTGTAGCAAACTGTCGCTGTCTATCAAAGGGCAGTCAGTTGTAGAACCTTCGGCAAAAAAGGGTTACTGCAAGCACATGGTATACCATAAATAATAATATGCTTCGAAATACTACATAGTAAGGAAAGTGGACTGTATCACAGGAGAGGGGAGTTACGTTAGGCATCGAGAGACACTGCGATTTATGGAGAAAACTCTCTACAAATGTATAAAAAGCACGTCCAACTAACACATAAAATAACACAAAAAATAGCTATGTATAAATTAGATTCCCTTAGAGTCAAATATCCTGTAGTAGCCTACATCCTAAGTAAACTTTATTACTCATGTAAGCTTTTCTATACAACTTCCAATAGACATAGACATTGCAATTAAATATTCCATGCAATAGATATTGCATAGGAAAGGTTAATGTAAATAATTTTATATTTATTTACAGACCTAAATATCCATTTATCTATTTAATTACCATCTATGTTTCTGAATATCTACCTAATCTTATGTTTACAAATTATATTGTATTTTTTCAGAAGCGACATTTCGGCTTCATGGTTTGGAACGACATCTGGTGGAGGTGAGCAAATATTTAACTACCACTACTATATTTAAGCTTAAAACTAAATAAGTTTAGAAACCCAGCAAGCTCTCTCAGCTTGTATGGGAGCACATCAAGCCGGAGACTCTATATCTTGCCGTAAACGTTTATAGACTAGCCTTGAGTCTTATTGCCTTTAGTAGCTCCTGTTTAGGATATACTCTTGCGACTTATCTGTGACGCAATTACAACCTGTGGGATATTGCCGGATGCAACGAAAAAGATATAATCTTAGCACAGTAGTAATCACAAGATTTTACTGTAATCAATAGATTCTGATACATCTATTTATCTATATATATATATATATATATATATATATATATATATATATATATATATATATATATATATATATATATAAATTGATAGATAGATAAATAGATATATCAGAATCACAATATTAAGGGGCGAAATAGAAATCGAATATCCTTGCTATTTGTCATTTCCTTCCTATGCAGTATCTGATGATGGACTATAATTTTTGTTTGTTTACTATTTATATGATTTCTTTTATTTAGTTTCTAATTTATGAAGCTGATGGTGGTCTATAACGTATCAATCTATCCATCTCTTGCAATGCTTCATTATTGCAAGGAACCTTTCTCTTATAATTGCATATACATCCTATGTATTGAATTTCTAGCTATGGGATTGTTTCCTCAATGCCTAAGTGCTGGATTTCAAGCACGTAGTCATTTAGATTAAACGTGTCCAAGACATCAACTTTTACAAATTTAATTAATAAATAAATATTTGAAAAAACTGTATTAAAATCAATTGCCATCCACTAAGGGTTGAAAAAATTATTTCATTGGTTGAATAAAAAAGTATTTTTTATAAAAAGACAGTCTTCATCATGGGCGAGTATCTCTGATGAATTCATCTAAACTAATTAGTTCAGTGAATAGTCTAAGCTATAACTAATCTCTCTGCACTGGTGTAAATATAGTGTTAGTAAATTGTTATAATTTTAACCTCATTCTTGAAGTTTACATGTTATATTAGCTATAATCATTGAGGATGACTTTGCGTTCTTAACTCACTGAATAATTAACTATTGACTGTGTGTTGGTGTTCGTTAGTACAGGATCGTCTTATCCGAACTTCCCTTAATCGAAACCCGGGTTAAATAGGCCAAATAGGACTGTTACGTGATTTTCACCCCAACACGGTAAACGTGAGGGGAGATGCGGGAGGTTTTGTTAGAAAATACAACTACTGTGATATTTAACAGTAGAAAATGTTTATGTGGTTTTACTTGAAGTAATATAATTTAAGATACTTAGCATTGATCATCCGAAATGGTTCCACCATCATTATGTCGGATAAGCGAGAGTTTTATTGTATTTCGTTATTACGTTCTCTCCCTGTAGCGCTACGCAATTATGGCAACAGCTGATCAGAGCTCAGCGTACTTTAGCTAAACCGGTGTAGATATAGTGTTAGTATATCGTTAAAATGTTAACTGTATTCTTGAAGTTTACGTGTTATATTAGCTTTACTCACTGCCGTTGAATTTGCCATCTTAACTCTCTGAAGAATTAACTATTGACTGTGTGTGTTGGTGTTCCTTAATACAGAGTGTTCTTATCAGAACTTCCCTTAACATAAACCCAGGTTAATTAGGCCAAATAGGGCTGTTCCGTGATGTTTACGCCAACACGGTACACGTGGGAGGAGATGCGGGCGGTTTTGTTAGAAAATACAACTACTGTGATATTTAACAATAGAACAAGTTTTATGTGGTTTTACTTGAAGTAATGTACTTCAAGATACTTAACATGGTTCCACTAGCATTTGGCATTAACATGAACATATGATGTTAGTGTTATATTTTATATTGTACGCGAGAAGCGTGTTGTAAAGTGTAACGGAGTGAAGATCTTGTTTCTTGGAACATTTTAGAATGACAATCAGGAGCGTAGCCAGGTCGTTGTTTTGGAGGGAGACACAACCCGAAGGGTCAGGTGGCGGAACTCCGCTTAGGAAATTTTGAATATCTTTATATCTAGAAATTAAAAATATTGATTTATTGGCACCTAAAATTACAGAATTGGGTCATCGGGAGCTGTTTTGCTAAAAACTTGCGCTGTTTTATAGGTTAATGTTGTTTGCTAATATTATTAGGTTTGGGGGGGGACTTGCTCCCCTGGCTACGCTATTGATTACAATTACTTGTTACAGCTTAATCTCAATGACTAAAAAAGGTTTAGATTTTGATACATTAAAAAAAAACTTCTATACGAGCATTTAAAACCATTACATGGATGTGCATTAAAAAGTTGTTGATCCGCATTTAAATTTATTTTTAATTATTATATTCTATTCACAGAATGCTGAAATGAATGTCTACCTGTTTACATGTTCTTTGTCTCGACCAATCTTCGAAATTACCCCTTTCGACACAACCTTTTCTAAATCTCTTGAAGAACAGGGTCATTTCAGGTGAGCAAAGTACAAAATTACTTAATAAGATAAAACAATACAATTAATTGTATGTTGGTCATTTAAAAATTCCTTTTTGTTTTGATTTCTAAATCAGTATAAATTATTTTGTAAATTATTTTATGTTAAGTAAAATGTTAGTTAATAGCAGTGGTGGACGGCGAAAGTGAATTTTATCCGTTGTATTTCGTGAATAAATGGGGCTGATGTTTAAATTTATAGGGTTTACTTTTCTTATTTGAAGGTAGTAAGTTTCTTTTCTTACTTAAAGTAAGTCCATCGTCCTTCACAACGTAAAATGTTTGTACTGCACGTTCTAAGTCCGATGTTTCCATAAAGTCACAAAACATTGCCCATTACTGACAATTTGTGTGGATTTTGTCAAGAAGTGTTTATTCCTGAAGTTTAGAGAACATGTTAGGGTACAGTCACAGGCAAAACTAATGTCAGTAATGTCAATGATTTATTGAATGTTTTCAGCAATATTAATAATAACAATAAAATCTAATAAATTACCGGCATCCGACAAAGTCTGGAGTCTTGCGCCGAATAAAGAGAAAGGTTTTCTTGAGAAAGCTTTACTATATCAATACATTTATACACTGAAAATGTTACCTAATTACTTCTTCAGGATATTCTTGCATGTACGTTAGAACGTATCGGTTAGGGTTTGTTGCGTAAAGGTGTCCTAAGGGAGTAAAGCTACCTCTAGCCTTGCACATTATTACGTCACATACGCCCTTAACCTCTGGAAATCCTGCACTTCTTATTCACAAAAATTGTCAATGTTTAATATACCTTGCATTTATATTACTCTATTTAGAAAAAAAATCTAATACTCAAGTATATGAAATTAATTTTGTGGAAATGATTAAAAGCGGAAATTTGGAATAAATAACATTTACTAGGTGCATGTAGGGGCAAATTTTAATATTCATATTTAAACAAACTTTACACTTTTGTATAATTTTATTTTTTATACAAATTAAATGTAATATAATTCAAGTTTTTCATAACAAATTTTCCTTATAAACAATATTTTTTCTAAATGAGTTTTGTAAAATGTTTGTTTACAAATCATACTCAGCTGGTTTTCACTGGAATGTATATCATAAGGAGAATTTTGATAATTTTAACTTCTTCAAAACCTTATAAATGTTGTAAATTTATTTTTAATGCCTAATTTCTATTCACAGAATGCTGAAATGAATGTCTACCCGCTTACATGTTCTTTGTCTCGACCAATCTTCGGAATTACCCCTTTCGACACAACCTTTTCTTAATCTCTTGAAGAACAGGGTCATTTCAGGTGAGCAAAGTACAAAATTATTTAATAAAATAAAACAATACATTAAATTGTATGTTGGTCATTTAAAAATTATTTTGTTTTGATTTCTAAATCAGTATTAAGTATTTCGTAAATGATTTTATGCTAAGTAAAATTTTAGTTTATAACTTAGGTGGGCTTCGAAAGTGAATTTTATCCGTTGTATTTCGTGAATAAATTTGGCTGATGTTTAAATTAATAGTGTTTAATTTTCTTATTGGAAGTAGTAAGTTTCTTTTCTTACTTGAAGTAAGTTCATCGTCCTTCACAACGTAAAATTTTTGCACTGCACGTTTTAAGTCCCATGTTTCCATAAAGTCACAAAACATTGCCCATTACTGACAATTTGTGGGGATTTCGTCAAGAAGTGTTTATTCTTGAAGTTTAGAGAACGTGTTAGTTTCCACTGAGGGTACAGTCACAGGCAAAACTAATTTCAGTAATGTCAATGATTATTGAATGTTTTCAGTAATATTAATAATAACAATAAAATCTAATAAATTACCGGCATCCGACAAAGTCTGGAGTCTTGCGCCGAATAAAGAGAAAGGTTTTCTTGAGAAAGCTTGACTTTATCAATACATTTATACACTAAAAATGTTACCTAATTACTTCTTCAGGAAATTTTTGCATGCACGTTAGAACGTGTCGGTTAGAGTTTGTTGCATAAAGGTGTCTTAAGGGAGTAAAGCTACCTCTAGCCTTGCACATTATTACGTCACATACGCCCTTAACCTCTGGAAATCGTGCATTTCTTATTCACAAAAATTGTCAATGTTTAATATACCTTGCATTTATATTACTCTATTTAGACAAAAAGTCTAATCCTCAAGTATATGAAATTTATTTTTTGGAAATGGTTAAAAGCGGAAATTTGGAATAAATAACATTTACTAGGTGCATGTAGGGGCAAATGTTAATATTCATATTTAAAAAAATTTTAAACTTTTGTATAATTTTATTTTTTATAAAAATTAAATGTAATATAATTCAAGTTTTTCATAACAAATTTTCGTTATAAACAATATTTTTTGTAAATGAGTTTTGTAAAATGTTTCTTTAAAATCATACTCAGCTGGTTTTCATTGGAATGTATATCGTAAGGAGAATTTTGATAACTTTAACTTCTTCAAAACCTTATAAATGTTGTAAATTGTGAAAAACCTATATTTTTCCGCTTCTTGCGTTTAAATAAGCATTTAATATAAGTGTTTAAATAGGAAATAAAAATATATATACTTGTAGCAGATATTCAAACCTAAGCGCAAAATGTTGTCTAATTTTTGGCTCAACAAGAATACCTAAAAGATAATCGTTTATGGCAGTGCTTCGCCCCAAATGTTTTCAAGGACCCCTACATAGATCGCTACATTGACAAGGACCCCTTAAATTCTTAGACAAATTGTAGATTACACGCAAAAGTTGACGCAATCACAAGTTTATTACAAGTACATTCAAGAAGTGCTTTATTTTTATTTTTAGATACATAATATAAAACTATCACGTCTTACAATTCGTAGATCCAGGAGTAATTGTGTTAATCCTCTTTATATTATTATTTTTTTATAACAAGGAGTTAATGAAATTAAAAAAAGTAACACAAGTTTGTTTTTTCGCGATAAACATAGAAAAAAATATACTAAGTATAATAATAATATTAATTATTCAAAATTGTTATAAAATGCAATTACATATTCTCACAACTTAACAACAATTGTAGTGAGATGAGTTGAATCTGTCCTTTGTGTTCATGATTTTGGGGATTGTTAGGTTGCGTACTTGAAACTTTTACTCTGACGTCATACTGCATATCAAGCCGGTTCCTATATTTATTTTTCAAGAAGCCTGTTGTTACGGATACAGTCTCAGCGAACGTGTTATTTAAAAATACATTTCTATTTCAGTGACATCTCTCGAACCCCTAAGACATTGGTCGCGGACCTCAAGGGTTCGGAACCACTGCTTTAGAGGTAAATAGTGCAGAACTTTCCTCAGAAGTAAATATACTTGTGGTCTGGGAATTTTCTAGTGCCGTTTCGTACTTCGTTGAAGCCGCTATAGGGTTTCCTACTTCATTGGCGTAGTAAGAAAGAAAGGTTCATGGCTATTTCAAAGTAGAACAATCCGGATATGGCTTTAAAACTTTTAAAGTCTTAACTTTACTGAATATTCTTATTCTGCTTGCATTTTACAAACCTAAGCAGTTTGCCAGTTACAAGGCTTCTGTAGAAGTCCGATCAAACTCCAATTTCTGTTACAGCGGTTGTCTCGTGGATATAAGACAAAAGTAATATTTGAGCGAGTGATTAATAAATAGCTAAACATGAACTCATAATTATTGTGGTACGCGTCTCGATCTTTCGGGTTATTCTCATTATCAGTGAATACACTGCACAATGCTTGACGTTTTAGTAACGCGCGCGCACCCACACACACAGACACGCATGAACATACACAAACACAAACACGCGCGTTTGTTCATGTGCGTTTAAGCGTTTAATTTCACGAGATCGCAATGCAATGGTAGATGAGAGGTGAAGTGATGAAGTATGATATAATGTTCCAAATAAATTTTATATGCTGTATGGCAATACGAGATTAGACGGCGCTAAATATGCAATTTAGGTGCAGGGATGTTTAAAGCCCGTGGTTTACTTGTGATTACCCAGAAAATAGACTGGCTACGCTTGAAACGAGTCTTTTATTAATTTATAAAACAACGTCGCTTGAATATGGTTTCTTTGTGTGTGTTTTTATGTCCGTAAGGTTAGTTTACTTGTGCATTTACACATTTACCTTCCCCAACGTCGATATGCTACGGTCGAAAAAAGAGTTTAATTGGTGGCATTGAACAAACGAACGTAAAATACTTTTACAAATATTTACAATAACCTGAAACAATCGACCTTGAGGTAGTATGTAGCTGGAGTGGGGGGACAAGAGCAGGGATAAACGGATGGAAAAATCAGGATGTACGAGCCCTAGAGATAGGCGTAACTGTAATAAGGCCATGGTACAAGTTTGCTTGGGTGTAACTGGATATCCGTTATAGCAAATGTGTTATAATAAAACTACACATTTAGTAATAAACAAAGGAATATCCTGGTGTATGGGAATGGATGAAATATTACTTAGGAGTATTTATCTACCCAACTTACTCGATACGCGTGATTATCTCTGTAACTGTTTTACATTCTTTGCTTTGTAAAAGTATTAACTCCTTACTATTTGCATTGTAACTATCTTACATTACTAATCCTATTTTTACGTCTTAGATCTGATCGCGTTTTTTATAAATTTCAATCCGATTTTATGTTGTACTTTCAGTTGTAATCTTTGGTTACGTATGTAAAACTTAAACTATATTCATGTCTATTGATATGTTACAAATAACATATAACAACGTGAGTTATAAGTTAGAGTTTGTAGTAGTAACACTCACTGATGATGATGTCTTGGTCATTGAAACGCGTATGAGAAATAAAGATTAATTTGGGAGTTTTGTGTATTTTCTATTTATATTTAACATAACCTTACAAGCTAAGCTCAAAGAATATTTATTTTGATATGTTACGTATTAGGTTTTTCAATACTTAATTTTTCTCGATATTATACGGAAACGCAGTCTGTTAGTGATTCAATGAACTACTAAAAACAAAACTTAAATTTATAATTGTTGCTTAGAAACGGACATTTTGAAGAACATATTATTAGGATTTTGTTCACACTCGTTGTCTTCCTGTAACTGGCGGACATGTACGGAAGAAGTGGAATTTTCCACATTTTTTCGCACTATAAAGCTCAGTCTTTTTGTAAAATTATTTTGCTTCATTTATAACGAAAACCGTACTTTTTGTAATTATTGCCACAATTATCCAAGAGCGTTCCTGTTTCGATTCCAGACACGTATAAATGTTTTTTAACCGCATAAAAATGTTATACTTTTTCGACTTTTAACTAAAACTTAGTGTTCTACAATACGGCACATGGTTTAGAAATTGTATTTATAGCGAAACTTTTTTTTGTTCTAAAATTCAACAATTGGCCATTATCATTGCTTCTCTTATAACCATTTATTCTTACATTTTTCTGTATTAACTGTATTATAGTAGTATTATATACTGCCAAACCCAATTTTACCAAATTTTGATTTCTTCTTTAAATATAGGCACTGCAGTTGTCAACAGATAAAAATTGAATTATTTCAAGTAATTTCTTAAAATTTCCAGCTAATAACAATGACTGCCCGTCGCCAGCATGAGGTCATGAATTACACTAATTTAAAATCAATTAATTGAAAAAAAATAGTAGTGATTTAAAATAGTGAAACCAAAATGTAAAATTGTTGCTTAGAAACGGACATTTACAGAGCATTTTATTAGGTTTTTGTTAACAACCATTGTCCCCCTGTAATGGGCGGATATGTACGGAAGAGGAGCGATATGTATGTCTCTAAGCGTGGCGTCTGTGTAAGGATGACTTTGTTAGGTTGAAAACATTCCAAATTTTTCCGCGCTACATACCTCAATCTTTGTGACTGATTATTGCGTTTATATTTAAAACGAAACTGTACTTTTTGCAGTTATCACCGATGTTTACCACTAAATTATTGCCTCCCTGTTTCGATTCCAGAGAAGTCCACATTTTTTTTCAAGCTACTACATAATGTTTAATTTTTTCGATTTTGGAACAAATAACTTGGATAGTGTCCCACAACACATGGCCCTAGACATTATGCTTATTTTAAAACTTATTTTGAAATAATTTCAACGATTGAGTCAATTTTGTTGTGTCGCTTATAATCATATAATCTTACATTTTTCATGTCTTTTGTGTTTAAGGAGAAAAACTTTCTTAGCTCCTTGTTTTTAAACGAAGTAAAAATTTTTAAATGATTTGAAATTTCTGGGAGTGTAAATTTGTAATGTCTATATGAAACATTCATTAAAGAAAACGTGGGTCGTATTTACTGACCGATTCCTTATACTATTACCTATAGGATAGGAACCACGTTTCCCCATTGAATGTTCATCTGGACATTAAAAACTTACTCTTTACACTCCCACACATTCCAAATTATTTTATACATTTTAGTTCGTTTGAAAATGTGGTACTAAGAGAGAGTTTTCTTCAAATTATCATTCTGTGCATTTTAGTATCGTGGAAGTAGTATATGGAAGTTTGCAATCGTTATCTTGCAATGCAATTCGCCCCAAGCTCGTCAAAGAGTTTGTTATCTCAATGAATATTATTGATTGTGATCCACTGACGACCCACTTAAAGATATGCATGTGTTTGTACGCTTTTAAATCTTAAACGATTTAATAATTATTGTAATGCACATTGGAACGTCCTGAAACACTCAATGGTCGGTGTCAGGGTCCTACATTCTAATTTTCTAATATTTCCTGAATTTCCTCTTCTTCTTGTTTTACATTTAACTAACCATAGTTGCGAAATTTTAAAAATAATTTTGAGTGAATGAATACAAACTCTTTTAAGGATTGAAAATTTTAACAAGATATATACAAGGAGTGTGCAAACTAATAGAAGGAATTGGAGAAAACAAAAGCAAAATAACCTCACATTTTAACAAACCTTTTCTTAAGCCTGACAATAAAAATTACTAAATAATTCTAAGTTTCACATATAACAAGGTAAACATGAAGACCTAAGCCATGCTACTAACTATATAACTTCCCGCATGCCAGAGACGGTGACATGATGATGTATATTATAAGGTAACTGTTACATTTTACAGACCCAGCCCAAGAGCCCGGCAGATAGTGGGGATGGACACTTCAACTTGAGTAACACACCATCTTCCCTCAGGACTCCATAGGATGAGTGGACAAGGCTTTAAGGTATGTTGCTATTTGCCTCTTTACTTTTATACAACTTTACACTGCTTCCTTCCTCTATTTATAAACATATTCAGTGGAAGTGATTTTTAGGATACATTTTCATAAGGTTTGAACCAACGCGTTTAACTGTTATTCAATACAAACTATTGCGGCATTTAGACATTCTAGTTAAACCAAAATACTGCGAATAATTTCAAAACACTACAATAATTAAGAATTATGACACCCCAGAACCCTCCAAATATACGTGTAAAGAGAACGGTGCCCTCCCTAAGGGCTGTATCCTGAATGTGCAAGTTTGCTGATTTTATTTGTATTATGCACAACTGTGAAAAACTACTTAGCCCGTAGTTATTGGCGGTATTGTTTTTTTATAAATCTTACTTTCAATAGAATTTGTAAATTGTACATAGCAACAGAAATTTTCTACAAAACGATGTCTTTTTTGTAATTTATTATATCAAACGATTTTTTAAAAGGGCTTCATATTTTTTGTAAGTTGGAAATAATTGTTTATGTTAAATACATTTTTAGTGGAAACCATTATTCTCTCTCTCTCTCATATATATACACACACACACACATATAAGTACACGAAGATAATAGGTCATCTGGAATGTAAAGAAATGGTTGCTATAACTGAACAAATACAAAAGATATCACTAGAAAACCTGACTCTCAGCATTACAGTACCTTATATTACTTTTCTATAATGTAAACGTAGGGGTGTAGGCCAGTGGTTACAAACAAACTGTTTTCAAGGACCCATCGGTCGCTACATTGACAAAGGCCCCTCAAATTTTCAAACTTAAATTGTAGAATACACTCATAATAATTTGAGTTATATTAGTTATTAGTAAGCAATTTATGGTTTGCCTACCCACTTACTTTAAGGCGGAATCTGTTCTTATATACGAAAAGTAAATTTGATGCTACCACAAGTTTATCACAAATACATTCAAGAAGTTTATTGAATATGTTAATGTTACGGTCCGAGTTGACAATGGGACAAATCTCTTGGTACGGCCGTCCTCAACAAATAAAATTAAGTGCTACTATAGGCAAGTTTGTAAATATTTACAAGTGTTTAGCATTAATATTTTGTTTGGAGTAAGGAGTTAATGAAGTAAACACAAAAATCAAATTTAGTCAGTTTTAATTGCGACAAACATAAAAGCACTATTGAATAAAAATATAATAAGAAAATTAATAATATTAGTTCAAATTTATGATTATGCATTTGAAAGATATCATAACTTGATAATAATGATTTCAGTGAGATGAGTTGAATCCGTACTTTGAGTTCATGATTTCAAAAATGTTAGGTCCCATACTTGAAACTTTTACTCTGAAATCATACTGCATATCAAGCCGATTCCTATATTTATTTTTCATGAAGTACATAGTTAAGGATGCCTGTTCGAATGGCTAACGTCAAAAAAAAAAAAAAAAATAGAAAACAATATTGTTAACATAGCAATTACAAACCGTTACATATTTAATTGTAACAATTCATGCTAATGAAACATTCTAACCACTACTTTAGTTACAATAACTGTAAAACGTTTTCTTTTTGACGTTACCCATTTTTTAGTGTTTTAATAAATGGTTTATATTTATACGAAAATTCACTGTACGGAAACTTGCCCGTTATTGCATGGTTGTCTGTATAAATAAATAGTTGTACCTGACTCGCAAGTCCATAGCATTTATTTAACAATAATCTCTGCGAGTGTAAACATGATTAGTAACTAAACGTACGTTCGAGGGGGGTCCATTTCTCTCTGGGGACAGACAAGGCGGGTCTCTAGATCTTACCATCAGCTCCTATCTACTCCCATCTTGAGAAAGGTTACAACCAGCTCTAGCATGCTTGTCTGCACTCTCGTTGAAGTCAAGCCTCGATTGCTTGAGACCCTTTATCCAGGGAACCCATTATTTCTGGTTAAAATTTGGAGTATGGGTTCTTTGTACCCGACAAAACATCAATTTTTTGTGGTAATGTAGAGGAAATAGCGTGCAATGCTGAGGATAAAAGAAAAACTACCTTAGCTGTAGCGGTGCTACTCGAAAGCCTTTAAGTGACATGAAAAATGGTTACCACTTGATATTCAATGTGATTTCCGTTTAAATCACTGGAACCCCTTTCGAACTCAGCATTTATAATGCAGATGGCCATCAGTCACTGCGGTTTTATGTTGGATGACGCTGGCCAGAACCAGATTCACTGGAATATTAGGAGCTCCCGAGGGATTTGAGGGTAAGGTAAGGCCTATCCCTCACCCTAATTGATGAGCTGCTCAGGGAGAACCAGGCCTATAGCGGTTTATTTTGAATATTAAGAGGGACATTGGCCATGCGCTACGTTTTTCAAAAGGTTTCGACCATACAAAAATTCAATAGAAACTAAATATGTAAATATTAAATATAAAAAATAATTATGTTACAGTAGTTATTTAATCGTACAACAATAAAACAGACGCTGAATTTACATTACCATGGTTTCCTAAAGACATTTTGAATCAAATTTTTTCAGTTTGAAAACAAAAATATGAAGCTTAAAAACTTTTGGGGACTGTGTAAGTACTATTTAAGTTATTTATCCTAATAGTGCTTATGTCACTATATATTCGTGGCCTCTAGACGGTATAGTTAGTCAATAACGAATAAACCACTGTTAGAGTCGAATTAGACTTCAGATATACATAGGGCGTAGGATAGTCTAGCTAGAACATTTTGTACTTAAACAGTAATGCAGTTATATTTTATTTAGGTAAATATAGTGAACATCTTTGTTCTCTGTTAAATGGTAAATTTTGAGGTTTCCAACTTATTGCCGAAAATGTAGATATTGTTCTTTTTATCAAGACTAAGTAACTGATCGCATTGCTAAATAACTATTAAAACTATATAAATGTCCCATCAGTGTACTCTAGAATTAGTTTGTTTATTGCTCGTGTATTTATTTCTATTAGTCTAAGTATATAAATCATTTCGCTATATTTTATTTACAAATGAAGACGTATATTTATGTATATTAATTTTTTTATGGTAAGACCACTGTTAGTGAAACCCATTATTCTCTCTCTCGCTCTCTTCCTACCTCCTATATAGACACATATATGTACACGAAGGTAATAGGTCATCTGGAATGTAAAGAACGGTTTGCTAAAGCTGAATAAATACAAAAGATATACCTATTAAACCTTATTTTCAGCTTTACCTTAAATTACTTTTCTATAAAGTAAACTTAGGCGTGTAGGACTGATTACCAACAAGTTGTTTCCAAGGACCCAATGAGGGCATCGCTACAATGACAAGGTCCCCACAAATTCTTAAACCTAAAATGTAGACCACACACATAATAACTTGAGTTATATTAGTTATTAATAAGTCAATTATGGTTAGCCTACCCACTTACTTTTAAGTGGAAACTGTTCTTACATAAGAATATTAAATGTGATGCTACCACAAGTTTATTACAAGTACATTCAAGAAGTTTTATTTTATTTAAGATACAAAATATAAAACTAACACATGTTAAAGTTCCTAGGTCCAGGCGAAATTTATTGAACCTATTTATATTAATATTTTGCTTGAAGTAAGGAGTTAATGAAGTAAACACAAAAATCAAAAGTCTGTTATAATTGCAACAAATCAATCTTAACAATAATTTCCGTGAGATGAGTTTAATCTGTCCTTTGAGTTCATGATTTCAGAAATGTTAGGCTCCATACTTCACACTTTTACTCTGACGTCATACTGCATATCAGGCCGATTCCTATATTTATTTTTCATGAAGTACATAGTCGAGGATGCAAGTTCACATCTGCAGGTAGTTGGAAAATGTAGTATTACCTTCATTACCTTATTGCTAAGTGTTTTGTAGTCTTTTTGTACTGGCAACGAAAATTTTACAATGATCTTTTTAGTGGACCACTATCGGTCAGTTCAAGTCGATCTTTTTCCTCTTCTGGAGGACTCTGAATCTTTTATATTCCAGAGAAAGCAGAACGGAGTTCTAATCCAACTCTCATTAGGATCTGGTCCAGGAAAGTATTCCCTGAAAGAGGTTGCTAAACTTTAAAGGAGATCAGTTATGCTTTGCTTTATTTGGTTTATTAAGTTTTCATCAGAAGGCTCCAAAAACTTTAATAGTGGAAATATTTGTAAGAGAACATTTATCAACCTTTGTTGCCCACAACAGACATTTTTAAACCATGGAACAGACCTTGTATTCAACTTTGATCGTATCTATATTATTACCTTGTAAGCATAGAATACAAAACTTCAAACGTTCAAACACAGCTAAGTAAGCAGTCACACAAAGCCAAGACATGTCTAAGTAAATCTCAATACTTGGTATCAAGAAGGAAGATTCTGACCTCAGCCTTTTCAGTACCACCTCGAGACAGCCACCTTACTTCAGTAATATACTTTTCAGTATAGGCCTACCACCTAGAGACTACCTTACTTCGGTATGGATAAGATGCGGAGCATTCTCACTGCCCAATAACAAAGAAAACAATCTAGACTACACCGCTTTAATGTAGTTAATACGTTTAACTACCTCATTGAGAGTTTTATGCAACACTTCAGGCAGTCTCTTGGATACCAAAGGCTCTCGATAAATCCAACGGTCGGATACGTCCGCAGTGAATGTGTTAAATATAAATATTTTAATATCAGTGACATCTCACTGACCCCTAAGACATTGCCCGCGGAACCTTAGGGGTTAGTTCCAGTTGGGAACCACTGGGGTAGGCACCCATAGCGTGCTTCCACGTATTTGGTTTCTTCATAATTATCAAAAAAGGTTGTCCACACTTTTTGGCAAAGAGTGTGGCCCAAGATAAAAATCGTTCATCTGAAAAACTGTTGATATCACTTTTTAAAAGCCTAGAAATGATTTTTCTATCTTGTATTTTGCATTACAATTAGAGTGATGCAAGTCTATAGATTGGTTATTTTCTTCTGTCTTTTTTTTGTTCATTTTCCTTTACAATATGGTCGAGAAATGTTTCTGCATAAGGGGTGGGTTTGTTGTTGGTACCCCCATTTTCCAATATTCACAAAACTCGTAAGCAACACTACACCGTTAAGAAACTATGCTCATACTAAGGTAAGAGCTGTGTGCCAGTATATATATATATATATATATATATATATATATATATATATATATATATATATATATATTTATAAAGAACAAAAGTCAATATACATATATAAACCAATATATATATTGCAATATGTATTCTTGTGTATTAATAAAGAACTAAGTCAAAATACAAATACAAGAATTATAATTAAATTTACAATTCAAAGCTTTTCGTTGGCTAACAGTACCCACATTTTAAGCCATTTATCATCCATTAGCCAAAGCCTCTGTATCGATGCACTTGTTCTATGCCCCTTTCCATGAAGAACCCCGTTTCCCTCCCTCACAATTGCCTACTACTTCACAACAATTGAAGACATATAAGCTATTTATCATCCTTAGCCAAAGCCTTTGTATCGATGCACTTGGGCTATGCCCTTTCCCATGTAGAACCCCGTTTCCCTCCCTCACAATTGCCTACTACTTCACAACAATTGAAGACATATAAGCTATTTATCATCCTTAGCCAAAGCCTTTGTATCGATGCACTTGGGCTATGCCCTTTCCCATGTAGAACCCCGTTTCCCTCCCTCACAATGCCTCCTACTTCACAACAATTGAAGACATATAAGCTATTTATCATCCATTAGCCAAAGCCTTTGTATCGATGCACTTGGGCTATGCCCCTTCCCATGTAGAACCCCGTTTCCCTCCCTCACAATTGTCTCCTACTTCACAACAATTGAAGACATATAAGCTATTTATCAACCACTAGCCAAAGCCTTTGTATCGATGCACTTGGGCTATGCCCCTTCCCATGTAGAACCCCATTTCCCTCCCTCACAATTGCCTACTACTTCACAACAATTGATGACATATAAGCTATTTATCATCCTTAGCCAAAGCCTTTGTATCGATGCACTTGGGCTATGCCCTTTCCCATGTAGAACCCCGTTTCCCTCCCTCACAATGCCTCCTACTTCACAACAATTGAAGACATATAAGCTATTTATCATCCATTAGCCAAAGCCTTTGTATCGATGCACTTGGGCTATGCCCCTTCCCATGTAGATCGCCGTTTCTCTTCCTCACAATTGCCTCCTACTTCACAACAATTAAAGACATATAAGCTATTTATCATCCATTAGCCAAAGCCTTTGTATCGATGCACTTGGGCTATGCCCCTTCCCATGTAGATCCCCGTTTCTCTCCCTCACAATTGCCTCCTACTTCACAACAATTAAAGACATATAAGCTATTTATCATCCATTAGCCAAAGCCTTTGTATCGACACACTTGGGCTATGCCCCTTCCCATGTAGATCCCCGTTTCCCTCCCTCACAATTGCCTCCTACTTCACAACAATTAAAGACATATAAGCTATTTATCATCCATTAGCCAAAGCCTTTGTATCGATGCTTTTGGGCTATGCCCCTTCCCATGTAGAACCCCGTTTCTCTCCCTCACAATTGCCTCCTACTTCACAACAATTAAAGACATATAAGCTATTTATCATCCATTAGCAAAAGCCTTTGTATCGATGGACTTGGGCTATGCCCCTTCCCATGTAGAACCCCGTTTCCCTCCCTCACAATTGCCTCCTACTTGACAACAATTGAAGACATATAAGCTATTTATCATCCATTAGCCAAAGCCTTTGTATCGATGCACTTGGGCTATGCGCCTTCCCATGTAGAACCCCGTTTCTCTCCCTCACAATTGCCTCCTATTTCACAACAATTGAAGACATATAAGCTATTTATCATCTATTAGCCAAAGCCTTTGTATCGATGCACTTGTGATATGCCCCTTCCCATGTAGAACCCCGTTTCCCTCCCTCACAATTGCCTCCTACTTGACAACAATTGAAGACATATAAGCTATTTATCATCTATTAGCAAAAGCCATTGTATCAATGCACTTGGGCTGTGACCCTACCCTTGTAGAATCCCGTTTCCCTCCCTCACAATTACCTCCTACTTCACAACAATTGAAGACATATAAGCTATTTATCATCTATTAGCAAAAGCCATTGTATCAATGCACTTGGGATATGCCCCTTCCCATGTAGAACCCCGTTTCCCTCCCTCACAATTGCCTCCTACTTGACAACAATTGAAGACATATAAGCTATTTATCATCTATTAGCCAAAGCCTTTGTATCGATGCACTTGGGCTATGCCCCTTCCCATGTAGAACCTCGTTTCTCTCCCTCACAATTGCCTCCTACTTCACAACAATTGAAGACATATAAGCTATTTATCATCTATTAGCAAAAGCCTTTGTATCGAAGCACTTGGTCTATTTCACCTTGTGTCCCTTTTATCCATTTTTTAATTAATCAAGTTTTCAATTATTTTAAAGCATTTATCATTTTCCTTTCTCCAAGTATTCTTCTCACTACATACTCTCGACAAATATTTCTTTCTTGTAGGTCTCTTTATACACGTTTCTACAAATACTTATTTTGCCTTGTATTCTAGAAAGAGTGTTTCTGGAAAAGAAAAACACATTTCATTACTATGAAACAGTCTTTGTTCTTGTTTCCAGTTTCTTCCTATTCTTCTTTCCTCTTTTTCCACACTTTACTGTTTCTTTCTGTCTCCTAAATCCCTCCCCTTCTCTCCTCTTTTTACTCTGTATTTTCGTCTCTTTCCCTTCAATGCTTCTTTCTGCTATGGTGTCTTTATCTCTTCCTCTCACTCTCTCTCTCTGTTTCACACACAATAATATCCGTGTTTAAGTTTATCTTCATCAATAGGACGAAGATGGCTCTCTTAAAAGCAAAATATTTGTGCCATATTGTCTGATGTGCGATGTTGGTAGTATAACAGCAAAATATAATTTAACAAGTCTTCCAATTTAATAAAAATAAAATAAACGAAGTGGAAATTTTGTTGTAAATAAATAAATGTGCACAGGAAGACAAATATTTAGTTTGATTTGTTGGAATACGTGAAGAGCATGTAGAGCTCTGCGTCAGGCAACTGAAACAGGGACATTGCTGTGAGGACTTTATCATTGTATTGAAGGGATACAAGAGCTGGAGATGGCCAGATGGTTAAGCGTTTAAAAGGAGACTTCCTTGAAAACGTTTATAGCCAGGTTAAGCATGTTTGTCTGCTTAATCCATTACTGGGAGGGGGGTTTATTGATATCCGTTTAGTAGTTTGTATTTTTCTTGCTAATGTCAGTTTTAAAGCTTTTTGCTTCTGACAGCTCTTATACTTCTTTAGGTGTGAGAATAGAGAAACCTAATTACAGATAGAAATCGTAAATTCACTAATACGCACCATCCTGAATCTTAATCACTTTGGTTTCGCAGATTCTCTTGTCACTCACTTGAAGGGCGAATATAAAAGAGTAAATTCAAAAGTAAAAGGTTAAATAGGTTGGATATTTATTCTCTATATAGTGCAAGTTTAAAACTGGTAATTTTGTTTATTTTTTAGTCCTAAAATACATGATTTCAGAGATAATACTCTGTCCTCCATTCTATGGTTCTTCCATTGCTTTATGTTTTATATTCAAACACTCTACTTTTCGATTTAATACTATCTGAAATTCGGAGGATGGACAATGGATTTTCTGCATGATAGGATTTATTCTTTTAAAAATACCTCATATTGGTTATATTTAATATATACATTTTAATTGGAGCTCCCGATTGATTTGAGAGAACCTAAAGCCTATGCATCCATGCAAACGTGGGACCATCCAGGGGCAGAGCGGTTGGTAGCATTTATAATGCAGATGACCATCAGTCATTGCGGTTATATATTGGATGATGCCGGGTAGAACCAGTATCACTTGAATATGAGGAGCTCCCGAGGGATTTGAGGGGAACGTAAGCCCTATGCCTCACTCCAATTGATGAGATTCTCCGTTAGAACCAGGTCTGTAGTGGTTTATTTTTGAATATTAAAACGTACATTGGGAATGCTCTACGTTCTTCAAAAGTTTTCGACCCTACCAAAATTCAATAATAACTAAATATGTAAATATAAAAGGACAAAAATATTTATATTACAGTAGTTAATTAAATCTTAACACAATTAAACAAACACTGTATTTACATTACCATGGTTTCCAAAGGACATTTTGAATCATTTTTTCTTAGTTTGAAAGAAAAAATATGAAGCTTAAAAACTTTTGGAGACTTTGTATGTTTTAATCAATTTATTTAAACTAATTTTGCTTATATCACTATATATTCGTGCCCTCTAGACGGTATATCTCTTCAATTACGAATAAACCACTGTTACAGTCGAATTAGACATTATATATATATATATATATATATATATATATATATATATATATATATATATATATATGTGTGTGTGTGTGTGTGTATGACGTCGACATTTAACTGGGCTGAAAATAGCCTACCTGGAAGCTATTGTACTTGAACAGTTTTTTGTTGTAGGTAAATATAGAAAAAACCTTTCCTTTGGTTAAATGTTACATTTAGACGTTTCCAACTTATTACCAAAAAGGTACATATTGTTCTATCAGATAAAATAAATTATTACATAAATATCTAATAAAACTATATAAATGTCCCATCAGTGTACTCTAGAATTAGTTTATTTATTGGTCGTGTATTTATTTCTATTAGCTAAAGTAGATGAATCTATTCATTATATTTGATTTACAAATGGCGACGTATATTTAGGCCTATGTATATTAATTGTTAATGTTAAAGCACTGTTAGTGGAACCCATTATTCTCTCCCCCCTTTCTCTCTCTCACATATATATATATAGGCTAATTCCTCTCTCTCATACACATTGGCCAGTGGTTACCAACAAATTGTTTTCAAGGACCCACTGGGGGCATCGGTCACTACATTGACAAGGACCCCCCAAATTCAATAAATGCTTAAATAGGCTGCTTATTCACTATATAATACTAGTTTAAAACTGGTGAATGTTGGAGAAAGAATTGTTATTATTTTTGTTATTAATCGTTATTATTTTTTAGTTCTAAAATACATAATTTAAGAGAAAGTACTCTGCTCCTCATTATATGGTTCCTCCATTGCTTTATGTCTTAAATACAAACACTATGCTTTTGGATTTAAAAGCTGTCAGAAATTCGGAGGATTTAAAATGGATCTTCTGTATGATAAGAGTTGTTCTTTTAAAATTACCTCATATCAGTTATATTTAATTTTTACAGTTATTTAAATATAATTTCGTTTGATATCTTGATCCTTCGTAATACCTAGTTAAAAAAAATTATAATTTGTGTCTATGTGAGCGTTAAGAATGGCACAACTGATATTGTATAACTAGTAAAACTCTAGCTTTAATAAAAGAATGTCTTGTCTTGTTCCAGTCACGTGCTGCTTTGGTGCAAAGAAGAGGAAGGAAAGGGGAGGTAATTACTATTAGGTTGTTTTAACTTTACCTAGAAATAAAGTAATTTAGTAGATTTATTAAAATCCACTAATATAATTAAAATAGTTTTACAGCTTGTTCCTAACGCGTATATTTGTTCAGTTTCCAATATTTGCTGGGTTCAAGCTAAATATTGGGATCCTCATCCCATGTTTTGAATGTAATTGTAATGTTCTTTTGAATATATTCAAATATTATAGCATCATATAACGGCTGCCAAATTTAGAATTTTCATTTTGTGGTTCATGTAAGTCGCCGCCTTTAATTCTACTACTACCTTATTATATTTCTAGGAGAAAATACATGACGTTTAATGAAACTATAGATCCAAAGTATTAAAGTTACTGTATAAATATTATGTATTTAAAATATTAGATTTAAACCATTAGCACACTCATGTACCTTAAATAATTTTATTTTTATTAATCACTTAAACTACAGTTTATAACCATCCGAACTTTAAATTTAGTAAATGTGTTAAATCTTACTAACACAGAACGTTTTATGTGCCGATCTTCATCCGTGTCTTCTGCTTGGAGAGGTCGGGTCATGCGGTGGCGGTTTCAAAGGTAGGTTTTCGATAGTATCAAAGAGTGTGCGTGATGTGAATTGTGTTTATTCGTTTAATATGTTTGTTTTTTGTGTTTTTGTGTGTCTGTTCGGGTAGTCCGGATAGTCGTAAACTATTGTTGAAGTGATTAATAAGATTCACCAAACGTAATGGATTACAAAATTCAATTTATTTTTATATTATTAAATTTATTTTAGGAGTCAAATACCGGCTTATAAAATTCGACCTGTATTTTTTTCTGTATATATATATATATATATATATATATATATATATATATATATATATATATATATATCTACGCTCTACGAACATGACTTTAAGAAACTATGAAAAATAAAAACATTAGCTATGATGTAGAATAAAATTATTTTTTTAAAATTCACTAACATAGGAGCTAATAATTATGTATATCACAATATGCATGTCTGCAGGCTTTTATTTTACCTGACAGTTTATTATCGTATTATATTGTTTATAAATATCGTATTATTTGACAAGATTTATTCAAATTTCTACCTTTACAGTAGTTTTCGATGAGGACATGGTTAGCTATTTGTCAAGCGCATACCCGAGAATAAAGTTTGTTCCTATTCTCGAGGTGATTCCTGAAGACAATGAAGAAGAGAAAGCGGAAATAGTTTATAAAAAAGCTGCAATATTTTCTACAAGTGATTCCGCACTATTTCCGCTAAAGATTGAAGTCCCTGCGTTCTACAGGACTCAGTCGTTTTGTAAGTTACTTTTATTTGTTCCTTACATTAGGAAAACTTATTGTAAAATATTTGAACTGTGAGGGATTGTAGCAAACTGTCGCTGTCTATCAAAGGGCAGTCCGTTGTAGAACCTTCGGCAAAAAAGGGTTACTGCACGTACCTGGTATACCATAAATAATAATATGCTTCGAAAGACTACATAGTAAGGAAAGTGGACTCTATCGCTGGAGAGGAGAGTTAAGTTCGGCATCGAGATACCCTGCGATTTATGGAGAAAACTCTCTACAAATGCATAAAAAGCACGTCAAACTAACACCTGCAGCTTCAGAAATTTTCAGAATATCCCACCGAAGCCAAAGATAAAGTGAAGCAGGATTCGTTCTGATAAGACAAAAGAAAAACTAGCGGCATAAGGTAGCCAATAAAATTTGAAGAGGATGTAACCTACATGGAAACTATCCAAAGGAAACACGAGTTAGTCAAACTCCAGTACTCGAGCGGGGGGGGGGCGTCTTGGTATTTTTGGAACAAGTTCTAAATTAAAATGAAAAGAAGTAAACTCGCTAAATGAAAGTAGTAAGGAGTATTAGTGAGAGGAAATAAATTTTACGTACTGTATAGAAGCAATTCGAGAATAGGAGAGCGAAGTAAAAAATGGGAAATATTAGTAAGTGGCTGGGCGATCAAGTGAAGTGAAACAAGAAACCATGCTAGAGATAGTTCGTTAACAACTAAAACTATTAATTTATCTTAAATTCAAAACCAACTCTTTAAAGTACAAAATATTAAGTTTTATAAACTTTTTATTATTTTCTTTAAGTAATAATGAATTTCAAATATAAACTTTATCAAGCCAAGTGCAGTAACCTATACAAGCCTTAAGATAATTAAGTGCAATTTTATAAGATTTTATTAGTAGAAAGAATAATTATAGGAGTTTTGATGCATATCGTCAAATTAGAGCTGGACAACTTCCTGTAAATTATAAGACTTTGAACTCAAACTTGAAGTTAATCTGTCATATTAAAAAACAATTAGCTGTATATTAATTTGATTCCCTTAGAGACAAAATATCCTGTAGTAGCCTACATCCTAAGTACACTTCATTACTCATTTAAGCATTTCTATACAACTTCCAATAGACATTGCATAGGAAAGGTTAATGTAAATAATTTTATTTTTATTTACAGACCTAAATATTCATTTATCTATTTACTTACCATCTATGTTTCTGAATATCTACCTAATATTATTTATTTATCATTTTCACTACACTAAATGTTTACAAATTATATTGAATTTTTTCAGAAGCGACATTTCGGCTTCGTGGTTTGGAACGACATCTGGTGGAGGTGAGCAAACATTTTACTACCACTGCTATATATTTAAGCTATAAAATAAATAAGTTTTGGAACCCAGCAAGCTCTCTGCTTGTATGGGAGCACACCAAGCCGGAAACTCTATATCTTGCCGTATACGTTTATAGACTAGCCTTGAGTTTTACTGCCTTTAGCAGCTCCAAGCTGTTTAGGTTGTACTCTTGCGACTTATCTGTGACGCAATTACATCCTGTGGGATATTGCCGCATGCCACCGAAATATATATAATCTTAGCACGGTAGTAATCTCAATATTAAACACAATATAGAAAAAAAAATTGTAAAGTAATTCCTACTCAGGTTAACCAAAAAAGATTTTAATGTAGTGATTCTTTAATTTATAATTACAATTATTATTAATTTATATATATGTATATATACTGTATAGAGAGAGAGATCAGAATCACAATATTGGCGAAATCGAAATCGAATTTCCTTGCAATTTTTCATTTCCTTCCTATACACTATATGATGATGGACTATAATTTTTGTTTGATTACTGTTTATATGATTTCTTTTATTTAGTTTCTAAATTATGAAGCGGATTGTGGTCTATAACTTATCATTCTATCCACCTCTTGTAATGCTTCATTATTGCAAATAACCTTTCTCTTATAATTGTATATACATCCTATGTATTGAATTTCTAGCTATGGGATTGTCACCTCAATGCCTAAGTGCTGGATTTCAAACACGTAGTCATTCAGTTTAAACGCGTCCAAGACATCAACTTTTACAAATTTAATTAATAAATAAATATTTGAAAAGACTGTGTTAACATTAATTGCCATCCACTAAGGGTTGAAAAAAATTATTTCATTAATTGAGTAAAAAAGTATTGTTAGTAAAAAGACAGTCTTCATCATGGGCGAGTATCTCTGATGAATTCATCTGAACTAATTTGTTCAGTGAATAGTCTAAGCTATAACTAATCTCTCTGAACTGGTGTAGATATAGTGTTAGTAAATAGTTATAATTTTAACCTCATTTTTGAAGTTTACATGTTATATTAGCTATACTCACTGCTGATGGCTTTGCCATCTTAACTCACTGAAGAATTAACTATTGACTGTGAGTTGGTGTTCTTTAATACAGCCTCGTTTCATCTGAACTTCCCTTAACCGAAACCCGGGTTAAATAGGAAAAATATGACTGTTACGTGATTTTTACCCCAACACGGTAAACGTGAGGGGAGATGCGGGAGGTTTTTGTTAGAAAATACATATACTGTGATATTTAACATTAGAAAAGGTTTTATGTGGTTTTACTTGAAGATATATACTTTAGGATACTTAGCATGGCTCATCCGAAAAGGTTCCGCTCCCATTATGTCGGATAAGCAGGAGTTTTATTGTCTTTAGTTATTACGTTCTCTCCCTGCAACGCTCCGCGATAATGGCAACAGCTGATCAGAGCATAGCGTACTTTTACAGCGCGAGACAATTTGCAACCATTGTAAGAACTTGAGGGGTATTGGGCATTAACAAGAACACATGATGATAGTGTTATATTTTATATTGTTCGCGAGAAGAGTGTTGTAACGTGTAACGGAGTGAAGATCCTGTTTCTTGGAACATTTTAGGATGACAATTACTTGTTACCGCCTTATCACAATGACTTTACACTTTTGTATAAGAAATGTTGTGTTGCGCTGTTTTACCTTGTTTTACGTAGTCCAGACGAACATTTAAAGAACTTTACATAAATATGTATTGAAAAACTGTTGATCTGAATTAAAATTTATTTTTAATATTTATCTTCTATTCACAGAATGCTGAAATGAGTGTCTACCCGCTTACATGTTCTTTGTCTCGACCATGTCTTCGAAATTACCCCTTTCGACACAACCTTTTCTAAATCTCTTGAAGAACAGGGTCATTTCAGGTGAGCAACGAACAAAATTACTTAATAAAATAAAACAATACACTAAATTGTATGTTGGTCAGGTACAAAAAAATTTTATTTATATTTTTAAATCAATATACATTATTTTGTAAATTGTTTTATGCTAAATAAAATGTTAGTTAATAGCGGGGTTGGACGGTGTAAGTGAATTTTATGCGTTGTATTTCGTGAATAAATGGGGTTGATGTTTAAATTTATACGGTTTAATTTTCTTTTTTGAACAAGTAATTTATTGTTCTTCGCATCATCTAATTTGTGGGTTACACGTTTCTAAGTACGATGTTTTCATAAATTCACAAAACTTTGCCAAGTACTATTAAATTGTGAGGTTTTTCTCAAGAAAGTGTCTATTCTTGAAGTTTATAGAACGTATTAGATTCCAGTAAGTGTACAGGCACAGGCAAAACTAATGTCAGTTATCTCAATGATTTATTAGATGATTGATTTTTTGAATCTTCTAAGTAAATTATTGATAACAACAAAGTATAATCTATTATCAGCACTCGACAAAGTGTGGAATCTTGCGCCGAAGAAAGAGAGAAGTTTTCTCGAGTAAGCTTTACTTTATCAATACATTTATACACTGAAAACGTTTCCTAATTATTTCCTTTACAACACAACATGTCGGTTAGGCTTTGTGGCCTAAAGGTGTCCTAAGGGAGTAAAGCTAGCTCTAGCCTTGCACATTATTACGACACATACGCCCTTAACCTCTGGTAATCCTGCACTTCTTATTCACAAAAATTGTCAATGTCTAATATACCTTGCATTTATATTATTCTATTTAGACAAAAAGTCTAATACTCAAGTATATGAAATTTATATTGTTTAAATGGTTGAAAACGGAAATTTGGAATAATTAACTAGGGGCAAGTAGGGACAAATGCCCGTATTCATATTGATACAAATTTTTAACTTTTGTATAATTTTATTTTTAATAAAAATTGAATTTCATATAATTCAATTTTTTCAAAATAAAATTTGTTTGTGAATTATATTTTACGTGAAAGCCTTTGGTTATGATATTCGTTTACAAATCATACTCAGGTGTTTTTCATTGCAATATAAAAATCCCCCCCCCCAAATCCTTATAAATATAAAACTACCACGTGGTACAATTCGTAGATCCAGGCGGAATTGTTTTAATCCTCATTATATTATTATTTGTTTTGAACAAGGAGTTAATGAGATAAAAAAAAGTAACACAAGTTTGTTTTTTTCGCGATAAACAGAGAAAAAATAAAATATGTATAATAATAATATTAATTATTCAAAATTGTTATAAAATGCAATTACATATTCTCACAACTTAGCAACAATTGTAGTGAGATGAGTTGAATCTGTCCTTTGGGTTCATGATCTTGGAGAAATGTTAGGCTCCGTACTTGTCACTTTTACTCTGACGTCATACTGCATATCAAGCCGGTTCCTATATTTATTTTTCATGAAACCCGTTGTTACGGATACAGTCTCGCGATCGTGTTATATAAAAATACATTTCTATTTCAGTGACATCTCTCGAACCCCTAAGACATTGCTCGCGGACCTCTAGGGTTCGGAACCACTGCTTTAGAGGTAAATAGTGCAGAACTTTCCTCAGAAGTAAATATACTTGCGGACTGGGAATTTTCTAGTGCCGTTTCGTACTTCATTGAAGCCGCTACAGAATGTCCTACTTCATTGGCGTAGTAAGAAATAAAGTTTCATAGCTATTTCAAAGTAGAACAATCCGGATATGACGCACTAATAATACAAACCATTTGAGGGATTCTCAAACTATGTCAGAACTGGGCCGTATGTCATATAATTTCCACACCCCTCCCCCAGCCCCGAAACGTCAGTATCGTGACCTCTAGACTAGTTTTTAGTTTTACGTTTTTCATTTTGTAGGAAAAACTACATGGAACATTATCTTTCTTTACTCTTCAGGAGAAAATAACCTATTATAATATAGTAGGGATGGAACGGCTCCTAAGCTTTTCGATTCTATTACCAATTTCGTTTCTAAATCTTTTCTTTCGATTCTAGATATTCAGGTCAATTCTCGATTTTTCTTGTTATATATGCCTCCATGATATTCTCTAATAATAATTTAGCTTACAATATAGTGAAGCGTTTTGAAAACTCTGTTTTAATATAATAGGCTACACAAAACGTTGTTTGTTATGATTATGAATAGGAATATCTGAAAGAATAACAAATATATAGGATAAAAGTGACAAATAAACGGACCATGAGTGCTTGCGATCGTCTTTGTTGTTGTTCGTTACAAATATTAATAAGATTTTTGTGATCACAATTTGCGTTTAAATCCATTCAAACCAAACAATACATAAATAAAACATAGTTGATGATTAGTTATGTTCCCAATAAATTACACAGTTCACTTATTTTAACAATTTAAAAAACAAGAATCGGAATCGGCGCTTTAATCAATGCAGAATCGAGTATCGACTATCACTAGATAAAATTACAATCAACGACTCCTGGAATCGAAAATCGGAATCGGCGCATCTGTATAACATAGTGTTCATCGGTCTGGGCGACGATGTAGCTATAGAAAAATGTAGAAATTAATATAGGAAAATCATTGTACATAAAATTAATTTGTACTAAATATATGAAATAGCGGTGTGCTCGTAAAATTTATCAAATGTGATGCACTTTAATTCCATACAATTTATATTAAATAAAAGGAATAAATCATTTTAAAATACACGATACGAAGTTACAATAAATCTGTTTATTCTGATTTAGCTGCCACCAGAGTCATCGAAATTCTTCTTGCTTTGACGCCGGCCTAGGATCGGCACCCTTTCGGCCTTATCATCAAAATTCATGGGATGTAACCAACCCGCGTCCGTGCACCGCACACGTACATCCCGGGGAACGGAACTACGCCGTTTGCAAAATGGGTTTGTAGCAAACAATAACGGAAGATTTTAACAAACTTGAGTACAACAGAACTGAGGTTAGTGAAGTTTAACAGCATTCAAAGACTAACCTTCCATAAATTCTTACGCGAAATAAAACGCTGACAGAAAGATTTCCTCCCGGAATGTGCGGAAGAAGACGGACGAAGCAACAGTGAAACACAATTTTAGTGAATAAAAGTAGAGCCGACCTGTATAAAAAGGCCGACCAGGCAGAAAAATCCGGTAAACAATCAAACCAGAACTTTAAAATTACAGCAAAAATTTCAAATAAAGTAAATGAAGCAGAGCCTTAAAATGCAAAAAGAACGCCAATAGAACACGTTGACATTTTTGTAACAAGAAAAATAACTTTCAGTCATTTTGTGTTATTGCCGTGTTGACTTTTTTTTTTAATCTAATACATTATTATAAGTATATATATAAATTTATATATATAAAACTTTAAGATCTAAAATTTTATTCGTAAATTCTAAACAAACAGGATTTAACTACGAATTTCATGCCCTATCCAAATACCTAATAACTAGAATGTGTAAAGAAAAACCATTCTAAAGAATGGACAGTTTTGTTCATTTGGAAGAGAAGTAGAATACAAACAGTGAAAGGAAGTGAAAACGCAGCTAGGAACACCATTGGCATTGGAAAATACCAGCAAGAATATATCGTATTATAGGTCACAATGTATCATAAGAATTTTGTGATTGGAGGAAGTCTAACCACCAGAGGAGGAGTAGCCAGAGAGGGAAGCAGAAGGCAACGAAGCCAGTTTTTAGCGTCGTATGAGTAGTTAACCCGGAAAGTCGTTTCGAACTCGCTATGCTTTTTAAATTAAAGTGTAGAAGAATCATAAGGCCTAAGTTCGTTTGTAGGGGTAGCCTGTTAGCCTAATATGTGAGTTTCCCAACCATTGTAGGGATTTTAATCTCTAAATGTGGTCTTTTTATCAGAATTTGTGTTGCGTTTTCTAAGTATTGAAGTCAGTAAAAAAAGCGCAGTGAAATTTGTAATTCGAATGTAGAAGCAGAGCAGTGACTAACTTTCAAGTTACCAAAGTTAAATTAAAATATTTTAAATTGTCGGTTCAAGAAAATTCTAAAGAAATCCAATATCTAAAATTTAAGCCTAAAGTCGGAAAAGAATTGATATAGAAAAAAAGGATAAAGATAGTGAAATTATAACCTTGTGATAAATAAAGAACTTTCGAATTTTAAAAACTAAATTTGCGGTAACACATAAACACTAAAGAAAGAATTGAGGCAGAAGAGCGAAAACCAACTCAAAATAATACAGAGGCAAGGACTCAATCGGATCACAAAGTAGATCGTCCAAAACAACCTGAGAGGTCTGTTCCAAACTTGTACTAAGTTTTACAAGGATGCTGGAACCTGCTGGAGTTATAAAAGGTTAAAGCTTTCTTCTTTCTTTCTAACAAGTGAAAAATTTAATTTTTTGGGGTTGTAATAGAGATTTAAAAAATTCTTTTGAAGTAAATTTTCATGTGTTTTTGTGTATAGTGGCTATATCTTGTTAGAACAAATAAGGCTTGAGACAAATACGACGCCATACTGGTTTACGTCATAAAACCAAGATGGCGGTATTAAACTAGTCAGATGTAAAGAAACGTTTAGAAATAGTCAAAAATGAAATAATCACTTCAACCTTAAATAAAGGTAGTTTTAAATGAGTACACGAATTATAACGAGTAAAAATGTTTGTAAAATGTTGCAAATTAAGAAGTAAATAAATAAAGGGGTTTTTACAAAAATGTCAGGAATACTAGAGGAACCTTAACATATATAATTGTGCTACTTCTAGGGACCTGAACTGATGGAAAATTGTTTATATAAAATAATTATTATGTCTAGAGGGTTTTTGATTTAGAAATAAATGTGGTTATAGAAAATTTGTATCTAATTATGTTCTTGTAATTTAAAAATGAAGTTAGTTTGTAGGGGTAGCTTAGAAGCCTAATATGTGAGTTTCCCAACCCTTTTTGAGGGATGTTGCTCTCTAAATGTTGTCTTTTTAACAGAACTTGTGTTGTGTTTTCTAAGAATTGAAGTTGGTAAAAAAAGGGGAGTAAAATTTGTATTTCAGTTGCAGAACGGTGAATAATTTTCAAGTTACCAGGATTAAATTTTAATTTTTTAAATTGTCGGTTCAAGAAAATTCTAAAGAAATCCAAATTCTAAAATTTAAGCCTAAAGTCGGAAATGAATTGATATAGGTAAAAAAGTATAAAGATAGTGAAATTATAACCTTGTAATAAATAAAGAATTTTCGAATTTTAAAAACTAAATTTGCGGTAACACGTAAAACAGTGACGTAAAAATGGAGGCAGAAGAGCGATAACCAACTCAAAATAATACACAGGGAAAGACTCAATCGGATCATAAAGTAGATCAGCAAAAACAAACTTGAGAAGTCTGTTCCAAACTAGTAACAGGATTTACAAGGATGCTGGAACCTGCTGGAGTTATAAGAGGTTAGAGCTTTCTTAATTCTTTCCAATAAGTATAAAGTTTAATTATTTGAGGTTAAAATGGAAAATAAACTTTTTTTTGACGTCAGTTTTTATGAAAATATGTTTTAGAGTATAGTGGATTTATCTTGTTAGAACGAATAAACCCTGAGATAAATGCGACGCCATACTGGTTTACGTCATAAAACCAAGGTGGCGGTATTAAACTAGTCAGATGTAAAGAAACGTTTAGAAATAGTAAAAATTTGAAATATTCCCTTCAACCTTAAATAAAGATAATTTATTTTAAATGAGTAGGCAAATTAATACAAGTAAACATGTTTGTAAAATGTTGCAAATTAAGAAGTAGATAAATAAAGGGTTTTTTACAAAAATGTCAGTAATACAAGAGGAACCTTAACATATATAATTGTGCTACTTCTAGGGAACTAAACTGTTGGAAATTTGCTTATATAAAATAATTATTATGTCTAGAGGGCTTTTGATTTAGAAATAAATGTGGTTATAGAAAATGTGTATCTAATTATGTTCTTGTTATTTAAAAATTAAATGGTTAGTTGTTTGCTAGAAATTAGGGCAATTGTTAAATCAGTTGTAAATCCAATATATACAAAGACAGTTGGAAATAAAGAAAATTTAGGGTCATGCAGAAATGTCAGGCAACATAAATGAAATGTTTGAAATAATTTTTATGTACTTAAAATAAGGGGTTAAATGAATTATATTAACGCTTAACTTAATCTGTTTTGAAAAATAAATTCACTGTTAAGATTAAAAATAATTTTGTCTGAACCTTTTGTTTAGTATTCAGGGCCCATAAATATTTTTTTAGAAGGAAATATCATTAAGGGTTTATCCTTAGATAGGAAATAGGGTTAATCATCTTTAAAGTAATAACCATAGCAAACTAAATAGAATGTTATTATAAAATCATAGAAATAAGTTATTGTTTTAGGAGCATAAAAAGGAAGAATAAGAAGATTTTCAGGTAAGTTATTTGATCACGAATATGAAAATTTCTGATATAATTATGATCTTTTAAGTATTTGTGATATTGTGTGTGTTTGTGTGTATGTGTAGTTTGTGTGTTGTGTTGTGTGTTGTGTGTCTGTGTGTGTGTGTGTGTGTGTGTGTGTGTGTGTGTGTGTGTGTGTGTGTGTGTGTGTGTGTGTGTGTGTGTGTGTGTGAGTGTCTGTTTGTGTGTGTGTGAGTTTGTTTGTTAGTCTATTTTCAGAAATACTTGTATATAAATATTCCAGATATTTTTAACAAATACTCAGTTTAATAGATGGATTCTGATAAATCTCCTCTTCAAACCTAATAACGTACAATATTTAATATAAAACTATCAATATTCAATATTATCAGGCCTATAGTTTATTGTACTCACTCTAATTCCCTTAAGGAAACGCATTAAAACACGAAATAGAGTGCAATATTTCCTTATAACCAGATAATAAATTATAATTTGCTGAGAAATAGCAGTAAGTTGTGATTTTAGTCCAGGTAAAAAATTAAGACTTTTAAAAATTATTAGATTTTATTTTATTTATTATTGTTTGTAGTTTGTATTTAAATTTCATCACATAGTTCCCAATAACTATACACAGGTATTTAATATATGCATTTAGCAAATAGTCAATTTCTATATTTATAGGAATTAACATTGAAAACGATTTAAACATAACCTCTAAATTTAGAGGAAAGCCGTTGTTTAGCCTAAATGAAATTATTTGTTCCAGATGAGGATTCACGCATGAACTAATAGAGTTTACACGTGCCGCAAGCTGGAACTAAAGTTTTACTCTGTGCTGTAGACGTTTACACTTGGAAAATAAAAGAACTTGAACTTAAGTGAGTGGAGAAGGTAAATTTGTTATACTATAAAGTAAACGTGTCTAGCTTGATATTTACACCGATAAGTTCTTTTGGCCTTAGCGTTGTAGGATGACTTTTGTCGAGACACAACCTGAATTTTAACAAGGCAATGGCTCAGTAAATTTGGCGCACTTATTAAAATTTTTTTTTTTCTTACAATGTATCGCTACCATTCTTGATTTTTTAAAATAATAATCAATAACTGAGTAACGCATTGAAGAAACTCAAAGCATTTATGTAGAAATTGTGTAACTTATTGCCTACAGTAACATTTCTTTCTATCGTCTTCTGTCTTGCTTAAAACGAAGTGTTAAGTTGAGCCGATATTCCGTCATGCAAAGTGTTACATCCCTGCTTGGCCTCACTTACAACAGAGATAATAAAATGTACACACTTAGAGGCTGGAACATAATTTAAAGAGACGACTTCACATATCTTGAGAGTTCACAGTATTGATAGTTGTTTAGTGTGTGCAAAACAATTTGTCAGTCTAAAAAAGTTTATCAATTCGTAAACGAATAATAAGACGGTAAAGTATGGTCTTTAAGACAAATCAATAAACAATAATGGAACTAACGCTGTGTGCTGTTCCTCACCCTACTATAGCAACAGTACTTTTATTCCCGTAGATAAAGAGTGTTTAAATGGTAGTTGATTTCAATTTACATGTAGAATTATAACTTCCTAGGCATGCAATGGTGTTCACATGACCTCTAATGCAGCATACAGCTTACAGACAGTGAAGCATGTTTAAATTATTGGCATTATCGTTTTGCCAATAAACCCATTATAAACCTATTTCAACTTGTCCATTAGCGCAAGGTTCACTAGACATTTCTTTTTCCAACACCGAGACTTTTTCACTTCCACGTGAAGTTTTTTTAAAGTTTCTGACTAAAAATATTTCTTGTTCCTAACTTTAACTTAAAACTTCTTTTTGTGCTTGATAATTTTTTTTTACGTGTTCTTTGTAAAGTGTACCATTTCCCACATACATAGACCTTCTGTCTGTTCAGCTTTATTAAATAAGTTCTTAAAGTCATATAATTGCCATTGCGCTGGATAAAGACGCAGCCTCTTCAGCGAAATGAACAAAAATCAATCTCCTACACAACGTATTTTCAATTAGAAATAAAGAGCTAGTTATCGTAAGCATCAGTAAACAGAAGAGACCGTTCTTTTTTGAGTCTTCTCTACTTTCAGGTGAAGATGTTTCTGAATAAATCTTTCTTGTTCTCCACTTCAACTTAAAACTTCTTTTCGTACGTAGTATTTTTTTAATGTGTAAATTATGAAGTGCACCATTTCACACATACACTCTCTCTGTACAGCTCTATTATATAGGTTCCCAAAGCCAAATAATTGCCTCCACGTTTGATAACAAACATTGGTTGTTGGTGGCTGCAAGGGGAATGGAGTACTGTACACTACGTGAGGGTAAGTACAAACAGCAATCCCAATGGCTCTTCTGTACATAGCAATACTTATGTACTGTACTGTAATATTTTACAAATTATACAGTATGTAATATACATATGCAATTCCCGTATCTATGTACATGTTTACACTACTGTATACTGTAATTGTCTGTAAGTATAGTATTTAACACACCTCGTCCTAATTACCCGCGGATATGGAGGCACAACTGTAATCATATTAGTCCACATTATTATGCTTGTATTTTAACCTTTTTATTCCTCTTTATTTACAGTAATAAAAGTCTACATTTACAGTCTAATATTTTTTTCTTTACAAATTACATTGTTCTAAAGGTGTGGCAACTAATAGTTTAAACTTAGGTATTTAATAGAAGAACTCACTAAGTTTAATGCTTTCAGGAATTAGTTACAATTTTACCTAATAATACTTACTTTAAGTTAACAATGGATTTTACAAACAAATTGTAGGCTCTCCTGTGGGATCTAACACCTAGCCTATGTAATCCAATGGAGAATGGGAGATGTAGAATATCTGGGAAAAGTAAAACACATTTGAGACTATATTAACTGCTTGAGAATGATATTTTCACTGCCGTTCCTCGGAATAGAATGCGTGATGTAGTCGGTTTGTTTAGTAAATGTACTAGAGTTATAATAGAAATATGTAATTTAGGGTTCTCCTAAAGAGTATAATAGCCTACCTTCGTATACATTACCTGGTTTGTGTCACAACCAAATATATCCTTATCACATACTTTGTAGCTATATATATATATATATATATATATATATATATATATATATATATATATATATATATATATATATATATTTGTATTATATAAAAGGGGCATGTTTTATATAAACCTCCGGTGTATAGAGTTTGTGTGTGTAACAATGTTATTTTGCAATTTTTGCAAATTTGTGGAACCTAGGAATTAGGATTCGTGTTTCCGTTGACTTTGTACATCATCAGGCATAAGGTTTTAGCAATTTTGGTGACGTAACATAGTTATAACTTTGCCTATAATATTTAAATCTAATTTTATAACGACTGAAATTAACTCATTGTCAGGAGTTATAAAATTAGTTTAATTTAAGCGTCTCTGAGGACAGCTTGGAAACTACTTTCTGCGCAGCTGTACCAAGTTGGAATAAAATGTTCACGTAGATAGTGACTGCCCTAGCGGCTACATCTTGGTCGAATGTTGTCAAGATAAAACTCTGACTGCAACTGTAAATACTACGTTAGCTTTAGAAAATATAAAATATGAACAACTCCACAGTAAAAGTTTTAGTTTAAATTTAACGTAGAACAAGGTGGTGCCAATAGTTTTACAAAACTTTGTCAAGTTCTTTACATTTTTTACACTTAATTTATTGTTTTTTTTAATATTTTTGTAAGTCTTGTTTGGGAACCCCTGAGACCGCACAGCCCTCGTGGCAACCAACCTCTAGCGAGCTACCTCCGTCTCACTGCGTTGCGGTTAGTATCTCTATCGCGAGTGAAGGAAAAGGGATTGATTGCCCATGTACCAAGCTCAATGACTTTTTCCATGGAGAATCAGGAGATAGTGAAAGAAACAATACGGTAAGTGTCGCGCTAAGAGCGCGATGAAAAAACCCTGCCCGGTTACACTTACAAATACCTTGTAAGTTAGCCTATTGCAGAAGTGACATGCACCTCTTCTTCTGCTGCCTACTCGAAACTGTAAAAGTATGCAGTCAAAATTAGTACTTCCGTTGGGGCTAAGCTACAATCCTAGGGATGTGCCCCTATGTCAGCTGGAACATAACTGTGAAGCAATATACATATTTTAATTTTTTGTAATTTGTTTAGAGATAAGCGGGCAATATGGAGAGCGGCCGTCTGTGTGTGTCGTGGGTGGGTAGGTGTGTATCTACCCAGTGAGGAAATGAGTGTTGATGTTGTATGTCCATGAGCCTGTTTGTAGAACATTGAGGCTAAGTGTAGGAGGTGTTATTTGATGATAGGCATTATTAAATCAGTCTGAAGCAGTGTTAATCTTATACATCTAGGTGCCTTCGTGATTATTTTGGAATAACTGGAGTCTGCGTGTGCATGAGTTGCCTGCATAGCCCCAGACGTATGAAGCGTACGTAACATAGATACGTATATAGTAGTGGCCACTCGTAGTGAAAGTAGGCGTTTTTTGTTAGGCATAGGAAATAGCTGTGTTATTCTAACTGTCGCTCTCTAACATGTTGGTAATGTGAGGGTCCCAAGTCAGGCATATGTCGAGTACGACTCCCAGAGATTTGACCTAGTTCCCTCAATAATAATTAAACCATTTCATTTCAATATTTTGCCTAACCACAAAACATACAGGTAGTGTTTATTTCTGAATTTATTTATTTCAATTATTATTGACTAAACAAGACTGTTATACGTAGTCAATATAGAGGAAAGTTGTCTAGTATCGGAGAGGGGGTGGTATCGGACAAATCATGTTTAGCCAGTAAACGACGATAGGCAGCACCTGTCTTGCCATCAGATTGTTTCTTATAGGAAAACAGAGCCGTTGTCATCATATTGGATGATATCCCTACGTCGTTTAGTTGGAGTGTCATGTTTTTTTGTTTTATCGTGTTTGTTGCAGTACAAAGTTAGGTTTGTGAGATTATAACTTCAGTAAATGTGAGTATTTATATGTATTTTGTTCACCATCTTTAACGTACTATGTTCCTCTATAAGTTATAGGTTATATGAATTCCTTCACAAACTAATAACTTCTCTATAATTGAATCCATGTCAATTGCCGCTCGGGAGGTTTCGGACAAAGTACTTTCGGATGGTATCGGCCAAAAAATAATCTGAAAATATCTACAATTAAAACTCTAGTCAAAGAATGTTTTTACCAAAGACAAATGAGAATAATAAGAGGAAAATAGTAAAGACTGTAGAAGAGAACAATAGAACAAGTTTAAAATTAAAAATGACAATAACGGAAACAAGTGAAAAATACAATCTTCCAAGAAGCTCATTAGGGGATAGACACAGAGCTATATCTATGGGGAAGTGATGGAAATACTACAAAAGTATAAGTTTAAGAAAGGTTTAAATAATAACAACGAAATTATCCCAAACAAGACTAACGTTGTCACTCGCTACATGGTTTGCGGCGAGAGTTCTGAAGAAGACTGAAAGCGGTGTCGAATGTGTGAGGACTGGGCTCACGAAAAATTGTGCCAACTTAGATGGAAGTAGTCATTTACCATTGAGATGTTTGTACGAAAGATAATTAAATAAGAATAGACTAAGAGTTTTCAATGTTAAACCTAGTATAAAATATTTGTTAATATTCTACGTCTCCAAAACATAACTAAAACGTGAAAAATGATAAAAGTGTTGTTTATACTTGATTTTAAAAAAAAGTAAGTTTTCACGAATATGTTACTTATGAATATATACTAAAAATATGTTAAAAATCTCTTAATTTTGCATAGCATGACTGTGTGATACCATTATCCATAATCTGTAACACCAAAAATTAAGTTGGTGTTCCGTTTGTGTTCTTCGACTCCTTGTTTAAAACTACGACCTGTTTGCTCACTGTAGAATGTGTTGCATTCGTCGCAGTTCAGGTTCCTGCCTGGGGCTTCTAGTTTATTTTTGTTGTAAGTGTCATGCAGTATTTTGTATTGTAAATTGTTACTGGTTTTGTATGCTATTTTGTATCCTTTTTTGAAATTTTTGAGCTATTTTATTTGATGTTTTGTTTATGTATGGTGTTGTGATGTATTTGTTTTCCCTCCCTGTAGTGTTAATTTTAGTGTTTTTTGTACATTGTGCAGTTTGTCTATAATTGTGGTGTTGTATCCATATGTTTATGTTAAATATTTAATATTGTATAGTTCTATGTTTAGGTTTTCTGAGGTCATTGAAATATCTTTTAGTCTGAATGCAGCGTGTTCGTGCTGGCTAGGGTGGTTTGGGGTGTTGTGGATAAGTGTGTCTATTGTTATGGGTTTCCTGTAAATGTAGAAGCTGTTTTTGTGTGTGGCTTTTTGTTATGGGGAGGTCAAGGAAGTTAAAAGATAGGTTGGTTTCAATTTCTGAGGTGAACTTGATTTTTGGGTGTATTTTATTAGTGTAGGTGTGGAGTTTTGTTACAACACCATTGTTGGGTGTTGCATTTGTATAGTGTTATGATATCAACGACTTATCTGTGCCTTTAAATGAATTTGTGTGCGTGTGTATTACTTGTGTGTGTCTTGGTGTTTTTATGTGTTGTAGGAAAATTTCGCTCAGGGCACTGCTGATAGGACTTCTCATGGGTAGGTCATCTGGTTGTGAATGGAAGTTAGGTGTGAGGGTGAAATAGTTTTGTTTAGAGATGGTTTGGAGGATGTATAGGATTTCGGTAACGTGAATTTTTTGGTATGTTGTTCTGTAATAATTTCTATGATATTGAGCGTTTCGGGTGTGGGTATGTTGGTGTACATATTTGTTATCTCGAGTGATAGTAGTGTTGAATTGTGTGGTATGTTTATGTCTTTTATTTTATTTATGAGGTTTGTTCTGTTTTATATTGGTGTTCCTGTGTTTAAGTTTATAGATTGTCTGATTATTTTGTTAGGTTTTTGTTAAGAGGCATTTGTCTTGTTGATGATGGCTCGGATGAGGACATTGGGTTTGTGAGTATTAGAGAGAGCTTGGAGGGTAGGTACTTTAGGGTGGATTTGTTTTAGGTGGTGGTTTTTTTGTTTTTGCTGATAATGTATTCGGATGTATTAATTAGTTTTTTGATGGTTCTGTGATATTTCTCAGTTGGATCTGTATTTAGTTGTATTATATTATTATTTATTATGTATTCATTGATTTTGTCATTTAGGCTGTTTGTAATAACAATTACTGTGTGAGTGTGATATTTAGTGTAGCTTTTTGTTTTATGTTTGCTGCGATTTTAATTTAATTGTTCACGTTTTTAATGGTTATGTTTTTGTGTTCTTTTAGGTTTTTTGTGTCATGTCGAAGTGAGTTTTGGTCTTTGGTGACGGTTTTGTGTGTTGCGGTTTCAGTTGTAGTATAATGTTTCTATTTGTAATATTATTTGATTTTTAATGTAGGTTCTATTTAAGGCCTTTGTTTATTAAATTCAAAGTTGTGTGTGAATTTGTTGTTAGTGAGGTTAAATGTACGGAGGTAGAATTTTTCTGTTTGGGTTGAGCGTATATTGTGTTTTTTTTGTTTTACATAATAGTTGATTAAACTTTTTGTTGTGTTTATTTTTAATGTTTATTAGTTAATTTGTTGCCCAATTATTAGTGTTTATTATGATTTGTTGTGAGTTCGCGTCCGATCGTGTTGGGGAGATTTAGGTGAAGTTGATATAACTTTTGGTTCAGTCAGTCTTTATTTTTGTATACAGTTTTAAGGGTTTATTTTATGTAAATTAAACATTTACACAATATGAAATTTACAGACACACAAAACACAAAGTACAAACATATTAAACGAAAAAACCCAATACAATCAGACATACTCTATGATATTATCGAAAACCTGCCTTTAAAACAGTCACCGCTTGACCCAACATCTCCAAGCAGAAGACACTGATGAACATCGTCACATGCGATTGAAAACGTTCTGTCTCAGTACGTTTTTACAAATTTACCAAATTTAAAGTTCGGATAGTCATAAACTATTGTTAAAGTGAATAATTAAAAACAACAATATTAAGTGGCAAAATAAAAAGAGAATTTGCTTGGAGTTTTTTAGATGGACTATTTTGTTTGTTTGTTATTATTTATTTACTTTCTTTTTTTCGTTTCTATTTATGGTGGTCTATAATTTCTCATTATATAAGGCGTTTAGGGTCGCTTCTAGGTTGGTATTGCTGAAATAATGAAATCTAAAGTTTTTGTTTTTAACCAAAATATTGTTTTAGTTAAGTTAAAATCCTGGTAGTTTTTCGTAGAATAGAAACGGTTCTTTATTATCATTTCAATGTTTGATAAAGTTCTTTTATAATAAGCAATATCATTGAAATTAACATATTTTCCTGGTTAAAGATGCAGACGTCGAGAACAGGCTTCTGAAAGGAAAACATGCGACAACTTCTAGAGCAGGAAAATCCTATTTTATAAATGACCAAAATTACTTATAAAGGTAAGTCTTGTACTATTTGTAAGATTGTACAACTATCCCTAATAAGTACAGCTGAGATTATAAATCTAAAGTTGTGGGTATTTCGGTCCCCAAGGAATGTTATTTGCCATCCCTTGATGTTACAACTTTATTCACTAAACCTCCTGCATGTTCAGCTACTAATAGTTCAAAAACTTAGGTATTTAATAGGAGAACTTACTAAGTTTAATGAAACAGGCTTTCTGGAATTAGTTACAATTTTACCTAATAATGCTTACTTTCAGTTAACAATGGACTTTACAAAGAAATTGTTGTCTCCCCTGTGGGATCTAACACATAGCCTATATAATCAAATAGGGAATGGGGGATCTAGAATATTTGGGAAAAGTAAAACACATTTAAGTCTATATTAAAAGATTGCCTGCCATATTTTTACTGCTGTTCCTACGAAAAGAACGCGTAATGCAGTCGGTTTATTTAATACTTATGAATAAATATAAAGTTTAGGGTTGGAATAGAACTTAATATTGGTAAAGGTGTTTTTAAAAAAATATGTTATATGGGATAAGGGGATTTTACATGTCCAGGACAGCTGAATGCATGATTTTCAATTTTTAAACCGTCATATATCTGGAGATATTCAACCCAAAAAGATGTTTCTTATACGGAACTAAAGAAGAAAGCTTCTATTTTCATCCTAAAATCGTCTACAGTTTTTTATCCGCTGCTTTTCTCTGACATTGAGTAGTGTTCGACTTTGGTTAATATGAAGGGGGAGAATTTTCGCAGTCAGTTTTAACAACATTTCGATGAAATATCAGACTTGTTATATATACGTTGCAGAATGTAATGTAAAATGACGTGGTGCTAATAGTTACCTAATAGTATTACCTTACAAATACCTTGTTAGTGAGTCTCAAGCAGGAACGATATCCACCTCTTCTTCTGCTGCCTACTCGAAACTGAAAAGGCATGCAATCAAATCAGTACTTCCGTTGGGCTAAGCTGCAACACTGGAGATGTGCCCCTGCGTCACCTGGAACAAACCTGTGAACCAGAATCTATTATTATGGATATTTATATTGTTGTCTTATGGTTAGTGTTAAGTCGTCAGTAGGGACAGCTGCCGTCTGTGTGTGTTGTGGGTGGGGTCTGATCTACCCATTGTGGATGTTGTATGTGCACGAGCCTGTTTGTAGAACCTTGTTGCTAAGTTGTTTGATAAAAGGTACTTTCATCGCTTTCTCCGTGAGGTTTATCTGCGTTTTGTGGTGATGGTGTCTGGTCTAGGAGCTTTCCTGGAGTTTGTTTGTCAAATCCTTACGGTTAGACAGGTATCTAACTAGGTGTATAAGCCCGTTTGGAAATCTATAGTCCCTTAGTTTCATTAAGACCGTAGTTTCCCGTTTTGCCAGACCTAGTCAAACCCCTTTTCAATGTCCAGGAAGACTACCCCTGTCGAGCAGAAATTGTTGAAACCCTTGGTTCGATGCTCCACCACTCTCATCAGCTGATGCGTTGCCGAGTTGCTCAGACCTCAGTATGTTGTGTGTGTGAATATGCCTGTTAATAAGTTTGTGTAGGTTTTTTTTCAAATACCTTACCCATCGAATTCAACAAGCTTATCGGTCTATATGAGTCAGGTTTGTTGTGGTTTGCCGGGACACCCATCTGCCCATTCGGGCCCATGAGTGGGGAATAGCGCAGCGGTTCTCGCATGAAGTGTTCAACCATCGTCCAGATAGGTGTATCTGTTGTGTTTAAGGTCGCCAATTCCGCTTGGAAGCCATCGACTTTGTACTGAAATAGTGTCCGCCTAATTTGCCTCTCAAGGCGGTCAACAGTTGTGATAATTCTGGTTAAAAGATATCGTTAGGTGCTGCATACCAGCGGACTTACGGTAAACTATTGCAAACAAGAAAGCTTTATGCAGCACGAAGTCGAACACTAATAGTTTTTTTAGCAAATTACTCATAAACCACTTTGACTTTTCTCCTTCACATGGTATAACACTCATATAGTTTTCATTTTTGTCTCTCAACACTCAATAACCATCTTTATAATAAAGTGACGTACACCAGTAATTTATTTCGGGGGCTCATATGGTATAAGAATTATCTTGTTGTGTTAAATATCCTTAGTAACATTTCTGTAGTCACACATCCCTATAGAAACAAATCCATTCCAGCACCGGTTTATAAATTTTATAGGTTGAACGCGTCTGAATTTGCATTTCTTTGCTCCATGATACACGGAATTCTTAAAAAAGGCATATCTCTGCATATACTTACCCAACAAGATGTTATGTATATTTAACAAAAGAAGAAAGTCTGTATTTTCATCCGATTTTTATTCCTTCACTTTTCCTTGAAATGTTTTAAATAGCCCAACGTCTTCTGTAACAGACAAAGTCAAACCGGTTCCCGCTGTTTTACAGGGAAAGCCACTGGATCTATACAATAGCCGGCATCTTAACTGTCCTTCTCTGTTATAAAAGATTCAAGATATAGTAACTTAGATTTTAGTAACGAAATAAGAAGGGTCGGGGTAAGTAAGCGATGCGTCAACATGCACCCAGACCGCTTCTTCAATTTACCTCCTCACGCTATCTTAGGTTGGAACTAATCTCGCTCTATACCAAAGTAAGTAAAAGTATGAAACAGCGGCTTGTTTTGTAGCTCGATAAAAGGCAAATGACGTGGTTTGTGCTTAAAGACTTAGAAGCTAGAGCAATGGTGTTATAGAATAATACGGTACTTGTAGAAACAAATTATTAATTAACTTTTTGTAAAACAAACAGTACCAAACACTCACGACACATCTAAGAATCTAGGTCTCACATTACGTCAACACTGTTGTGTTACGTGGGGAAATACATCACCGAGCGGTCAGTGCTGTGAACTCATTAACATAGAATAGAAGCCACTGCGCCAACTTAACCCTGTGACAATTAGCCCTGGTCTCCTACTTATAGGTTCTGCAACAATAACAAAGCCTTTATGGTTACAAAATAAGATAAGGGTGAGTTTCCATCGTTATTTATAAAGTCAGGTATATTGCGGACATGAAGAAAGTTTATGTGATACATCGCACCTTGTCTCGTTCTATAAAATACTTTTATAATGAAAACATTATATAGAAAGTTTAATTTAAAAAATATGGAGGTTTATTTTTACGTCCAAGCATTGTTTATTCGGGGGCTGTACATTTTGCACGAGGATGATTTACTTTTAAGGATTATACGTACTTCATAGAAAGTTATGTAAGGCTTGTCTAATACCGTAAACTTATATTAGGAATGGTTGGCGGCATAGATCTAAAGCTGATGGCATTTGGACCCCAGTGAGTATTATTTCTCATCCCTTCAGGTGATATATTTATTCAATAACAAAGGAACTCTCCAAGGTTTTCCATTTATACTCATTATCACTTAGTTTTTAAACTTTCCTAATTTCTAAAGAAAAGTAATGAATTAAATAAATGTATAGAACGTTTTTAAAGCTGACTAAAATGTATAAAATAATTTTTCATGGCCCTTCTACAATTTTGTGGGAGAATTTTTTAGTGACTATGGATATATTTGTAATATTTGGAGAGGAAAACGTGGGGCGCTGCCGGTAAATAATACAAGTAGAGGATCAATGATGTAGGGCACAGAGAATGAAATAAATTACAGTCAATGCCATTTTCAATTCACTGAAATCGTCTGTGAATATTTTCGGATTCTCTACTAGTATTATTTGCTGATATCCATAGTCACTAACAATTCTTCCTCAACAATGAAAAATTATTTTATACATTTTAGTCAGTTTTAAAACCGTAGTATATCGAAAAGACATTTATTTAATTTATTATTTTTTATTACAAATTAGACAAAATTGAAAACTTAGTGATAATGAGTATAAATAGAAAAACTTAGAGAGTTCCTTTGTTATTTTAGTGACTTTTTAGTCAGTTTTAAAAGCGTGGTATATCTAATTTTCTTAAAATGGTATTTATTATTTTCTGCTGCTTAGAATCATGTCCGGGTGACAAATAGCAGTCGATATTGTATATATAGATGAGACTCTGTCAGGGACATATATGCGAGGGAGCATGTTTGCTCTTGCTTGAGCAAGTCAAGGCACGCAATCGGCAAGGCGAGAAGAATCTGCGTCCCTTGTCTCACGTGACCTCGCTTGTTCCTTTCTTTTGTTATTATCTCCAAGGTCGAGAAACACCAGGATTTTATTCAGATCTCACATATATTTGAAAAATTCCAAGTCTCTAGCTCATTCCCCAAGTTCGATTTGTTTAAATAACCATGGTTTAAACAAATGTAGAGACAAGAAACCTAGTGAATGTGGCATTTTCTTCTAATTCTGATCTATATTTATATTTTCAAGTCTCTAGCTCATTGGGAAGTTAGTTTAAACTTGATTGCAATATTCCACCCTGACAGACAGACAGATGTGACTGAAACCGAACTAATAAACACGTAGTATAATCAGATTTTGTGTTATATACATCGATAGTTTTAGTATGTAACGTAGAAGAGGGTGGTGTTAGTTGTTTTTCAGAATTTGGTCTAGTTTTCGAGTTATTTACATTTTTGTATAAGTAAATTATTGTTACAACGAAAAATTAGATACTGCGATCAAGCGGATACTTTCTAAACTATTAGATCCAAGAGAAAATCGTGGAATACAAATCCGTTCAAAAATTACTAATTTTCTATAGTAAATTATTCAAACACTGTTAGTTACATATATATATATATATATATATATATATATATATATATATATATATATATATATATTCATTAAAAATTGAAGAAAATAAATAAAAATTGGTTTTTTCTTTCATTCGGTATAATGAAAATCTTGTGTTAAATATTTGCAGAGATATGACTGTTTTAAAATTTTTATTTAAAGTACAATAAGTGCGACTGCATGGAGAAAATGTAATAAATAGTTATTTTGTTCAAAATCGATTTCATCCAGACTTTGTTAAAATGACAATAACAATGATGTCTTTTCAACATGTTCTTAAATTTAATTGATTCCGAATCAACTTTTTGTTGGCTTTGGTAGAATAATTAGTGATTATTATACCATAGTTTCTCAAATGTGAAAGGATTCAATATATTAAACTTTTTTTTACAGATTGGATTTTCCAGTTATGAACATAAGACAATTAATTGAACTGCTAACTTATAATACAACCAAACTGTGTTGCCACATTCACTTCAATGTAATGTCTAGAGTAAACAAACTAAAGGAAGAATGTCGAGGCGGCCTCAGCTAACTAGAGTAACAAATTCTTATCGCTACGATCTAGACTTTGGACTGCAAGGGAATCGGGCAGTCAGCTGTGTTTCTTCAACCAGTAAGTTTATTTTGTCATTTCTTACTCGATTAGAATTTAGTGGTGTACAGCTTTTGTCGGAAAGTTTTTAAATTGAAATTTTGTTGAACAAGTGTAATTAGTTTATAATAATTGCTGCAATTAGAGGGTTTTCATTATTGTTTTCTGTTAAGGCAAGTATTTTACAATAACCATATAGGAAGGAATATTTACATTTCACAAGTAACTTTGTCCTGGTAAAATCGCATAAAGAAGACAACTTGTAGTGCTGCTAAAACATGTATGTATACTTTTGTGTGATTTTATAACCAGATTTTAGCCAATAATGATGCTATATGAATGATAATAAGTTCTCATGCGAGATTTAATATTAACTTTATATTTCTGCTGTTTATTAAACTCTTGAAGCATTTACCTTGTATATGTACGCAAAAGTAATTTTGTAGCCTGTTGTTGCCATTTGTAATTCATGGATTTAGATTTTGGAATAGCTTAAATTGGGCATTATAGAAAATATCGGGCATCAAATTTTACAATCTACGCAATAATTTCAAACAGGTTCTGTGCAATTTTACACAGTTGTGATGAATAATCCTACATTTTGTGGTGAAGGTGCAGCGAATATAGTGACATTTTGTGTAAATATTTCGTAAAATTAAACAACTGGTAGAAGTATGATTCGTTCTTAAATCTATGAGAAAATGTATGGATCGCATTGTCGTGGAAGGTATTTTCTTTGGTTTAACTGCGCTTTAACTGGGTACATGACACTCAGTTGAATGCTTCCCCCCTCTCTCTTTCTCTCAAACACACACACACACTCACTCGCACACACACACACATTCGCACGCACATACACTCGCACGCACACACACTCGCACGCACATACACTCGCACGCACATGTACACGCCCACGCACACGCACTGCGACGTGAATTTTTTCTTATTATCTATACTCGACTATTCTTATTTTATACTTCTTTTATTTATTTACTCCCTACCTACTATTTATTTATTTCCTACATCAACTCCATCCCTCCCTTCTTCTATTTCCCCTATTTTTCTTCAACCTTCGTAATTCACCTTTATTTATATATTATTCTCCGACACTCTTCCTTACCTGGTAAGTATAGGGACCTACCATTCCTAATACCTAGTTGATCCTGTCCCTTATCCTATATCTCCTTAATACTTACCAGTTGCCCTGCAATGGTAGAATGACATATAAGGAATTTCGGTCAGTCAACCGAAGCCTGTAACATCCCTGTCTAGATTTCCTAGGAATGAATTCCTAGATTTCGTATGAGAAACCAATTTTCGGAGTATCTCCCTATACTAGTATAATACTCGGGGTGGGGTGTCTGCTATTTAAGGCGTTTGGTACTTTGAAACCTTTTAGTAAAAAAATGTGAAACTGCGTATCATTTAGCTAGACCATAACTAACGACCTCTAATTGGAAAATCAAATTTTCTATTTATAAGGTGGTAAAGCATGCACACATTTACAGGCAATAATTATTTATTTAAATTAGCATCTTTACCTGTAAGAAAACATCATTAAAATAATTATATTATATCTTGAATATCTATAGTAATCTCATGTTAATTAACGTATATTTGATGTTTAATTTGTTGAATAAGTTATTTGTTTCAACTATTTATAAAATTGATAATATTTACTGAAGAATTATTAATGTGTGCTGAAAAATTAAAATAATAAAATAATTCTTGCCACAACTTGGCTTGAATCTCTTTAAAAAACAAATTAAAGTAACATTCTTCCTGCTTTTGCTCTATTTTTTCCGAGTGGATTTTATATAATATGATAATAAAATTCAATTATATATATATATATATATATATATATATATATATATATATATTATTTATTTATGTATAATTCAGCATTTAATTAATATGAATATTTATAAATATTCATCACCCCTTATAAATATTTAATCACTCTTATTCTTTACTTCTTACTCAATTCCCAATAAAGTCTTACTTACTCAAAAATCATATCATATATTTTTGTAATTTATAATTATTTTAGGATATTAAATAATTCTATCCCTATATATATATATATATATATATATATATATATATATATATATATATATATATATATTTATATATATATGTTTGCTAAAATGTTATCATTTTTTAAGTCAAAATATATTAGATAATTTTATACTATAAATGTATAAGAATTTACTTGAAATATCTTTCTTTATATATATTTTTATAGGTATAACCTTTATAATTTAAAATATAACAAATTTCTATTATTTTATAAATGAACAATTTGAAATGAATTTAAGTAAAGCCAAATCTGATCTCTAAATTAGTTTTTTTAATTTAATAAATTTACTCGACATTAATCATTTAGAAGCAAAGTTATGCATGAATGGATTGGACGTGTCCTAGAAGGAAAACGTCATCTTCAGTAGCGTGTTTTTGCCAGCAAATGGATGCTGATCCCGTCCGGAATGGTTCAGCAATGTTCCATCTCTCTTTTGTGTTCTTGCGATGAGTCCCTCATCTCCAATGAATTGGCTGCGTACTGCAATATCTTCTTCTTTCCGAATTTAATAATTACGAGTGAAACATATATTACAAAATTACCGGTTATCTGTTAATTTTAAAAACTTTATTGTTCCGTTCGTAATGGTTCTACTGCGGTTATTTTACATTGAGAAATTTGTACTAAAAGTTGTTGTTCCTGGCAAGGCTAAGGATTAACCCTTTAGCCCGCCAGGATGATGCCAAAGAAAATTAAAAACCACACCTACTCCCCTGTTCTCTGGCTCGTATAACTCCAATGTGGCATAAAGGACATTTTTCCAACTCATATCTCTATCTTCTTCGACTTTGATCTGTGCGATTAGTTTTTAAAATCTTTTAAAATGTTTTTCTCTTTACTGTAACAATTTGTTTTATAATTATTATTCCATTAGTTTTTTTACATTTTAATATAATATTTTTTAATTAATTTTTTTTTTATTATTAAATTTTGGTTTTTAAGCTTCAAACAGCATTTTTGCCCGATTGAGCACACGCACACGGACACCCAAACGCACACTCACATGCGCACACATGCACACCAAACCACGTGAGATAAGAGAAAATTTAGTTTATAACTAGTTTTATTTCGTGGTTACAGTGCGTTAAAGCAAACATTTCCAGCATGTAAATATGTTACATTTGTTATTAAATTGCGAACGTACAGGCCTATTGGTTAAATGTGTGTGTAAAGGTTGTGCTAATTGGCTATGACTGCCTTAAGCATAAAGCTTTGGGATATAGGTCCTTGGGGAAACCTGCAAAAGAATAACATTGTTTGTGTTACAAAATAAATTTGGTTTTGAAGGACCATTTAATGTGAAAAGAAGTATTTAACACCAGTGTAGGACATTTCCCAAAACCCCTTTAAAAAAGTGTATAAAAATTAGGACAACAAATCACAAACCTAAAACTATGTATTTAGATATAAAACAGAAAAGGACACTACAGTGGATTTTATTGGAAATGTTTATGTTTGGAGTTTACGCTCGATTTACTTGTGCGTAATAGGCTTATTTGGGAAGCGAATTGAATATTTATGTATTGCGTTTGTACAATTGGAGGCATTTTAAACAGACAAATATTATTAAAAAAATCTAACGTAAAATATTAAATACCAAAGTTTTAGATAAAATTATATTAGCGCTTCGATCGTTTTATGTCAAACGTCAGTTTGAAGAAACTTTGACCTATCCAAAGGATAAATAATAATTCTACCGATTATTTATGTAAAAAAATAAATAAAACATTACCTCAAAGTTATTTTGCAGGAAAAAAATATAATTTGTATTAGATAACCTTTGAAAGAATGTAGCCGTCCCCGATCAGTTTTTTCACGACCAATACATGTGTTAAGAAAATCCTACCAAGAGCTCAGTTCTCCCCATAGTAACTACCATTTCTCCTGAGGACCTGGGATCCTTCTTTAGGTCGTGCTAAGCGCTTCTGCTCCAGGTTGTCGTCAGTCTTTCGGCCACAAACCCGTCCTCTGCCTGTAATAGTGAAAGTGATTGGTCAAGTTTAAATTACAAAAATAATAAAATTGTATCAATTACTAACTGACCCAACGAACTTCGTACCGCTTAAAAGTAATGGAATGAATTCTTAACAGTAGCTGAACCTAATTTAGTATTTTATTATCATAATAATAGCTGAACTTTTAGTAGTCGCTCGAGAAAAGGGGGACATTCATAGTTCTTGTTTCAATGTTATTTATTGAAGTGCACTCTGATATACAATATTATTGGTTTTTCCTTCTGGTGTGTACACAAAAATATCAGAAAGGTTTTCACTTGTGAGCATCCCGCATAAAGATGTTAATGTGAAAAGTATGTATTTTTAAAATTAAATCCAAATAATTTTAATTTTAGTGTTGCTTGGAAACCAAAATTTGGAAAGAATTCAATGAAATGACTTAAGATAAGACGAGATAGAAAATCATATTTTAGGCTGTTTTCGGACTTAAAAAATGTACATGGTATCTCGTTGGGAAGCTGTTTTGTTAAAAATCTATTTTATTGGTTGATATTTTTCTACTGAAATTAATTGGTTTTTGGGGGAGGGGGCACGTATCACCCCCCTGAGCTACGCTACTAAGACCTAATTATCTCAGAAACCTCCCCAGGAATGTACGCAACAATTTCCCAAAGTTTCATGGGGGATCGGGTTACTTGATTAGAGTTGTGATGAATTTAGCTGTGTTTTCGCATTTTGTCTAACAGTTTTTAAATTAAAAGTTTGTTGTCAAGGGTAATTAGTTTATAATATTTGAGACAGTTAGAGGCTTTCCTTTATTGTTTTCTATTAAGGCAGATATTTTACAATAACCAGATAGGAAGAAATATTTAAATTTCACAAGTACCTTTGTCCGGATAAAATCGCACAAAGAAGACAACTTGTAGTTTTGCCGATACATTTAGGCCTATGTATTGACAACTATATCTTGTTGTGGGTTTTGTGTTTTTATAATATTTCTTATAAATAGATAATAACGATGCTATAAGAAAGATATAATATTTGTTAGGCGAGATTTTATGTTAACTTTATATGTCTACTGCTCATTAACCCCTTCAAGCATTTACCTTAGATATGTAAGCAAAATTAATTTTGTAGTCTGGTATTGCCATTTGTAATACATTGATTGTAATTCACCGACACAATAATACAGGCCTACAGAGACAACACAGTCACACGGTAACACTGTCACATACACAGCAAACCAGCTGACCAGCTGGTATTGGCAATATCATATACGTATTTCGGATAACAGACAATTTAGCTTATAACCTGTTTTATCACTTGGCTACCGTTTTTGAAAGAAACAATAGCAAAAAAGCGTCATATTATAGCAAACATTCTCACGATGTAAAATTGTTACATTTGATGTTAAATTGGCTATTTTTATAGGTTACATGTGTGTGTAATGGTGAAGTAATAATTGGCTATGATTGCTTCAAGCATGAAGCTTTGGGAAATAGGTTTTTGGAAAACCTGCTAAGGAATAACATTGTTTATATTGGAGCATACATTTGGTTTTGAAGGACCGTAATGTGTGGAAATAATTATTTAATTAATCTTTCATGCTATATATCTTTGTGTGTAATATTTAGGAAGCGAATTAAATATTGATGTCTTGCTTTTGTATAATTCGAAGGATTTTAAAAGGAAAAGTTGTACCTGCCATTATCTAAGTTGAGAATAAAAAATCTAAGGTAAACTATTTTTACCAAAATTTTAGATAGAATCTTATTAAAAAAGGAAAAACGTTTAACCTATATTTTACTTTATAATACTAAACAGCAGAGAGAACTTCCCATAGTGTATTAATAAGCTATAGATGAAAACAATTAATGTTATTATTGTAATACGCTAGCAGGCTAATGGTGAGTCAAGCAGAGGATGAGTTGGGGAAGCCCTCCCGGAGCCCTTCCCCAAGGCCTCAAGAGCCCCCCAACATCGTGCACAGCGCAAAGGTGAGTTGATGGGTTGCTTATGTTTACTGTAGTGTACAAATAGTTGGGTGTTTGGTTGCATTGTGTTCTGCTATGTAAAGGTTTTAATGCAATAGAAGCAGAACACATGTTGATGTGGATGAAAATAATACGATGAATGAAGCTAAGGTAAACCAGGCAACCATACATCAGTCATTGTTTATAAGTTTATAATATGTTTACAAGAAAATATTGTTATATTTTTACAATAAATAATTTTATATTATTTGCCGAATTTCCCGACTATATTTTTTGATTGATTCTATAGATGTGTTTTATTAGTTTAGTTTTTTACAATTGTTCATAACCCAAAATGCTCAAATAACTACATATGAAGCTGGATAAAAGGGGTTTACTTAATGACCTATATACACAAAAATTAGTACTCGAAGAAACCGTTCAATACACCGAAGAACATACACACAGACAGACACCAGTTTTACCCACGAACAAATAAACACCTTAGACATCGAATGTAATAAACGAATTAAGACTTAAAATTCTCAACCCAAAAAATAAAACTAGAAACAATAGTTTGGATTCAGAATCAGCTTTACAAAGCACAGATCCATTCACCATGGATACATTGGGCAAGGGATTGAAAATAAAACGTCCATTATAAACATGTTGTGGTAAATGGCTATGACTGCTTTAAGCATAAAGCTTTGGATTATAGGTCCTTGGGGAAACCTGCAAAAGAATAACATTGTTTGTGGTACAAAATACATTTGGTTTTGAAGGACCATTTAGTGTGAAAAGAAGTATTTAACAGCAGTGTAGGACATTCCCCAAATATCCTGTTTAAAAAAGTGTATACAAATTAGGAAAAAAATCACAAACCTAAAACTACGTATTTAGTAAACTATGTATTTAGATATAAAACATAAAAGAACACTACAGTGGGTTTTATTGAAAAAGCTTACTTAATGTGGTACATGCTATATTTATTTGTCTGTAATATTTAGAAAACGAAATAAATAATAATGTCTTGCTTTTGTATAATTCAAGGCTTATTAACGGGAAAATTTGTAATAAACAAAGAAAAACATTAATTTCCAACATCCGATAAAGTCATATTAAAAACAGAAAAACCTATATTTTCGTGAGGAGTTTTATTTTAGGTACTAACCATAAAAGTGACCTTCACATAGTGTAATACTAAGTTATAGATGGAAATAAATAATGCTGTTATTGCATTTGCAGACTATTGGTGGGTCAAGCAGAGGATGCGCCCCCAGAGCGCCCCGGAAACTCCCAGGAGACCCCCCGGACCCTCCCCGCACCCTAAACTGCAAGAAGGTGAGTTGATGGGTTGGTTATGTTTACTATAATGTACAAATAGTTGTGCGGATGAAAATAATAAGATGAAACAAGCAAAGTGTTCATAATCCAAGAAATCTGGTACAAAGTCTGTCAAAAATTAAATCTATTTACGTCAGGTTTATCCTATTATTAAACATATAACAATTTGGATACACACCTAGATAAAATTGCCTTTTTTTCTAACGACAAACCTAGATTCCAGGAACAATGAATCTTTCCATGGAAACAATATCGTAACAATAAATCTTTCCATGGAAACAATAATGTAACCTCAACGCGTGATACCAGGCAACCACATTTCAGTCATTGTTAATATCTTTACACGAAAATATTGTTACATTTTTACAATAAATAATTTTATATTATTTCTCGACCATATTTTTGGATTAATTAATAAATGTGTTTTTTTTTTTTTTTTTAAATATTTAATATCCTAAAATGCTCAAATATTTACACGTAAAGTTTGTTGTATGGGTTTTACTTAATGACCTATATTCGCAATAGTTGAACATAATCGTTGATACTTTGCTATTAGTACTCGGAGAAACCGTCCAATACAGCAAAGCACATACTCACAGACAGCAACAGTGCATCAGACACAAACAAAACTATCAACGCAAAACAATACTTTTACACCCACCACAGGTTTTACCTACGCACAATAAACACCACAAACATCCAATTTAATATAAACGAGTTAGGGCTTAAACAAATGACTTGAATATGTCTATCATACCAAAAATACAATTATAAACAAAAGTTTGACTCAGAATCACCAATAAAAAGCACAGATCCATTCACCATGAATACATTAGACAAGGCATTGAATATAAAATGTTCATCATAAACACATTAAAGACTATACAAAGCACATCTAATAAACACACAACCCTTACATCCATCACACAAACTAACCTTAATATTTTAAAACAGATAAAGGCTCTTCTATAGTAATAATGCGCCAACAAGACGTTGACAATAAAGTAAATAAATACATGACAAAAACAACATAACCGAACTCCATTTAGTCCCTACACAAAAATATCAAACACAAATTAAAAATCACATTAGCAAATGCACCGAAATCATGAAACCAGAACAAGAGAAACATTATAAACAAAACACACATTGCACAATAATAAACCACACCCAGGCACCTTCACTTAACCTAGCCAAATACACACACAAACGTTAATAACCACAGGTCAAAACACAATGGCAGTGGCCTGATACACAAATGTAAAGACAACTGTATCCCTTACAACACTATAGCGTCATTCGACATAAAAACTTAAACACCATCGTACCATTAAACAATTACTTCAAACACTAGGAAACAAGCTGACAACAAACAAAACTTCCCAAAAACTCACCGAAGAAATCACCACACTCACTAAACTCATAACTTAAATTCTACACCCAAACACTGACATCGTTGTCGAAACTAGCCTGTTTGTGTTAATAAACTAAGGCGTAGTAAGACTTAGAGTAAATTGCTTTAATTTTACAGTTGTGAATTCTTCTTACTAGCTAAGCTGCTAATTAACTTAATACTAAACCTAACTTTTATCCTCAAATTAGAAGACAATAATAAAAAATATTATTATCTTATTATTAAAAATAAAGTAATAAGGTCATACAAGATTGCAGATGTGCGACGCCACGTTGACTGTGATTGACTGTAGAATAATCCAAATTTGTTATTTATTATTTCCTATAACTCCTTAATAACGACAATTATTAGAATAAGCGAAAACTATTTAATTCGTAGAATAACCAATTCCCTACCTCAAGGCCAGAGCAATATCTTTCTGTTGTTACCTAAATCTACCTCATCCAATATATATTTCGCAAGTATAATGCGAGTAAATGATATTGAGGGTTAAATGATGATTTTAGTACAAATTTCCGCTCGATTAGGTATTCCGCGCTCAAAATCATTGTTTCAAGGTCACTCTAACATAAGTAGGAGAGTCAGTTTAATCAAGTAAAATGTTTGTGCAGTTGTGTACTACCCATTCTGCAAATATATTTTGGGGAATTGAAAACTGATGGATTTGAATCCGCTTTTTTTGATTATTCTATTCCTCCCGTTTAAACAAACTGTTTAGTTAAAGATATGGATGTATTTGTACGCTTTTATATCTTATATTACTCCTAATAATTATTGATAATCCACATTGAATCGCGAGTAATACCTTAATCGCGAGTAATAATATATTAACAATCGTTTGTAATGGCATCATCATTGAGTTGTAACTATTGCAAACTGATGCCATCGAAGGGATGATAACGTCATTGGCTTCGAAACGAGCTTCAGTCATTATATTTTATATATGTGTGAGTTAGGGAGCATTATTAATGAGTTATTACCATCACTTCATAAGCTCAGCTAAAATATGCTTAAATACGTTAAAACAATGTAAATACCTTGGCAAATGTAGCAGAGGTAGCTGCATGTCTGTAACAGTTTTGTAACTTTATCCTTCTTGGCGGCCTGGATAAGGTCCAGAGTGTAGAGTAAGGACCAGGCTGAAGGACACACTTGGGATAAAACGCGAGAAATAGCAGTCGCCGAATGTATTCACCCGAGAAGCAATATTACAGGTGGTTTTGCTTACAGCCAACAGGCGCGTTAGGTTACCATGGGAAATAAGTCCGAAGTAAACATAAGAGAAAGTCGTAGGTCATAAGTTCCCGCTTGCGCAGCGGCAACACTACATATTTAGACATATCTGAGGAGCTACGTAATACAATCTACGTGAATTACTTGAAGAGGTCTCAGCGTTAAATTCATTTCTAAACTCTGAGGTGTCCTTTCGCATTTAGTTTTTAAAATTATCCCCAATGGTTTACCAAATTGTACATAAGATTTTATATTTGGGCAATAATTCTATATTTTTATTTGTTCATATATGTCCTGAAGCCTACAATGGTTAGTGTAAGGATCCTACATGCAATTGTTTTTAATATTTCATGAACTTCCTCTTCTTCTGTTACACCTATTTATTTTGTTCTACATTTAACTAACCATAGCTGTGAAAGTTTAAGAATATATGACTAAACTTGAGTGTACGAATAAAACTCATTTTAATAACGATAGAAAATTTGAACAAGATATATACAAGGAGAGTGCGTAGTAATAGAAGAAATTGAAGGAAACAAAACCAAATAACCTTACATTTTAACAAACCTTTTCTTAAGTCTGTCAAAGAAAACTACTAAATAATTCTAAGTTTCACATATAACAAGGTACACACTATCATGAAGGCCTAAGCCATGCTACTAACTATATAACTTCCCTCATGCCAGAGACGGTGACATGATGATGAATAATATAAGGTAACCTGTACATTTTACAGATCCGGCCCTGTGGGATTGGACACTGCAACTTGGGTAACACACCATCTTCCCTCAGGACTACATGGGATGAGTGGACAAGGCTTTAAGGTATGTTGCAATTTGCCTCTTTACTTTCATACAACTTTACAATGTTTCCTTCTTTTATTTATAAACATCTTCAGTGGAAGTGGTTTTTGGACTAAATTTTTTAGACTTGAGATTTGAACAAACACGTTTAACTGTTATTCAGTAGCAACTATTTGGGGCTTTTAGACATCCTAATCCAACCAAAATACTGCTAATAATTTCAAAATATAACATAATTAAGAATTTCATAATTCTTACAAATATCATAATGAACCTCCAAATACGCGTGTAAAGAGAAGGGTGCGCCCTGGCTAAGGGCTGTATCCTTGAATGTGCAAGTTTGCTTATTTTATTTGTATTATGCGCAACTGTTACAAACTAGTAGTTATTGGCGTTATTGTTTATATAAATCTTGTCTTACAACAGGCCAACAATGAATTATCCTAGTCAGCTGTTTTAGTCGCCAGATTTACTCTAGTTTAAGGTTATCTTTTCCTATTCACAAATAATTGTAAATAACTGAGCGTTAGTGGGATGTATGATTGTTGTAATATAACTGGGAATTATTGAGAACTGTCGATATTAAGTAAATTTAATGTTACATTATTTGTTTAAATGGCTACATAAATTTAACTGTAGATTCCTTAAAACTGAATGTAAGTTTCTTAAATTCACAACGAGGTTTTAGTTTAGTAATGGCAGACACTAATTAGTTACCCATGTAACCCTAAACTGCTAAACAATATTGTAAGTTATTTATTAACGCGACCGTATGTATATTTTCACAACTATAGTTTGGTTAAAATTTATTGTTATGAATATAGTTTGGTAGCTGAGAAGAATGTAAGAAATTCGCTTTTGATTGATTTCTTCGTTTGTAAATTCCTAAAATTAAAAAAAATGTGTTTAAATAGGTAATAAACTCTAAATTTAATATTAAGTAGTGTTGTGACTAGCATGTGAAAATGTTGTTTGCCTTTTACTTGTTATAATAGGTTATAAATAATCATTTTAGGCCTATATTTTACTCGGCAACATCCTAATAGTACCCTGCACTCAATGGCCTTTAATTCTAACCGTCCTATTTATATACAAATATAATTGTCTAGGAGAGACGTACCTCCCTATACAACACATGTTATTTGGCAGTTCACATTTTTGTCCCATTATCTCAGAAAATGCTAAAGATATCATAATGGAATTTTTACCAGTTATTCTATATTTAGGTCATTGCGTTTAAATCCTGTTATTATAAATTTAATTCCCTAAATACTATATAAAATGTAACTTTTTTTAATGTGTATATTTCTAATGTAAATTTTAGGCTATAAGATTTTTTAAACAACTTTCTCTAAGCATATGTTTATGAAAGTATCAGGGATTCTGTAAATACGTGTATATTATAATCTTTAGTAATGTAAAGTGGCTTAGACAAGCCGTCTGTGAGGTAATGGGGTATTTAGGCGCATACATACGTACAAACATTCTTCTATATATATAGTTTTGTAGACGAAGAATGGATAAATTACAGTTTTAAAATGTATAACAGATGTACTGTTGTTGTTTTCCAGAGCGAAACTAAATCCCGGAAAGGTCTCCACGCAGCCAAAGGTCTTGGGTCTACCAAAGCGACTCAGGTGAGGTCTATTGTTGTTATGAAGTCATTCTTTAGTTTCCAATTGTTTTAGAAGAACTATTTTCCGTGGAAAATAAACAGTTAAAGCGCCTCATCCCAAAAGCGCCTCATCCCAACGCGAACGTTACATGTTTTATGTTAAACCTTCACTAAGGGAAAAATCTGATTGTAGATATTTAATAATATTAAAAGTATATTTTATATGAATTAGTGATATAGAATTATAAATTAATGTTTAGCAAGATTTCTGAATTAAAACTATTTAATGGTAAAATTATTGAAATATATAGATGTAATAAACATATGCGATTCGATGATGTCATCTTAACAATCAATGCAAGTTTAGGTACTTATGTAACCCTAAAATACTAAACGAGAATATAAGATTAACGTGGCAGTATGTATATTTTTATAATTATAATTTGGTTAAAATTTATTGTTACGAATAAAGTTTGGTAATTGAGCGGAATGTAAGAAATATGCTTTTAATTGATTCCTTTGTTTGTAAATTCTTCATATTAAAGAATTTGTAAATAAAGAATTGTAAAAAACCATTGTAAAGTTGTGTTTAGTGTTAGAAAAGTTTTGACTTTTACTAAGGTTTGGAAGCCAACAAAGTAAAAGCTCTCAGTGACGCTTTGAGTGCATCCGTGTAAACATTCTCTGAGCAAGTTAGTCTTTGGTAATTCCTGGTAAAGAGGCTTAATTGCAACTATTACAGCATCTATGGCTCCACATTGTAAGGTTTGGAAGTCAAGAAAGTAAAAGCTCTCAGTGACGCTTTGAGTGCATCCGTGTAAACATTCACTGAGCAAGTTATTCTTTGGTAATTCCAGGTAAAGAGGCTTAATTGCAACTATTACAGCATCTAGGGCTCCACATTGTACGGTTTGGAAGTCAAGAAAGTAAAAGCTCTCAGTGACGCTTTGAGTGCATCCGCGTAAACATTCTCTGAGCAAGTTAGTCTTTGGTAATTCCTGGTAAAGAGGCTTAATTGCCACTATTACAGCATCTAGGGCTCAACATTGTAAGGTGTGAGAGCAAACAAACTATGGCCGAGTAAGAGGTCTCAGTGACGGTTTGAGTGCTTTCGTTTAAACATTCTCTGACCAAGTTAGGCTTTGGTAAATCCTGGTAAAGAGGCCTAATTGCAACTATTACAGCATCTAGGGTTCAACATTGTAAGGTGTGGAAGCAAACAAAGTATGGTCGAGTAAGAGGTCTCAGTGACGGTTTGAGTGCATCCGCGTAAACATTCTCTGAGCAAGTTAGTCTTTGGTAATTCCTGGTAAAGAGGCTTAATTGCAACTATTACAGCATCTAGGGCTCCACATTGTAAGGTGTGAGAGCAAACAAACTATGGCCGAGTAAGAGGTCTCAGTGACGGTTTGAGTGCTTTCGTGTAAACATTCTCTGAGCAAGTTAGTCTTTGGTAATTCCTGGTAAAGAGGCTTAATTGCAACTATTACAGCATCTAGGGCTCAAAATTGTAAGGTGTGGAAGCAAACAAAGTATGGTCGAGTAAGAGGTCTCAGTGACGGTTTGAGTGCATCCGCGTAAACATTCTCTGAGCAAGTTAGGCTTTGGTAATTCCTGGTAAAGAGGCTTAATTGCAACTATTACAGCATCTAGGGCTCCACATTGTAAGGTGTGGAAGCAAACAAAGTATGGCCGAGTAAGAGGTCTCAGTGACGGTTTGAGTGCATCCGCGTAAACATTCTCTGAGGAGGTTAGTCTTTGGTAATTCCTGGTAAAGAGGCTTAATGGCAACTATTACAGCATCTAGGGCTCCACATTGTAAGGTGTGAAAGCAAACAAAATATGGCCGAGTAAGAGGTCTCTCTGACGGTTTGAGTGCTTTCGTGTAAACATTCTCTGAGCAAGTTACTCTTTGGTAATTCCTGGTAAAGAGGCTTAATTGCAACTATTACAGCATCTAGGGCTCCACATTGTAAGGTGTGGAAGCAAACAAAGTATGGCCGAGTAAGAGGTCTCAGTGACGCTTTGAGTGCATCCGCGTAAATATTCTCTGAGCAAGTTAGGCTATGGTAATTCCTGGTAAAGAGGCTTAATTGCAACTATTACAGCATCTAGGGCTCAACATTGTAAGGTGTGGAAGCAAACAAAGTATGGTCGAGTAAGAGGTCTCAGTGACGGTTTGAGTGCATAAGCGTAAACATTCTCTGAGCAAGTTAGGCTTTGGTAATTCCTGGTAAAGAGGCTTAAATGCAACTATTACAGCATCTAGGGCTCCACATTGTAAGGTTTGGAAGTCAAGAAAGTAAAAGCTCTCAGTGACGCTTTGAGTGCATCCGTGTAAACATTCTCTGAGCAAGTTATTATTTGTTAATTCCTGGTAAAGAGACTTAATTGCAACTATTAGAGCATCTAGGGCTCCACATTGTAAGGTGTGGAAGCAAACAAAGTATGGCCGAGTAAGAGGTCTCAGTGACGGTTTGAGTGCATCCGCGTAAACATTCTCTGAGGAGGTTAGTCTTTGGTAATTCCTGGTAAAGAGGCTTAATGGCAACTATTACAGCATCTAGGGCTCCACATTGTAAGGTGTGAGAGCAAACAAACTATGGCCGAGTAAGAGGTCTCAGTGACGGTTTGAGTGCATCCGCGTAAACATTCTCTGAGCCAGTTAGGCTTTGAAAATTCCTGGTAAAGAGGCTTAATTGCAAATATTACAGCATCTAGGGCTCCACATTGTAAGGTTTGGAAGTCAAGAAAGTAAAAGCTCTCAGTGACGCTTTGAGTGCATCCGTGTAAACATTCTCTGAGCAAGTTATTATTTGGTAATTCCTGGTAAAGAGGCTTAATTGCAACTATTACATCATCTAGGGCTCCACATTGTAAGGTGTGGAAGCAAACAAAGTATGGCTGAGTAAGAGGTCTCAGTGACGCTTTGAGTGCATCCGCGTAAACATACTCTGAGTAAGTTAGGCTATGGTAATTCCTGGTAAAGAGGCTTAATTGCAACTATTACAGCATCTAGGGCTCCACATTGTAAGGTTTGGAAGTCAAGAAAGTAAAAGCTCTCGTTGACGCTTTGAGTGCATACGTGTAAACATTCTCTGAGCAAGTTATTATTTGGTAATTCCTGGTAAAGAGGCTTAATTGCAACTATTACAGCATCTAGGGCTCCACATTGTAAGGTGTGGAAGCAAACAAAGTATGGCCGAGTAAGAGGTCTCAGTGACGGTTTGAGTGCATCCGCGTAAACATTCTCTGAGCAAGTTAGTCTTTGGTAATTCCTGGTAAAGAGGCTTAATGGCAACTATTACAGCATCTAGGGCTCCACATTGTAAGGTGTGGAAGCAAACAAAGTATGGCCGAGTAAAATGTCTCAGTGACGGTATGAGTGCATCCGCGTAAACATTCTCTGAGCCAGTTAGGCTTTGGTAATTCCTGGTAAAGAGGCTTAATTGAAACTGTTACAGCATCTAGGGCTCCACATTGTAAGGTTTGGAAGTCAAGAAAGTAAAAGCTCACAGTGACGCTTTGAGTGCATCCGTGTAAACATTCTCTGAGCAAGTTATTCTTTTTTAATTCCTGGTAAAGAGGCTTAATTGCAACTATTACAGCATATAGGGCTCCACATTGTAAGGTGTGGAAGCAAACAAAGTATGGCCGAGTAAAAGGTCTCAGTGACGCTTTGAGTTCATCCGCGTAAACATTCTCTGAGCAAGTTAGTCTTTGGTAATTCCTGGTAAAGAGGCTTAATGGCAACTATTACAGCATCTAGGGCTCCACATTGTAAGGTGTGGAAGCAAACAAAGTATGGCCGAGTAAAAGGTCTCAGTGACGCTTTGAGTTCATCCGCGTAAACATTCTCTGAGCAAGTTAGGCTATGGTAATTCCTGGTAAAGAGGCTTAATGGCAACTATTACAGCATATAGGGCTCTACATTGTAAGGTGTGAGAGCAAACAAACTATGGCCGAGTAAGAGGTCTCAGTGACGGTTTGAGTGCTTTCGTTTAAACATTCTCTGAGCAAGTTAGGATTTGGTAATTCCTGGTAAAGAGGCTTAATTGCAACTATTACAGCATCTAGGGCTCCACATTGTAAGGTGTGGAAGCAAACAAAGTATGGCCGAGTAAGATTTCTCAGTGACGCTTTGAGTGCATCCGCGTAAACATTCTCTGAGCAAGTTAGGCTATGGTAATTCCTGGTAAAGAGGCCTAATGGCAACTAATACAGCATCTAGGGCTCCACATTGTAAGGTGTGGAAGCAAACAAAGTATGGCCGGGTAAGAGGTCTCAGTGACGCTTTGAGTGCATCCGTGTAAACATTCTCTGAGCAAGTTATTCTCTGGTAATTCCTGGTAAAGAGGCTTAATTGCAACTATTACAGCATCTAGGGTTCCACATTGTAAGGTTTGGAGGTCAAGAAAGTAAAAGCTCTCAGTGACGCTTTGAGTGTATCCGTGTAAACATTCTCTGAGCGAGTTATTATTTGGTAATTCCTGGTAAAGAGGCTTAATTGCAACTATTACAGCATCTAGGGCTCCACATTGTAAGGTGTGGAAGCAAACAAAGTATGGCCGAGTAAAAGGTCTCAGTGACGGTATGAGTGCATCCGCGTAAACATTCTCTGAGCCAGTTAGGCTTTGGTAATTCCTGGTAAAGAGGCTTAATTGAAACTGTTACAGCATCTAGGGCTCCACATTGTAAGGTTTGGAAATCAAGAAAGTAAAAGCTCTCAGTGACGCTTTGAGTGCATCCGTGTAAACATTCTCTGAGCAATTTATTCTTTGGTAATTCCTGGTAAAGAGGCTTAATTGCAACTATTACAGCATCTAGGGCTCCACATTGTAAGGTTTGGAAGTCAAGAAAGTAAAAGCTCTCATAGACGCTTTGAGTGCATCCGTGTAAACATTCTCTGAACAAGTTATTATTTGGTAATTCCTGGTAAAGAGGCTTAATTGCAACTATTACAGCATTTAGGGCTCCACATTGTAAGGTGTGGAAGCAAACAACGTATGGCCGAGTATGAGGTCTCTGTGACGGTTTGAGTGCTTTCGTGTAAGCATTCTCTGAGCAAGTTACAATTTGGTAATTCCTGGTAAAGAGGCTTAATTGCAACTATTACAGCATCTAGGGCTCCACATTGTAAGGTGTGGAAGCAAACAAAGTATGGCCGAGTAAGAGGTCTCAGTGACACTTTAAGTGCACCCGCGTAAATATTCTCTGAGCAAGTTAGGCTATAGTAATTCCTGGTAAAGAGGCTTAATGGCAACTATTACAGCATCTAGGGTTCCACATTGTAAGGTGTGAGAGCAAACAAACTGTGGCCGAGTAAGAGGTCTCAGTGACGGTTTGAGTGCTTTCGTGTAAACATTCTCTGAGCAAGTTAGTCTTTGGTAATTCCTGGTAAAGAGTCTTAATTGCAACTATTACAGCATCTAGGGCTCAACATTGTAAGGTGTGGAAGCAAACAAAGTATGGTCGAGTAAGAGGTCTCAGTGACGGTTTGAGTGCATCCGCGTAAACATTCTCTGAGCAAGTTAGGCTTTGGTAATTCCTGGTAAAGAGGCTTAATTGTAACTATTTCAACATCTAGGGCTCCACATTGTAAGGTGTGGAAGCAAACAAAGTATGGCCGAGTAATAGGTCTCAGTGACGCTTTGAGTGCATCCGCGTAAACATTCTCTGAGCAAGTTAGGCTATGGTAATTCCTGGTAAAGATTCTTAATTTCAACTATTACAGCATCTAGGGCTCCACATTGTAAGGTTTGTAAGTCAAGAAAGTAAAAGCTCTCATAGACGCTTTGAGTGCATCCGTGTAAACATTCTCTGAGCAAGTTATTATTTGGTAATTCCTGGTAAAGGGGCTTAATTGCAACTATTACAGCATTTAGGGCTCCACATTGTAAGGTGTGGAAGCAAACAAAGTATGGCCGAGTATGAGGTCTCTGTGACGGTTTGAGTGCTTTCGTGTAAGCATTCTCTGAGCAAGTTACAATTTGGTAATTCCTGGTAAGGAGGCTTAATTGCAACTATTACAGCATCTAGGGCTCCACATTGTAAGGTGTGGAAGCAAACAAAGTATGGCCGAGTAAGAGGTCTCAGTGACACTTTAAGTGCATCCGCGTAAATATTCTCTGAGCAAGTTAGGCTATAGTAATTCCTGGTAAAGAGGCTTAATTGCAACTATTACAGCATCTAGGGCTCCACATTGTAAGGTGTGGAAGCAAACAAAGTTTGGCCGAGTAAGAGGTCTCAGTGACGGTTTGAGTGCATCCGCGTAAACATTCTCTGAGCAAGTTAGTCTTTGGTAATTCCTGGTAAAGAGGCTTAATTGCAACTATTACAGCATCTAGGGCTCCACATTGTAAGGTGTGGAAGCAAACAAAGTTTGGCCGAGTAAGAGGTCTCAGTGACGGTTTGAGTGCATCCGCGTAAACATTCTCTGAGCAAGTTAGTCTTTGGTAATTCCTGGTAAAGAGGATTAATGGCAACTATTACAGCATCTAGGGCTCCACATTGTAAGGTGTGGAAGGAAACAAAGTATGGCCGAGTAAAAGGTCTCAGTGACGGTTTGAGTGCATCCGCGTAAACATTCTCTGAGCCAGTTAGGCTTTGAAAATTCCTGGTAAAGAGGCTTAATTGCAAATATTACAGCATCTAGGGCTCCACATTGTAAGGTTTGGAAGTCAAGAAAGGAAAAGCTCTCAGTGACGCTTTGAGTGCATCCGTGTAAACATTCTCTGAGCAAGTTATTATTTGGTAATTCCTGGTAAAGAGGCTTAATTGCAACTATTACAGCATCTAGGGCTCCACATTGTAAGGTGTGGAAGCAAACAAAGTATGGCTGAGTAAGAGGTCTCAGTGACGCTTTGAGTGCATCCGCGTAAACATACTCTGAGTAAGTTAGGCTATGGTAATTCCTGGTAAAGAGGCTTAATTGCAACTATTACAGCATCTAGGGCTCCACATTGTAAGGTTTGGAAGTCAAGAAAGTAAAAGCTCTCGTTGACGCTTTGAGTGCATACGTGTAAACATTCTCTGAGCAAGTTATTATTTGGTAATTCCTGGTAAAGAGGCTTAATTGCAACTATTACAGCATCTAGGGCTCCACATTGTAAGGTGTGGAAGCAAACAAAGTATGGCCGAGTAAGAGGTCTCAGTGACGGTTTGAGTGCATCCGCGTAAACATTCTCTGAGCAAGTTAGTCTTTGGTAATTCCTGGTAAAGAGGATTAATGGCAACTATTACAGCATCTAGGGCTCCACATTGTAAGGTGTGGAAGGAAACAAAGTATGGCCGAGTAAAAGGTCTCAGTGACGGTTTGAGTGCATCCGCGTAAACATTCTGTGAGCCAGTTAGGCTTTGAAAATTCCTGGTAAAGAGGCTTAATTGCAAATATTACAGCATCTAGGGCTCCACATTGTAAGGTTTGGAAGTCAAGAAAGTAAAAGCTCTCAGTGACGCTTTGAGTGCATCCGTGTAAACATTCTCTGAGCAGGTTATTATTTGGTAATTCCTGGTAAAGAGGCTTAATTGCAACTATTACAGCATCTAGGGCTCCACATTGTAAGGTGTGGAAGCAAACAAAGTATGGCTGAGTAAGAGGTCTCAGTGACGGTTTGAGTGCATCCGCGTAAACATTCTCTGAGCAAGTTAGTCTTTGGTAATTCCTGGTAAAGAGGCTTAATGGCAACTATTACAGCATCTAGGGCTCTACATTGTAAGGTGTGGAAGCAAACAAAGTATGGCCGAGTAAAATGTCTCAGTGACGGTATGAGTGCATCCGCGTAAACATTCTCTGAGCCAGTTAGGCTTTTTTAATTCCTGGTAAAGAGGCTTAATTGAAACTGTTACAGCATCTAGGGCTCCACATTGTAAGGTTTGGAAGTCAAGAAAGTAAAAGCTCTCAGTGACGCTTTGAGTGCATCCGTGTAAACATTCTCTGAGCAAGTTATTCTTTGGTAATTCCTGGTAAAGAGGCTTAATTGCAACTATTACAGCATATAGGGCTCCACATTGTAAGGTGTGGAAGCAAACAAAGTATGGCCGAGTAAGAGGTCTCAGTGACGGTTTGAGTGCATCCGCGTAAACATTCTCTGAGCAAGTTAGTCTTTGGTAATTCCTGGTAAAGAGGCTTAATGGCAACTATTACAGCATCTAGGGCTCCACATTGTAAGGTGTGGAAGCAAACAAAGTATGGCCGAGTAAAAGGTCTCAGTGACGCTTTGAGTTCATCCGCGTAAACATTCTCTGAGCAAGTTAGGCTATGGTAATTCCTGGTAAAGAGGCTTAATGGCAACTATTACAGCATATAGGGCTCTACATTGTAAGGTGTGAGAGCAAACAAACTATGGCCGAGTAAGAGGTCTCAGTGACGGTTTGAGTGCTTTCGTTTAAACATTCTCTGAGCAAGTTAGGATTTGGTAATTCCTGGTAAAGAGGCTTAATTGCAACTATTACAGCATCTAGTGCTCAAAATTGTAAGGTGTGGAAGCAAACAAAGTATGGTCGAGTAAGAGGTCTCAGTGACAGTTTGAGTGCATCCGTGTAAACATTCTCTGAGCAAGTTAGGCTTTGGTAATTCCTGGTAAAGAGGCTTAATTGCAACTATTACAGCATCTAGGGCTCCACATTGTAAGGTGTGGAAGCAAACAAAGTATGGCCGAGTAAGATTTCTCAGTGACGCTTTGAGTGCATCCGCGTAAACATTCTCTGAGCAAGTTAGGCTATGGTAATTCCTGGTAAAGAGGCCTAATGGCAACTAATACAGCATCTAGGGCTCCACATTGTAAGGTGTGGAAGCAAACAAAGTATGGCGGGGTAAGAGGTCTCATTGACGCTTTGAGTGCATCCGTGTAAACATTCTCTGAGCAAGTTATTCTCTGGTAATTCCTGGTAAAGAGGCTTAATTGCAACTATTACAGCATCTAGGGTTCCACATTGTAAGGTTTGTAGGTCAAGAAAGTAAAAGCTCTCAGTGACGCTTTGAGTGTATCCGTGTAAACATTCTCTGAGCGAGTTATTATTTGGTAATTCCTGGTAAAGAGGCTTAATTGCAACTATTACAGCATCTAGGGCTCCAATTGTAAGGTGTGGAAGCAAACAAAGTATGGCCGAGTAAAAGGTCTCAGTGACGGTATGAGTGCATCCGCGTAAACATTCTCTGAGCCAGTTAGGCTTTGGTAATTCCTGGTAAAGAGGCTTAATTGAAACTGTTACAGCATCTAGGGCTCCACATTGTAAGGTTTGGAAGTCAAGAAAGTAAAAGCTCTCAGTGACGCTTTGAGTGCATCCGTGTAAACATTCTCTGAGCAAGTTATTATTTGGTAATTCCTGGTAAAGAGGCTTAATTGCAACTATTACAGCATTTAGGGCTCCACATTGTAAGGTGTGGAAGCAAACAAAGTATGGCCGAGTATGAGGTCTCTGTGACGCTTTGAGTGCATCCGCGTAAACATTCTCTGAGCAAGTTAGGCTATGGTAATTCCTGGTAAAGAGGCTTAATTTCAACTATTACAGCATCTAGGGCTCCACATTGTAAGGTTTGTAAGTCAAGAAAGTAAAAGCTCTCATAGACGCTTTGAGTGCATCCGTGTAAACATTCTCTGAAAAAGTTAGCCTTTGGTAATTCCTGGTAAAGAGGCGTAATTGCAACTATTACAGCATCTAGGGCTCCACATTGTAAGGTGTGAGAGCAAACAAACTATGGCCGAGTAAGAGGTATCAGTGACGATTTGAGTGCATCCGCGTAAACATTCTCTGAGCAAGTTAGGCTATGGTAATTCCTGGTAAAGAGGCTTAATGGCAACTATTACAGCATCTAGGGCTCCACATTGTAAGGTGTGAGAGCAAACAAACTATGGCCGAGTAAGAAGTCTCAGTGACGGTTTGAGTGCTTTCGTTTAAACATTCTCTGAGCAAGTTAGGCTTTGGTAATTCCTGGTAAAGAGTCTTAATTGCAACTATTACAGCATCTAGGGCTCCACATTGTAAGGTTTGGAAGTCAAGAAAGTAAAAGCTCTCATAGACGCTTTGAGTGCATCCGTGTAAACATTCTCTGAGCAAGTTATTATTTGGTAATTCCTGGTAAAGAGGCTTAATTGCAACTATTACAGCATCTAGGGCTCCACATTGTAAGGTGTGGAAGCAAACAAAGTATGGCCGAGTATGAGGTCTCTGTGACGGTTTGAGTGCTTTCGTGTAAGCTTCTCTGAGCAAGTTACAATTTGGTAATTCCTGGTAAAAAGGCTTAATTGCAACTATTACAGCATCTAGGGCTCCACATTGTAAGGTTTGGAAGCAAACAAAGTATGGCCGAGTAAGAGGTCTCAGTGACGCTTTAAGTGCATCCGCGTAAATATTCTCTGAGCAAGTTAGGCTATATTAATTCCTGGTAAAGAGGCTTAATTGCAACTATTACAGCATCTAGGGTTCCACATTTAAGGTGTGAGAGCAAACAAACTATGGCCGAGTAAGAGGTCTCAGTGACGGTTTGAGTGCTTTCGTGTAAACATTCTCTGAGCAAGTTAGTCTTTGGTAATTCCTGGTAAAGTGTCTTAATTGCAACTATTACAGCATCTAGGGCTCAACATTGTAAGGTGTGGAAGCAAACAAAGTATGGTCGAGTAAGAGGTCTCAGTGACGGTTTGAGTGCATCCGCGTAAACATTCTCTGAGCAAGTTAGGCTTTGGTAATTCCTGGTAAAGAGGCTTAATTGTAACTATTACAGCATCTAGGGCTCCACATTGTAAGGTGTGGAAGCAAAGAAAGTATGGCCGAGTAATAGGTCTCAGTGACGCTTTGAGTGCATCCGCGTAAACATTCTCTGAGCAAGTTAGGCTATGGTAATTCCTGGTAAAGAGGCTTAATGGCAACTATTACAGCATCTAGGGCTACACATTGTAAGGTGTGGAAGCAAACAAAGTATGGCCGAGTAAGAGGTATCAGTGACGCTTTGAGTGCATCCGCGTAAACATTCTCTGAGCAAGTTAGGCTATGGTAATTCCTGGTAAAGAGGCTTAATGGCAACTATTACAGCATCTAGGGCTCCACATTGTAAGGTGTGAGAGCAAACAAACTATGGCCGAGTAAGAGGTCTCAGTGACGGTTTGAGTGCTTTCGTTTAAACATTCTCTGAGCAAGTTAGGCTTTGGTAATTCCTGGTAAAGAGGCTTAATGGCAACTATTACAGCATCTACGGCTCCACATTGTAAGGTGTGAGAGCAAACAAACTATGGCCGAGTAAGAGGTCTCAGTGACGGTTTGAGTGCATCCGTGTAAACATTCTCTGAGCAAGATAGTCTTTGGTAATTGCTGGTAAAGAGGTTTAATTGCTACTATTACAGCATCTAGGGCTCCGCATTGTAAGGTGTGGAAGCAAACAAAGTATGGCCGAGTAATAGGTCTCAGTGACGCTATGAGTGCATACGCGTAAACATTCTCTGAGCAAGTTAGGCTATGGTAATTCCTGGTAAAGCGGCTTAATGGCAACTATTACAGCATCTAGGGCTCCACATTGTAAGGTGTGAGAGCAAACAAACTATGGCCGAGTAAGAGGTCTCAGTGACGGTTTGAGTGCTTTCGTTTAAAAATTCTCTGAGCAAGTTAGGCTTTGGTAATTCCTGGTAGAGAGGCTTAATGGCAACTATTACGGCATCTAGTTCTCCACATTGTAAGGTGTGAGAGCAAACAAACTATGGCCGAGTAAGAGGTCTCAGTGACGGTTTGAGTGCATCCGTGTAAACATTCTCTGAGCAAGTTATTCTCTGGTAATTCCTGGTAAAGAGGCTTAATTGCAACTATTACAGCATCTAGGGCTCCACATTGTAAGGTTTAAAAGTCAAGAAAGTAAACGCTCTCAGTGACGCTTTGAGTGCATCCGTGTAAACATTCTCTGAGCAAGTTATTATTTGGTAATTCCTGGTAAAGAGGCTTGATTGCAACTATTACAGCATCTAGGGCTCCACATTGTAAGGTGTGGAAGCAAACAAAGTATGGCCGAGTAAAAGGTCTCAGTGACGGTATGAGTGCATCCGCGTAAACATTCTCTGAGCCAGTTAGGCTTTGGTAATTCCTGGTAAAGAGGCTTAATTGAAACTGTTACAGCATCTAGGGCTCCACATTGTAAGGTTTGGAAATCAAGAAAGTAAAAGCTCTCAGTGACGCTTTGAGTGCATCCGTGTAAACATTCTCTGAGCAATTTATTCTTTGGTAATTCCTGGTAAAGAGGCTTAATTGCAACTATTACAGCATCTAGGGCTCCACATTGTAAGGTTTGGAAGTCAAGAAAGTAAAAGCTCTCATAGACGCTTTGAGTGCATCCGTGTAAACATTCTCTGAACAAGTTATTATTTGGTAATTCCTGGTAAAGAGGCTTAATTGCAACTATTACAGCATTTAGGGCTCCACATTGTAAGGTGTGGAAGCAAACAACGTATGGCCGAGTATGAGGTCTCTGTGACGGTTTGAGTGCTTTCGTGTAAGCATTCTCTGAGCAAGTTACAATTTGGTAATTCCTGGTAAAGAGGCTTAATTGCAACTATTACAGCATCTAGGGCTCCACATTGTAAGGTGTGGAAGCAAACAAAGTATGGCCGAGTAAGAGGTCTCAGTGACACTTTAAGTGCATCCGCGTAAATATTCTCTGAGCAAGTTAGGCTATAGTAATTCCTGGTAAAGAGGCTTAATGGCAACTATTACAGCATCTAGGGTTCCACATTGTAAGGTGTGAGAGCAAACAAACTGTGGCCGAGTAAGAGGTCTCAGTGACGGTTTGAGTGCTTTCGTGTAAACATTCTCTGAGCAAGTTAGTCTTTGGTAATTCCTGGTAAAGAGTCTTAATTGCAACTATTACAGCATCTAGGGCTCAACATTGTAAGGTGTGGAAGCAAACAAAGTATGGTCGAGTAAGAGGTCTCAGTGACGGTTTGAGTGCATCCGCGTAAACATTCTCTGAGCAAGTTAGGCTTTGGTAATTCCTGGTAAAGAGGCTTAATTGTAACTATTTCAACATCTAGGGCTCCACATTGTAAGGTGTGGAAGCAAACAAAGTATGGCCGAGTAATAGGTCTCAGTGACGCTTTGAGTGCATCCGCGTAAACATTCTCTGAGCAAGTTAGGCTATGGTAATTCCTGGTAAAGATTCTTAATTTCAACTATTACAGCATCTAGGGCTCCACATTGTAAGGTTTGTAAGTCAAGAAAGTAAAAGCTCTCATAGACGCTTTGAGTGCATCCGTGTAAACATTCTCTGAGCAAGTTATTATTTGGTAATTCCTGGTAAAGGGGCTTAATTGCAACTATTACAGCATTTAGGGCTCCACATTGTAAGGTGTGGAAGCAAACAAAGTATGGCCGAGTATGAGGTCTCTGTGACGGTTTGAGTGCTTTCGTGTAAGCATTCTCTGAGCAAGTTACAATTTGGTAATTCCTGGTAAGGAGGCTTAATTGCAACTATTACAGCATCTAGGGCTCCACATTGTAAGGTGTGGAAGCAAACAAAGTATGGCCGAGTAAGAGGTCTCAGTGACACTTTAAGTGCATCCGCGTAAATATTCTCTGAGCAAGTTAGGCTATAGTAATTCCTGGTAAAGAGGCTTAATTGCAACTATTACAGCATCTAGGGCTCCACATTGTAAGGTGTGGAAGCAAACAAAGTTTGGCCGAGTAAGAGGTCTCAGTGACGGTTTGAGTGCATCCGCGTAAACATTCTCTGAGCAAGTTAGTCTTTGGTAATTCCTGGTAAAGAGGCTTAATTGCAACTATTACAGCATCTAGGGCTCCACATTGTAAGGTGTGGAAGCAAACAAAGTTTGGCCGAGTAAGAGGTCTCAGTGACGGTTTGAGTGCATCCGCGTAAACATTCTCTGAGCAAGTTAGTCTTTGGTAATTCCTGGTAAAGAGGATTAATGGCAACTATTACAGCATCTAGGGCTCCACATTGTAAGGTGTGGAAGGAAACAAAGTATGGCCGAGTAAAAGGTCTCAGTGACGGTTTGAGTGCATCCGCGTAAACATTCTCTGAGCCAGTTAGGCTTTGAAAATTCCTGGTAAAGAGGCTTAATTGCAAATATTACAGCATCTAGGGCTCCACATTGTAAGGTTTGGAAGTCAAGAAAGGAAAAGCTCTCAGTGACGCTTTGAGTGCATCCGTGTAAACATTCTCTGAGCAAGTTATTATTTGGTAATTCCTGGTAAAGAGGCTTAATTGCAACTATTACAGCATCTAGGGCTCCACATTGTAAGGTGTGGAAGCAAACAAAGTATGGCTGAGTAAGAGGTCTCAGTGACGCTTTGAGTGCATCCGCGTAAACATACTCTGAGTAAGTTAGGCTATGGTAATTCCTGGTAAAGAGGCTTAATTGCAACTATTACAGCATCTAGGGCTCCACATTGTAAGGTTTGGAAGTCAAGAAAGTAAAAGCTCTCGTTGACGCTTTGAGTGCATACGTGTAAACATTCTCTGAGCAAGTTATTATTTGGTAATTCCTGGTAAAGAGGCTTAATTGCAACTATTACAGCATCTAGGGCTCCACATTGTAAGGTGTGGAAGCAAACAAAGTATGGCCGAGTAAGAGGTCTCAGTGACGGTTTGAGTGCATCCGCGTAAACATTCTCTGAGCAAGTTAGTCTTTGGTAATTCCTGGTAAAGAGGATTAATGGCAACTATTACAGCATCTAGGGCTCCACATTGTAAGGTGTGGAAGGAAACAAAGTATGGCCGAGTAAAAGGTCTCAGTGACGGTTTGAGTGCATCCGCGTAAACATTCTGTGAGCCAGTTAGGCTTTGAAAATTCCTGGTAAAGAGGCTTAATTGCAAATATTACAGCATCTAGGGCTCCACATTGTAAGGTTTGGAAGTCAAGAAAGTAAAAGCTCTCAGTGACGCTTTGAGTGCATCCGTGTAAACATTCTCTGAGCAGGTTATTATTTGGTAATTCCTGGTAAAGAGGCTTAATTGCAACTATTACAGCATCTAGGGCTCCACATTGTAAGGTGTGGAAGCAAACAAAGTATGGCTGAGTAAGAGGTCTCAGTGACGGTTTGAGTGCATCCGCGTAAACATTCTCTGAGCAAGTTAGTCTTTGGTAATTCCTGGTAAAGAGGCTTAATGGCAACTATTACAGCATCTAGGGCTCTACATTGTAAGGTGTGGAAGCAAACAAAGTATGGCCGAGTAAAATGTCTCAGTGACGGTATGAGTGCATCCGCGTAAACATTCTCTGAGCCAGTTAGGCTTTTTTAATTCCTGGTAAAGAGGCTTAATTGAAACTGTTACAGCATCTAGGGCTCCACATTGTAAGGTTTGGAAGTCAAGAAAGTAAAAGCTCTCAGTGACGCTTTGAGTGCATCCGTGTAAACATTCTCTGAGCAAGTTATTCTTTGGTAATTCCTGGTAAAGAGGCTTAATTGCAACTATTACAGCATATAGGGCTCCACATTGTAAGGTGTGGAAGCAAACAAAGTATGGCCGAGTAAGAGGTCTCAGTGACGGTTTGAGTGCATCCGCGTAAACATTCTCTGAGCAAGTTAGTCTTTGGTAATTCCTGGTAAAGAGGCTTAATGGCAACTATTACAGCATCTAGGGCTCCACATTGTAAGGTGTGGAAGCAAACAAAGTATGGCCGAGTAAAAGGTCTCAGTGACGCTTTGAGTTCATCCGCGTAAACATTCTCTGAGCAAGTTAGGCTATGGTAATTCCTGGTAAAGAGGCTTAATGGCAACTATTACAGCATATAGGGCTCTACATTGTAAGGTGTGAGAGCAAACAAACTATGGCCGAGTAAGAGGTCTCAGTGACGGTTTGAGTGCTTTCGTTTAAACATTCTCTGAGCAAGTTAGGATTTGGTAATTCCTGGTAAAGAGGCTTAATTGCAACTATTACAGCATCTAGTGCTCAAAATTGTAAGGTGTGGAAGCAAACAAAGTATGGTCGAGTAAGAGGTCTCAGTGACAGTTTGAGTGCATCCGTGTAAACATTCTCTGAGCAAGTTAGGCTTTGGTAATTCCTGGTAAAGAGGCTTAATTGCAACTATTACAGCATCTAGGGCTCCACATTGTAAGGTGTGGAAGCAAACAAAGTATGGCCGAGTAAGATTTCTCAGTGACGCTTTGAGTGCATCCGCGTAAACATTCTCTGAGCAAGTTAGGCTATGGTAATTCCTGGTAAAGAGGCCTAATGGCAACTAATACAGCATCTAGGGCTCCACATTGTAAGGTGTGGAAGCAAACAAAGTATGGCGGGGTAAGAGGTCTCATTGACGCTTTGAGTGCATCCGTGTAAACATTCTCTGAGCAAGTTATTCTCTGGTAATTCCTGGTAAAGAGGCTTAATTGCAACTATTACAGCATCTAGGGTTCCACATTGTAAGGTTTGTAGGTCAAGAAAGTAAAAGCTCTCAGTGACGCTTTGAGTGTATCCGTGTAAACATTCTCTGAGCGAGTTATTATTTGGTAATTCCTGGTAAAGAGGCTTAATTGCAACTATTACAGCATCTAGGGCTCCAATTGTAAGGTGTGGAAGCAAACAAAGTATGGCCGAGTAAAAGGTCTCAGTGACGGTATGAGTGCATCCGCGTAAACATTCTCTGAGCCAGTTAGGCTTTGGTAATTCCTGGTAAAGAGGCTTAATTGAAACTGTTACAGCATCTAGGGCTCCACATTGTAAGGTTTGGAAGTCAAGAAAGTAAAAGCTCTCAGTGACGCTTTGAGTGCATCCGTGTAAACATTCTCTGAGCAAGTTATTATTTGGTAATTCCTGGTAAAGAGGCTTAATTGCAACTATTACAGCATTTAGGGCTCCACATTGTAAGGTGTGGAAGCAAACAAAGTATGGCCGAGTATGAGGTCTCTGTGACGCTTTGAGTGCATCCGCGTAAACATTCTCTGAGCAAGTTAGGCTATGGTAATTCCTGGTAAAGAGGCTTAATTTCAACTATTACAGCATCTAGGGCTCCACATTGTAAGGTTTGTAAGTCAAGAAAGTAAAAGCTCTCATAGACGCTTTGAGTGCATCCGTGTAAACATTCTCTGAAAAAGTTAGCCTTTGGTAATTCCTGGTAAAGAGGCGTAATTGCAACTATTACAGCATCTAGGGCTCCACATTGTAAGGTGTGAGAGCAAACAAACTATGGCCGAGTAAGAGGTATCAGTGACGATTTGAGTGCATCCGCGTAAACATTCTCTGAGCAAGTTAGGCTATGGTAATTCCTGGTAAAGAGGCTTAATGGCAACTATTACAGCATCTAGGGCTCCACATTGTAAGGTGTGAGAGCAAACAAACTATGGCCGAGTAAGAAGTCTCAGTGACGGTTTGAGTGCTTTCGTTTAAACATTCTCTGAGCAAGTTAGGCTTTGGTAATTCCTGGTAAAGAGTCTTAATTGCAACTATTACAGCATCTAGGGCTCCACATTGTAAGGTTTGGAAGTCAAGAAAGTAAAAGCTCTCATAGACGCTTTGAGTGCATCCGTGTAAACATTCTCTGAGCAAGTTATTATTTGGTAATTCCTGGTAAAGAGGCTTAATTGCAACTATTACAGCATCTAGGGCTCCACATTGTAAGGTGTGGAAGCAAACAAAGTATGGCCGAGTATGAGGTCTCTGTGACGGTTTGAGTGCTTTCGTGTAAGCTTCTCTGAGCAAGTTACAATTTGGTAATTCCTGGTAAAAAGGCTTAATTGCAACTATTACAGCATCTAGGGCTCCACATTGTAAGGTTTGGAAGCAAACAAAGTATGGCCGAGTAAGAGGTCTCAGTGACGCTTTAAGTGCATCCGCGTAAATATTCTCTGAGCAAGTTAGGCTATATTAATTCCTGGTAAAGAGGCTTAATTGCAACTATTACAGCATCTAGGGTTCCACATTTAAGGTGTGAGAGCAAACAAACTATGGCCGAGTAAGAGGTCTCAGTGACGGTTTGAGTGCTTTCGTGTAAACATTCTCTGAGCAAGTTAGTCTTTGGTAATTCCTGGTAAAGTGTCTTAATTGCAACTATTACAGCATCTAGGGCTCAACATTGTAAGGTGTGGAAGCAAACAAAGTATGGTCGAGTAAGAGGTCTCAGTGACGGTTTGAGTGCATCCGCGTAAACATTCTCTGAGCAAGTTAGGCTTTGGTAATTCCTGGTAAAGAGGCTTAATTGTAACTATTACAGCATCTAGGGCTCCACATTGTAAGGTGTGGAAGCAAAGAAAGTATGGCCGAGTAATAGGTCTCAGTGACGCTTTGAGTGCATCCGCGTAAACATTCTCTGAGCAAGTTAGGCTATGGTAATTCCTGGTAAAGAGGCTTAATGGCAACTATTACAGCATCTAGGGCTACACATTGTAAGGTGTGGAAGCAAACAAAGTATGGCCGAGTAAGAGGTATCAGTGACGCTTTGAGTGCATCCGCGTAAACATTCTCTGAGCAAGTTAGGCTATGGTAATTCCTGGTAAAGAGGCTTAATGGCAACTATTACAGCATCTAGGGCTCCACATTGTAAGGTGTGAGAGCAAACAAACTATGGCCGAGTAAGAGGTCTCAGTGACGGTTTGAGTGCTTTCGTTTAAACATTCTCTGAGCAAGTTAGGCTTTGGTAATTCCTGGTAAAGAGGCTTAATGGCAACTATTACAGCATCTACGGCTCCACATTGTAAGGTGTGAGAGCAAACAAACTATGGCCGAGTAAGAGGTCTCAGTGACGGTTTGAGTGCATCCGTGTAAACATTCTCTGAGCAAGATAGTCTTTGGTAATTGCTGGTAAAGAGGTTTAATTGCTACTATTACAGCATCTAGGGCTCCGCATTGTAAGGTGTGGAAGCAAACAAAGTATGGCCGAGTAATAGGTCTCAGTGACGCTATGAGTGCATACGCGTAAACATTCTCTGAGCAAGTTAGGCTATGGTAATTCCTGGTAAAGCGGCTTAATGGCAACTATTACAGCATCTAGGGCTCCACATTGTAAGGTGTGAGAGCAAACAAACTATGGCCGAGTAAGAGGTCTCAGTGACGGTTTGAGTGCTTTCGTTTAAAAATTCTCTGAGCAAGTTAGGCTTTGGTAATTCCTGGTAGAGAGGCTTAATGGCAACTATTACGGCATCTAGTTCTCCACATTGTAAGGTGTGAGAGCAAACAAACTATGGCCGAGTAAGAGGTCTCAGTGACGGTTTGAGTGCATCCGTGTAAACATTCTCTGAGCAAGTTATTCTCTGGTAATTCCTGGTAAAGAGGCTTAATTGCAACTATTACAGCATCTAGGGCTCCACATTGTAAGGTTTAAAAGTCAAGAAAGTAAACGCTCTCAGTGACGCTTTGAGTGCATCCGTGTAAACATTCTCTGAGCAAGTTATTATTTGGTAATTCCTGGTAAAGAGGCTTGATTGCAACTATTACAGCATCTAGGGCTCCACATTGTAAGGTGTGAAGGCAAACAAAGTATGGCCGTGTAAGAGGTCTCTGTGACGGTTTGAGTGCTTTCGTGTAAACATTCTCTGAGCAAGTTACTCTTTGGTAATTCCTGGTAAAGAGGCTTACTTGCAACTATTACAGCATCTAGGGCTCCACATTGTAAGGTGTGGAAGCAAACAAAGTATGGCCGAGTAAGAGGTCTCCGTGACGGTTTGAGTGCATCCGCGTAAATATTCTCTGAGCAAGTTAGGCTATGGTAATTCCTTGTAAAGAGGCTTAATGGCAACTATTACAGCATCTAGGCTCCACATTGTAAGGTGTGAGAGCAAACAAACTATGGCCGAGTAGGAGGTCTCAGTGACGGTTTGAGTGCTTTCGTGTAAACATTCTCTGAGCAAGTTAGTCTTTGGTAATTCCTCGTAAAGAGGCTTAATTGCAACTATTACAGCATCTATTGCTCAACATTGTAAGGTGTGGAAGCAAACAAAGTATGGTCGAGTAAGAGGTCTCAGTGACGGTTTGAGTGCATCCGCGTAAACGTTCGCTGAGCAAGTTAGGCTTTGGTAATTCCTGGTAAAGAGGCTTAATTGCAACTATTACAGCATCTAGGGCTCCACATTGTAAGGTGTGGAAGCAAACAAAGTATGGCCGAGTAATAGGTCTCGGTGACGCTTTGAGTGCATCCGCGTAAACATTCTCTGAGCAAGTTAGGCTTTGGTAATTCCTGGTAAAGAGGCTTAATTGCAACTATTACAGCATCTAGGGCTACACATTGTAAGGTGTGGAAGCAAACAGAGTATGGCCGAGTAAGAGGTCTCAGTGACGCTTTGAGTGCATCCGCGTAAACATTCTCTGAGCAAGTTAGGCTATGGTAATTCCTGGTAAAGAGGCTTAATGGCAACTATTACAGCATATAGGGCTCCACATTGTAAAGTGTGAGAGCAAACAAACTATGGCCGAGTAAGAAGTCTCAGTGACGGTTTGAGTGCATCCGCGTAAACATTCTCTGAGCAAGTTAGTCTTTGGTAATTCCTGGTAAAGAGGCTTAATTGCAACTATTGCAGCATCTAGGGCTCCACATTGTAAGGTGTGAGAGCAAACAAACTATGGCCGAGTAAGAGGTCTCAGTGACGGTTTGAGCGCATCCGCGTAAACATTCTCTGAGCAAGTTAGCCTTTGGTAACTCCTGGTAAGGAGGCTTAATTTCAACTATTACAGCATCTAGGGCTCCACATTGTAAGGTGTGAGAGCAAAAAACTATGGCCGAGTAAGAGGTCTCAGTGACGGTTTGAGTGCTTTCGTGTAAACATTCTCTGAGCAAGTTAGTCTTTGGTAATTCCTGGTAAAGAGGCTTAATTGCAACTATTACAGCATCTAGGGCTCAAAATTGTAAGGTGTGGAAGCAAACAAAGTATGGTCGAGTAAGAGGTCTCAGTGACGGTTTGAGTGCATCCTCGTAAACATTCTCTGAGCAAGTTAGGCTTTGGTAATTCCTGGTAAAGAGGCTTAGTTGCAACTATTACAGCATCTAGGGCTCCACATTATAAGGTATGGAAGCAAACAAAGTATGGCCGAGTAAGAGGACTCAGTGACGCTTTGAGTGCATCCGCGTAACCATTCTCTGAGCAAGTTAGGCTTTGGTAATTCCTGGTAAAGAGGCTTAATTGCAACTATTACAGCATCAAGGGCTCCACATTGTAAGGTGTGGAAGCAAACAAAGTATGGCCGAGTAAGAGGTCTCAGTGACCCTTTGAGTGCATCCGCGTAAACATTCTCTGAGCAAGTTAGGCTATGGTAATTCCTGGCAAAGAGGCCTAATGGCAACTATTACAGCATCTAGGGCTCCACATTGTAAGGTGTGGAAGCAAACAAAGTATGGCCGGGTAAGAGGTCTCAGTGACGCTTTGAGTGCATCCGTGTAAACATTCTCTGAGCAAGTTATTCTCTGGTAATTCCTGGTAAAGAGGCTTAATTGCAACTATCACAGCATCTAGGGCTCCACATTGTAAGGTTTAAAAGTCAAGAAAGTAAACGCTCTCAGTGACGCTTTGAGTGCATCCGTGTAAACATTCTCTGAGCAAGTTATTATTTGGTAATTCCTGGTAAAGAGGCTTAATTGCAACTATTACTGCATCTAGGCCTCCACATTGTAAGGTGTGGAAGCAAACAAAGTATGGCCGAGTAAGAGGTCTCAGTGACGGTTTGAGTGCATCCGCGTAAACATTCTCTGTTCAAGTTAGTCTTTGGTAATTCCTGGTAAAGAGGCTTAATTGCAACTATTACAGCATCTAGGGCTCCACATTGTAAGGTGTGAAAGCAAACAAAGTATGGCCGAGTAAGATGTCTCTGTGACGGTTTGAGTGCTTTCGTGTAAACACTCTCTGAGCAAGTTACTCTTTGGTAATTCCTGGTAAAGAGGCTTATTTGCAACTATTACAGCATCTAGGGCTCCACATTGTAAGGTGTGGAAGCAAACAAAGTATTGCCGAGTAAGAGTTCTCAGTGACGGTTTGAGTGCTTTCGTGTAAACATTCTCTGAGCAAGTTAGTCTTTGGTAATTCCTGGTAAAGAGGCTTAATTGCAACTATTACAGCATCTAGGGCTCAACATTGTAAGGTGTGGAAGCAAACAAAGTATGGTCGAGTAAGAGGTCTCAGTGACGGTTTGAGTGCATCCGCGTAAACATTCTCTGAGCAAGTTAGGCTTTTTTAATTCCTGGTAAAGAGGCTTAATTGCAACTATTACAGCATCTAGGGCTCCTAATTGTAAGGTTTGGAAGTCAAGAAAGTAAAAGCTCTCAGTGACGCTTTGAGTGCATCCGTGTAAACATTCTCTGAGCAAGTTATTATTTGGTAATTCCTGGTAAAGAGGCTTAATTGCAACTATTAGAGCATCTAGGGCTCCACATTGTAAGGTGTGGAAGCAAACAAAGTATGGCCGAGTAAGAGGTCTCAGTGACGGTTTGAGTGCATCCTTGTAAACATTCTCTGAGGAATTTAGTCTTTGGTAATTCCTGGTAGAGAGGCTTAATGGCAACTATTACAGCATCTAGGGCTCCACATTGTAAGGTGTGAGAGCAAACAAACTATGGCCGAGTAAGAGGTCTCAGTGACGGTTTGAGTGCATCCGTGTAAACATTCTCTGAGCAAGTTATTCTCTGGTAATTCCTGGTAAAGAGGCTTAATTGCAACTATTACAGCATCTAGGGCTCCACATTGTAAGGTTTTAAAGTCAAGAAAGTAAACGCTCTCAGTGACGCTTTGAGTGCATCCGTGTAAACATTCTCTGAGCAAGTTATTATTTGGTAATTCCTGGTAAAGAGGCTTAATTGCAACTGTTACAGCTTCTAGGGCTCCACATTGTAAGGTTTGGAAGTCAAGAAAGTAAAAGCTCTCAGTGACGCTTTGAGTGCATCCGTGTAAACATTCTCTGAGCAAGTTATTATTTGGTAATTCCTGGTAAAGAGGCTTGATTGCAACTATTACAGCATCTAGGGCTCCACATTGTAAGGTGTGAAGGCAAACAAAGTATGGCCGTGTAAGAGGTCTCTGTGACGGTTTGAGTGCATCCGCGTAAACATTCTCTGAGCAAGTTAGTCTTTGGTAATTCCTGGTAAAGAGGCTTAATTGCAACTATTACAGCATCTAGGGCTCCACATTGTAAGGTGTGAAAGCAAACAAAGTATGGCCGAGTAAGATGTCTCTGTGACGGTTTGAGTGCTTTCGTGTAAACACTCTCTGAGCAAGTTACTCTTTGGTAATTCCTGGTAAAGAGGCTTATTTGCAACTATTACAGCATCTAGGGCTCCACATTGTAAGGTGTGGAAGCAAACAAAGTATGGCCGAGTAATAGGTCTCGGTGACGCTTTGAGTGCATCCGCGTAAACATTCTCTGAGCAAGTTAGGCTATGGTAATTCCTGGTAAAGAGGCTTAATGGCAACTATTACAGCATATAGGGCTCCACATTGTAAGGTGGGAGAGCAAACAAACTATGGCCGAGTAAGAAGTCTCAGTGACGGTTTGAGTGCATCCGCGTAAACATTCTCTGAGCAAGTTAGTCTTTGGTAATTCCTGGTAAAGAGGCTTAATTGCAACTATTGCAGCATCTAGGGCTCCACATTGTAAGGTGTGAGAGCAAACAAACTATGGCCGAGTAAGAGGTCTCAGTGACGGTTTGAGTGCTTTCGTGTAAACATCCTCAGAGCAAGTTAGTCTTTCGTAATTCCTGGTAAAGAGGCTTAATTGCAACTATTACAGCATCTAGGGCTCAACATTGTAAGGTGTGGAAGCAAAAAACTATGGCCGAGTAAGAGGTCTCAGTGACGGTTTGAGTGCTTTCGTGTAAACATTCTCTGAGCAAGTTAGTCTTTGGTAATTCCTGGTAAAGAGGCTTAATTGCAACTATTATAGCATCTAGGACTCAAAATTGTAAGGTGTGGAAGCAAACAAAGTATGGTCGAGTAAGAGGTCTCAGTGACGGTTTGAGTGCATCCGCGTAAACATTCTGTGAGCAAGTTAGGCTTTGGTAATTCCTGGTAAAGAGCCTTAATTGCAACTATTACAGCATCTAGGGCTCCACATTATAAGGTATGGAAGCAAACAAAGTATGGCCGAGTAAGAGGTCTCAGTGACGCTTTGAGTGCATCCGCGTAACCATTCTCTGAGCAAGTTAGGCTTTGGTAATTCCTGGTAAAGAGGCTTAATTGCAACTATTACAACATCAAGGGCTCCACATTGTAAGGTGTGGAAGCAAACAAAGTATGGCCGAGTAAGAGGTCTCAGTGACCCTTTGAGTGCATCCGCGTAAACATTCTCTGAGCAAGTTAGGCTATGGTAATTCCTGGTAAAGTGGCCTAATGGCAACTATTACAGCATCTAGGGCTCCACATTGTAAGGTGTGGAAGCAAACAAAGTATGGCCGGGTAAGAGGTCTCAGTGACGCTTTGAGTGCATCCGTGTAAACATTCTCTGAGCAAGTTATTCTCTGGTAATTCCTGGTAAAGAGGCTTAATTGCAACTATCACAGCATCTAGGGCTCCACATTGTAAGGTTTAAAAGTCAAGAAAGTAAACGCTCTCAGTGACGCTTTGAGTGCATCCGTGTAAACATTCTCTGAGCAAGTTATTATTTGGTAATTCCTGGTAAAGAGGCTTAATTGCAACTATTACTGCATCTAGGCCTCCACATTGTAAGGTTTGGAAGCAAACAAAGTATGGCCGAGTAAGAGGTCTCAGTGACGGTTTGAGTGCATCCGCGTAAACATTCTCTGAGCAAGTTAGTCTTTGGTAATTCCTGGTAAAGAGGCTTAATTGCAACTATTACAGCATCTAGGGCTCCACATTGTAAGGTGTGAAAGCAAACAAAGTATGGCCGAGTAAGATGTCTCTGTGACGGTTTGAGTGCTTTCGTGTAAACACTCTCTGAGCAAGTTACTATTTGGTAATTCCTGGTAAAGAGGCTTAATTGCAAATATTACAGCATCTAGGGCTCAACATTGTAAGGTGTGGAAGCAAACAAAGTATGGTCGAGTAAGAGGTCTCAGTGGCGGTTTGAGTTCATCCGCGTAAACATTCTCTGAGCAAGTTAGGCTTTGGTAATTCCTGGTAAAGAGGCTTAATTGCAACTATTACAGCATCTAGGGCTCCACATTGTAAGGTGTGGAAACAAACAAAGTATGGCCGAGTAAGAGGTCTCAGTGACGCTTTGAGTGCATCCGCGTAAACATTCTCTGAGTAAGTTAGGCTATGGTAATTCCTGGAAAAGGGGCTTAATGGCAACTATTACAGCATCTAGGGCTCCACATTGTAAGGTGTGGAAGCAAACAAAGTATGGCCGAGTAAGAGGTCTCAGTGACGGTATGAGTGCATCCGCGTAAACATTCTCTGAGCAAGTTAGGCTTTGGTAATTCCTGGTAAAGAGGCTTAATTGCAACTATTACAGCATCTAGGGCTCCACATTGTAAGGTTTGGAAGTCAAGAAAGTAAAACCACTCAGTGACGCTTTGAGTGCATTCGTGTAAACATTCTCTAAGCTAGTTATTCTCTGGTAATTCCTGGTAAAGAGGCTTAATTGCAACTATTACAGCGTCTAGGGCTCCACAGTGTAAGGTTTGGAAGTCAAGAAAGTAAAAGCTCTCAGTGACGCTTTGAGTGCATCCGTGTAAACATTCTCTGAGCAAGTTATTATTTGGTAATTCCTGGTAAAGAGGCTTAATTGCAACTATTACAGCATCTAGGGCTCCACATTGTAAGGTGTGGAAGCAAACAAAGTATGGCCGAGTAAGAGGTCTCAGTAACGGTTTGAGTGCATCCGCGTAAACATTCTCTGAGCAAGTTAGTCTTTGGTAATTCCTGGTAAAGAGGCTTAATGGCAACTATTACAGCATCTAGGGCTCCACATTTTAAGGAGTGGAAGCAAACAAAGTATGGCAGAGTGAAAGCTCTCAGTGACGGTTTGAGTGCATCCGCGTAAACATTCTCTGAGCAAGTTAGGCTTTGGTAATTCCTGGTAAAGAGGCTTAATTGCAAATATTACAACATCTAGGGCTCCACATTGTAAGGTTTGGAAGTCAAGAAAGTAAAAGCTCTCAGTGACGCTCTGAGTGCATCCGTGTAAACATTTTCTGAGCAAGTTAGCCATTGGTAATTCCTGGTAAAGAGGTTATATTGCAACTATTACAGCATCTAGGGCTCCACATTTTAAGGAGTGGAAGCAAACAAAGTATGGCAGAGTGAAAGCTCTCAGTGACGCTTTAAGTGCATCCGCGTAAACATTCTCTGAGCAAGTTAGTCTTTGGTAATTCCTGGTAAAGAGGCTTAATTGCAACTATTACAGCGTCTAGGGCTCCACATTGTAAGTTTTGGAAGTCAAGAAAGTAAAAGCTCTCAGTGACGCTTTGAGTGCATCCGTGTAAACATTCTCTGAGCAAGTTATTATTTGGTAATTCCTGGTAAAGAGGCTTAATTGCAACTATTGCAGCATCTAGGGCTCCACATTGTTATGTTTGGAGGTCAAGAAAGTAAAAGCTCTCAGTGACGCTTTGAGTGCATCCGTGTAAACATTCTCTGAGCAAGTTATTATTTGGTAATTCCTGGTAAAGAGGCTTAATTGCAACTATTACAGCATCTAGGGCTCCACATTGTAAGGTGTGGAAGCAAACAAAGTATGGCCGAGTAAGAGGTCTCAGTGACGGTTTGAGTGCATCCGCGTAAACATTCTCTGAGCAAGTTAGTCTTTGGTAATTCCTGGTAAAGTGGCTTAATGGCAACTATTACAGCATCTAGGACTCCACATTTTAAGGTGTGGAAGCAAACAAAGTATGGCCGAGTAAGAGGTCTCTGTGACGGTTTGAGTGCTTTGGTGTAAACATTCTCTGAGCAAGTTACTCTTTGGTAATTCCTGGCAAAGAGGCTTAATTGCAAATATTACAACATCTAGGGCTCCACATTGTAAGGTGTGGAAGCAAACAAAGTATGGCCGAGTAAGAGGTCTCAGTGACGCTTTGAGTGCATCCGCGTAAATATTCTCTGAGCAAGTTAGTCTTTGGTAATTCCTGGTAAAGGGGCTTAATTGCAACTATTACAGCATCTAGGGCTCAAAATTGTAAGGTGTGGAAGCAAACAAAGTATGGTCGAGTAAGAGGTCTCAGTGACGGTTTGAGTGCATCCGCGTAAATATTCACTGAGCAAGTTAGGCTTAGGTAATTCCTGGTAAAGAGGCTTAATTGCAACTATTACAGCATCTAGGGCTCCACATTGTAAGGTGTGGAAGCAAACAAAGTATGGCCGAGTAAGAGGTCTCAGTGACGGTTTGAGTGCATCCGCGTAAACATTCTCTGAGCAAGTTAGTCTTTGGTAATTCCTGGTAAAGAGGCTTAATGGCAACTATTACAGCATCTAGGGCTCCACATTGTAAGGTGTGGAAGGAAACAAAGTATGGCCGAGTAAAAGGTCTCAGTGACGGTTTGAGTGCATCCGCGTAAACATTCTCTGAGCAAGTTAGGCTTTGGTAATTCCTGGTAAAGAGGCTTAATTGCAAATATTACATCATCTAGGGCTCCACATTGTAAGGTTTGGAAGTCAAGAAAGTAAAAGCTCTCAGTGACGCTTTGAGTGCATCCGTGTAAACATTTTCTGAGCAAGTTAGCCATTGGTAATTCCTGGTAAAGAGGTTATATTGCAACTATTACAGCATCTAGGGCTCCACATTTTAAGGAGTGGAAGCAAACAAAGTATGGCAGAGTGAAAGCTCTCAGTGACGCTTTAAGTGCATCCGCGTAAACATTCTCTGAGCAAGTTAGTCTTTGGTAATTCCTGGTAAAGAGGCTTAATTGCAACTATTACAGCGTCTAGGGCTCCACATTGTAAGTTTTGGAAGTCAAGAAAGTAAAAGCTCTCAGTGACGCTTTGAGTGCATCCGCGTAAACATTCTCTGAGCAAGTTAGGCTATGGTAATTCCTGGTAAAGAGGCTTAAAGGCAACTATAACAGCATCTAGGGCTCCACATTGTAAGGTGTGGAAGCAAACAAAGTATGGCCGAGTAAGAGGTCTCAGTGACGGTTTGAGTGCATCCGCGTAAACATTCTCTGAGCAAGTTAGGGTTTGGTAATTCCTGGTAAAGAGGCTTAATTGCAACTATTACAGCATTTAGGGCTCCACATTGTAAGGTTTGGAAGTCAAGAAAGTAAAAGCTCTCAGTGACGCTTTGAGGGCATCCATGTAAACATTCTCTGAACTAGTTATTCTCTGGTAATTCCTGGTAAAGAGGCTTTATTGCAACTATTGCAGCATCTAGGGCTCCACATTGTAAGGTTTGGAGGTCAAGAAAGTAAAAGCTCTCAGTGACGCTTTGAGTGCATCCGTGTAAACATTCTCTGAGCAAGTTATTATTTGGTAATTAATGGTAAAGAGGCTTAATTGCAACTATTACAGCATCTAGGGCTCCACATTGGAAGGTGTGGAAGCAAACAAAGTATGGCCGAGTAAGAGGTCTCAGTGACGGTTTGAGTGCATCCGCGTAAACATTCTCTGAGCAAGTTAGTCTTTGGTAATTCCTGGTAAAGTGGCTTAATGGCAACTATTACAGCATCTAGTGTTCCACATTGTAAGGTGTGAGAGCAAACAAACTATGGCCGAGTAAGAGGTCTCAGTGACGGTTTGAGTGCATCCGCGTAAACATTCTCTGAGCAAGTTAGTCTTTGGTAATTCCTGGTAAAGTGGCTTAATGGCAACTATTACAGCATCTAGGACTCCACATTTTAAGGTGTGGAAGCAAACAAAGTATGGCCGAGTAAGAGGTCTCGGTGACGCTTTGAGTGCATCCGCGTAAATATTCTCTGAGCAAGTTAGGCTTTGGTAATTCCTGGTAAAGAGGCTTAATGGCAACTATTACAGCATCTAGTGTTCCACATTGTAAGGTGTGAGAGCAAACAAACTATGGCCGAGTAAGAGGTCTCAGTGACGGTTTGAGTGCTTTCGTGTAAACATTCTCTGAGCAAGTTAGTCTTTGGTAATTCCTGGTAAAGGGGCTTAATTGCAACTATTACAGCATCTAGGGCTCAAAATTGTAAGGTGTGGAAGCAAACAAAGTATGGTCGAGTAAGAGGTCTCAGTGACGGTTTGAGTGCATCCGCGTAAATATTCACTGAGCAAGTTAGGCTTAGGTAATTCCTGGTAAAGGGGCTTAATTGCAACTATTACAGCATCTAGGGCTCCACATTGTAAGGTGTGGAAGCAAACAAAGTATGGCCGAGTAAGAGGTATCAGTGACGCTTTGAGTGCATCCGCGTAAACATTCTCTGAGCAAGTTAGGCTATGGTAATTCCTGGTAAAGAGGCTTAATGGCAACTATTACAGCATCTAGGGCTCCACATTGTAAGGTGTGAGAGCAAACAAACTATGGCCGAGTAAGAGGTCTCAGTGACGGTTTGAGTGCTTTCGTTTAAACATTCTCTGAGCAAGTTAGGCTTTGGTAATTCCTGGTAAAGAGGCTTAATGGCAACTATTACAGCATCTAGGGCTCCACATTGTAAGGTGTGAGAGCAAACAAACTATGGCCGAGTAAGAGGTCTCAGTGACGGTTTGAGTGCATCCGCGTAAACATTCTCTGAGCAAGTTAGGCTATGGTAATTCCTGGTAAAGAGGCTTAATGGCAACTATTACAGCATATAGGGCTCCACATTGTAAGGTGTGGAAGCAAACAAAGTATGGCCGAGTAAGAGGACTCAGTGACGCTTTGAGTGCATCCGCGTAAACATTCTCTGATCAAGTTAGGCTATGGTAATTCCTGGTAAAGAGGCTTAATGGCAACTATTACAGCATATAGGGCTCCACATTGTAAGGTGTGGAAGCAAACAAAGTATGGCCGAGTAAGAGGTCTCAGTGACGGTTTGAGTGCATCCGCGTAAACATTCTCTGAGCAAGTTAGGCTTTGGTAATTCCTGGTAAAGAGGCTTAATTGCAACTATTACAGCATCTAGGGCTCCACATTGTAAGGTTTGGAAGTCAAGAAAGTAAAAGCTCTCAGTGACGCTTTGAGTGCATCCGTGTAAACATTCTCTGAGCAAGTTATTCTCTGGTAATTCCTGGTAAAGAGGCTTAATTGCAACTATTACAGCATCTAGGGCTCCACATTTTAAGGTGTGGAAGCAAACAAAGTATGGCCGAGTAAGAGGTCTCAGTGACGGTTTGAGTGCATCCGCGTAAACATTCTCTGAGCAAGTTAGGCTTTGGTAATTCCTGGTAAAGAGGCTTAATTGCAAATATTACAGCATCTAGGGCTCCACATTGTAAGATTTGGAAGTCAAGAAAGTAAAAGCTCTCAGTGACGCTTTGAGTGCATCCGTGTAAACATTCTCTGAGCAAGTTAGCCATTGGTAATTCCTGGTAAAGAGGCTATATTGCAACTATTACATCATCTAGTGCTCCACATTGTAAGGAGTGGAAGCAAACAAAGTATGGCAGAGTGAAAGCTCTCAGTGACGCTTTAAGTGCATCCGCGTAAACACTCTCTGAGCAAGTTAGTCTTTGGTAATTCCTGGTAAAGAGGCTTAATTGCAACTATTACAGCGTCTAGGGCTCCACATTGTAAGGTTTGGAAGTCAAGAAAGTAAAATCTCTCAGTGACGCTTTAAGTGCATCCGCGTAAACACTCTCTGAGCAAGTTAGTCTTTGGTAATTCCTGGTAAAGAGGCTTAAAGGCAACTATTACAGAATCTAGGGCTCCACATTGTAAGGTGTGGAAGCAAACAAAGTATGGCCGAGTAAGAGGTCTCAGTGACGGTTTGAGTGCATCCGCGTAAACATTCTCGGAGCAAGTTAGGCTTTGGTAATTCCTGGTAAAGAGGCTTAATTGCAACTATTACAGCATCTAGGGCTCCACATTGTAAGGTTTGGAAGTCAAGAAAGTAAAAGCTCTCAGTGACGCTTTGAGTGCATCCGTGTAAACATTCTCTGAGCTAGTTATTCTCTGGTAATTCCTGGTAAAGAGGCTTAATTGCAACTATTACAGCATCTAGGGCTCCACATTGTAAGGTTTGGAGGTCAAGAAAGTAAAAGCTCTCAGTGACGCTTTGAGTGCATCCGTGTACACATTCTCTGAGCAAGTTATTATTTGGTAATTCCTGGTAAAGAGGCTTAATTGCAAATATTACAGCATCTAGGGCTCAACATTGTAAGGTGTGGAAGCAAACAAAGTATGGCCGAGTAAGAGGTCTCAGTGACGGTTTGAGTGCATCCGCGTAAACATTCTCTGAGCAAGTTAGTCTTTGGTAATTCCTGGTAAAGAGGCTTAATGGCAACTATTACAGCATCTAGGGCTCCACATTGTAAGGTGTGGAAGCAAACAAAGTATGGCCGAGTAAAAGGTCTCAGTGACGGTATGAGTGCATCCGCGTAAACATTCTCTGAGCAAGTTAGTCTTTGGTAATTCCTGGTAAAGAGGCTTAATTGCAACTATTACAGTATCTAGGGCTCCACATTGTACGGTTTGAAAGTCAAGAAAGTAAAAGCTCTCAGTGACGCTTTGAGTGCATCCGTGTAAACATTCTCTGAGCAAGTTATTATTTGGTAATTCCTGGTAAAGAGGCTTAATTGCAACTATTACAGCATCTAGGGCTCCACATTGTAAGGTGTGGAAGCAAACAAACTATGGCCGAGTAAGAGGTCTCAGTGACGGTTTGAGTGCTTTCGTGTAAACATTCTCTGAGCAAGTTAGTCTTTGGTAATTCCTGGTAAAGAGGCTTAATTGCAACTATTACAGCATCTAGGGCTCAACATTGTAAGGTGTGGAAGCAAACAAGGTATGGTCGAGTAAGAGGTCTCAGTGACGGTTTGAGTGCATCCGCGTAAATATTCTCTGAGCAAGTTAGGCTTAGGTAATTCCTGGTAAAGAGGCTTAATTGCAACTATTACAGCATCTAGGGCTCCACATTGTAAGGTGTGGAAGCAAACAAAGTATGGCCGAGTAATAGGTCTCAGTGACGCTTTGAGTGCATCCGCGTAAACTTTCTCTGAGCAAGTAAGGGTTTGGTAATTCCTGGTAAAGAGGCTTAATTGCAACTATTACAGCATCTAGGGCTCCACATTGAAAGGTGTGGAAGCAAACAAAGTATGGCCGAGTAAGAGGTCTCATTGACGCTTTGAGTGCATCCGCGTAAACATTCTCTGAGCAAGTTAGGCTATGGTAATTCCTGGTAAAGAGGCTTAATGGCAACTATTACAGCATATAGGGCTCCACATTGTAAGGTGTGAAAGCAAACAAAGTATGGCCGAGTAAGAGGACTCAGTGACGCTTTGAGTGCATCCGCGTAAACATTCTCTGAGCAAGTTAGGCTTAGGTAATTCCTGGTAAAGAGGCTTAATTGCAAATATTACAGCATCTAGGGCTACACATTGTAAGGTGTGGAAGCAAACAAAGTATGGCCGAGTAAGAGGTCTCAGTGACGCTTTGAGTGCATCCGCGTAAACATTCTCTGAGCAAGTTTGGCTATGGTAATTCCTGATAAAGAGGCTTAATGGCAAGTATTACAGCATATAGGGCTCCACATTGTAAGGTGTGGAAGCAAACAAAGTATGGCCGTGTAAGAGGTCTCAGTGACGGTTTGAGTGCATCCGCGTAAACATTCTCTGAGCAAGTTAGGCTTTGGTAATTCCTGGTAAAGAGGCCTATGTGCAACTATTACAGCATCTAGGGCTCCACATTGTAAGGTTTGGAAGTCACGAAAGTAAAAGCTCTCAGTGACGCTTTGAGTGCATCCGTGTAAACAGTCTCTGAGCAAGTTATTCTTTGGTAATTCCTGGTAAAGAGGCTTACATGCAACTATTACAGCATCTAGGGCTCCACATTGTAAGGTGTGGAAGCAAATAAAGTATGGCCGAGTAAGAGGTCTCAGTGACGCTTTGAGTGCATCCGCGTAAATATTCTCTGAGCAAGTTAGGCTGTGGTAATTCCTGGTAAAGAGGCTTAATGGCAACTATTACAGCATCTAGGGCTCCACATTGTAAGGTGTGGAAGCAAACAAAGTATGGCCGAGTAAGAGGTCTCAGTGACGGTTTGAGTGCATCCGCGTAAACTTTCTCTGAGCAAGTTAGTCTTTGGTAATTCCTGGTAAAGAGGCTTAATTGCAACTATTACAGCATCTAGGGCTCCACATTGTAAGGTGTGGAAGCAAACAAAGTATGCAGAGTGAGAGGCTCTCAGTGACGCTTTAAGTGCATCCGCGTAAACATTCTCTGAGCAAGTTAGTCTTTGGTAATTCCTGGTAAAGAGGTTTAATTGCAACTATTACAGCATCTAGGGCTCCACATTGTAAGGTTTGGAAGTCAACAAAGTAAAAGCTCTCAGTGACGCATTGAGTGCATCCGCGTAAACATTCTCTGAGCAAGTTAGTCTTTAGTAATTCTTGGTAGAGAGGCTTAATTGCAACTATTACAGCAACTAGGGCTATGCATTGTAAGGTGTAGAAGCAAACAAAGTATGGCCGAGTAATAGGTCTCAGTGACGCTTTGAGTGCATCCGCGTAAACATTCTCTGAGCAAGTTAGTCTTTGGTAATTCCTGGTAAAGAGGCTTAATTGCAACTATTACAGCATCTAGGGCTCCACATTGTAAGGTTTGGAAGTCAACAAAGTAAAAGCTCTCGGTGACGCATTGAGTGCATCCGCGTAAACATTCTCTGAGCAAGTTAGTCTTTGGTAATTCCTGGTAAAGAGGCTTAATTGCAACTATTACAGCATCTAGGGCTCCACATTGTAAGGTGTGGAAGCAAACAAAGTATGGCCGAGTAAGAGGTCTCAGTGACGCTTTGAGTGCATCCGCGTAAACATTCTCTGAACAAGTTAGGCTATGGTAATTCCTCTTAAAGAGGCTTAGTGGCACTATTGCAGCATCTAGTGCTCCACATTGTAAGGTGTGGAAGCAAACAAAGTATGGCCGAGTAAGAGGTCTCAGTGACGGTTTGAATGCATCCGCGTAAACATTCTCTGAGCAAGTTAGTCTTTGGTAATTCCTGGTAAAGGGGCTTAATTTCTACTATTACAGCAACTAGGGCTCCGCATTGTAAGGTTTGGAAGCCAACAAAGTATGGCCGAATACGAGGTCTCAGTGACGTTTTGAGTGCATCCGCGTAAACATTTTTCTCAGCAAGTTAGTCTTTGGTAATTCTTGGTAGAGAGGCTTAATTGCAACTATTACAGCATCTAGGGCTCCGCATTGTAAGGTGTGGCAGCAAACAAAGTATGGCCGAGTAAGCGGTCTCAGTGACGCTTTGAGTGCATCCGCGTAAACATTCTCTGAGCAAGTTAGTCTTTAGTAATTCTTGGTAGAGAGGCTTAATTGCAACTATTACAGCATCTAGGGCTCCACATTGTAAGGTGTGGCAGCAAACAAAGTATGGCAGAGTAAAAGCTCTCAGCGACAGTTTGAGTGCATCCGCGTAAACATTCTCTGAGCAAGTTAGTCTTTAGTAATTCTTGGTAGAGAGGCTTAATTGCAACTATTACAGCATCTAGGGCTCCGCATTGTAAGGTGTGGCAGCAAACAAAGTATGGCCGAGTATGAGGTCACAGTGACGGTTTGAGTGCATCCGCGTAAACATTCTCTGAGCAAGTTAGGCTTTGGTAATTCCTGGTAAAGAGGCTTAATTGCAACTATTACAGCATCTAGGGCTCCGCATTGTAAGGTGTGGCAGCAAACAAAGTATGGCCGAGTAAGTGGTCTCAGTGACGCTTTGAGTGCATCCGCGTAAACACTCTCTGAGCAAGTTAGGCAATGGTAATTCCTCTTAAAGAGGCTTAATGGCACTATTACAGCATCTAGTGCTCCACATTGTAAGGTGTGGAAGCAAACAAAGTATGGCCGAGTAAGAGGTCTCAGTGACGGTTAGAGTGCATCCGCGTAAACATTCTCTGAGCAAGTTAGTCTTTGGTAATTCCGGGTAAGGAGGCTTAATTGCTACTACTACAGCATCTAGGGCTCCGAATTGTAACGTTTGGAAGCCAACAAAGTATGGCCGAGTAAGAGGTCTCAGTGACGGTTTGAGTGCATCCGCGTAAACATTCTCTGAGCAAGATAGTCTTTAGTAATTCCTGGTAGAGAGGCTTAATTGCTACTATTACAGCATCTAGGGCCCGCATTGTAAGGTGTGGAAGCAAACAAAGTATGGCCGAGTAAGAGGTCTCAGTGACGGTTTGAGTGCATCCGCGTAAACATTCTCTGAGCAAGATAGTCTTTGGTAATTGCTGGTAAAGAGGCCTAATTGCAACTATTACAGGTTCTAGGGATCCGCATTGTAAGGTGTAGAAGCAAACAAAGTATGGCCGAGTAAGGTCTCAGTGACGGTTTGAGTGCATCCGCGTAAACATTCTCTGAACAAGATAGACTTTGGTATTTCCTGGTAAAGAGGCTTAATTGCTACTCTTACAGCATCTAGGACTTCACATTGTAAGGTGTGGAATCAAACAAAGTATGGCCGAGTAAGGTCTCAGTGACGGTTTGAGTGCATCCGCGTAAACATTCTCTGAGCAAGTAAGTCTTTCGTAATTCCTGGTAAAGAGGTTTAATTGCTACTATTACAGCATCTAGGGCTCTGCATTGTAAGGTTTGGAAGGCAAGAAAGTAAAAGCTCTCAGTGACGGTTTTAGTGCATCCGCGCATACATTCTCTGAGCAAGTTAGTCTTTGGTAATTCCTGGTAAAGAGGCTTAATTGCTAATATTACAGCATCAAGGGCTCCGCATTGTAAGGTTTGGAAGTCAAGAAAGTAAAAGCTCTCAGTGACTGTTTGAGTGCATCCGCGTAAACATTCTCTGAGCAAGTTAGGCTTTGATAATTAGTGTTAAAGAGGCCTAATTGCTACTATTACAGCATCTAGGGCTCCGCATTGTAAGGTTTGGAAGTCAAGAAAGTAAAAGCTCTCAGTGACGGTTTTAGTGCATCCGCGTAAACATTCTCTGAGCAAGTTAGACTTTGGTAATTCCGGGTAAAGAGGCTTAATTGCAACTATTACAGCATCTAGGGCTCCACATTGTAAGGTGTGGAATCCAACAAAGTAAAAGCTCTCAGTGACGGTTTTAGTGCATCCGCGTAAACATTCTCTGAGCAAGTTAGCCATTGGTAATTCCTGGTACAGAGGCTTAATTGCTACTATTACAGCATCTAGGGCTCCACATTGTAGGTGTAGAAGCAAACAAAGTATGGCCGAGTAAGAGGTCTCAATGACGGTTTTAGTGCATCTGCGTAAATATTTTCTGAGCAAGTTAGGCTTTGGTAATTCCTGGTAAAGAGGCTTAATTGCAACTATTACAGCATCTAGGGCTCCACATTGTAAGGTTTGGAAGTCAACAAAGTAAAAGCTCTCAGTGACGCATTGAGTGCATCCGCGTAAACATTCTCTGAGCAAGTTAGTCTTTAGTAATTCTTGGTAGAGAGGCTTAATTGCAACTATTACACCAACTAGGGCTCTGCATTGTAAGGTGTAGAAGCAAACAAAGTATGGCCGAGTAAGAGGTCTCAGTGACGCTTTGAGTGCATCCGCGTAAACATTCTCTGAGCAAGTTAGTCTTTGGTAATTCCTGGTAAAGAGGCTTAATTGCAACTATTACAGCATCTAGGGCTCCACATTGTAAGGTTTGGAAGTCAACAAAGTAAAAGCTCTCAGTGACGCATTGAGTGCATCCGCGTAAACATTCTCTGAACAAGTTAGTCTTTGGTAATTCCTGGTAAAGAGGCTTAATTGCAACTATTACAGCATCTAGGGCTCCACATTGTAAGGTGTGGAAGCAAACAAAGTATGGCCGAGTAAGAAGTCTCAGTGACGCTTTGAGTGCATCCGAGTAAACATTCTCTGAACAAGTTAGTCTTTGGTAATTCCTGGTAAAGAGGCTTAATTGCAACTATTACAGCATCTAGGGCTCCACATTGTAAGGTGTGGAAGCAAACAAAGTATGGCCGAGTAAGAAGTCTCAGTGACGCTTTGAGTGCATCCGAGTAAACATTCTCTGAACAAGTTAGGCTATGGTAATTCCTCTTAAAGAGGCTTAGTCGCACTATTGCAGCATCTAGTGCTCCACATTGTAAGGTGTGGAAGCAAACAAAGTATGGCCGAGTAAGAGGTCTCCGTGACGGTTTGAATGCATCCGCGTAAACATTCTCTGAGCAAGTTAGTCTTTGGTAATTCCTGGTAAAGGGGCTTAATTGCTACTATTACAGCAACTAGGGCTCCGCATTGTAAGGTTTGGAAGCCAACAAAGTATGGCCGAATACGAGGTCTCAGTGACGTTTTGAGTGCATCCGCGTAAACATTTTTCTCAGCAAGTTAGTCTTTGGTAATTCTTGGTAGAGAGGCTTAATTGCAACTATTACAGCATCTAGGGCTCCGCATTGTAAGGTGTGGCAGCAAACAAAGTATGGCCGAGTAAGCGGTCTCAGTAACGCTTTGAGTGCATCCGCGTAAACATTCTCGGAGCAACTTAGTCTTTAGTAATTCTTGGTAGAGAGGCTTAATTGCAACTATTACAGCATCTAGGGCTCCGCATTGTAAGTTGTGGCAGCAAACAAAGTATGGCCGAGTAAGCGGTCTCAGTGACGCTTTGAGTGCATCCGCGTAAACATTCTCTGAGCAAGTTAGTCTTTAGTAATTCTTGGTAGAGAGGCTTAATTGCAACTATTACAGCATCTAGGGCTCCACATTGTAAGGTGTGGCAGCAAACAAAGTATGGCAGAGTAAAAGCTCTCAGCGACAGTTTGAGTGCATCCGCGTAAACATTCTCTGAGCAAGTTAGTCTTTAGTAATTCTTGGTAGAGAGGCTTAATTGCAACTATTACAGCATCTAGGGCTCCGCATTGTAAGGTGTGGCAGCAAACAAAGTATGGCCGAGTAAGAGGTCTCAGTGACGGTTTGAGTGCATCCGCGTAAACATTCTCTGAGCAAGTTAGGCTTTGGTAATTCCTGGTAAAGAGGCTTAATTGCAACTATTACTTCATCTAGGGCTCCGCATTGTAAGGTGTGGCAGCAAACAAAGTATGGCCGAGTAAGAGGTCTCAGTGACGCTTTGAGTGCATCCGCGTAAACATTCTCTGAGCAAGTTAGGCAATGGTAATTCCTCTTAAAGAGGCTTAATGGCACTATTACAGCATCTAGTGCTCCACATTGTAAGGTGTGGAAGCAAACAAAGTATGGCCGAGTAAGAGGTCTCAGTGACGGTTAGAGTGCATCCGCGTAAACATTCTCTGAGCAAGTTAGTCTTTGGTAATTCCGGGTAAGGAGGCTTAATTGCTACTATTACAGCATCTAGGGCTCCGAATTGTAACGTTTGGAAGCCAACAAAGTATGGCCGAGTAAGAGGTCTCAGTGACGGTTTGAGTGCATCCGCGTAAACATTCTCTGAGCAAGATAGTCTTTAGTAATTCCTGGTAGAGAGGCTTAATTGCTACTATTACAGCATCTAGGGCCCGCATTGTAAGGTGTGGAAGCAAACAAAGTATGGCCGAGTAAGAGGTCTCAGTGACGGTTTGAGTGCATCCGCGTAAACATTCTCTGAGCAAGATAGTCTTTGGTAATTCCTGGTAAAGAGGCTTAATTGCTAATATTACAGCATCAAGGGCTCCGCATTGTAAGGTTTGGAAGTCAAGAAAGTAAAAGCTCTCAGTGACTGTTTGAGTGCATCCGCGTAAACATTCTCTGAGCAAGTTAGGCTTTGATAATTCCTGGTAAAGAGGCCTAATTGCTAGTATTACAGCATCTAGGGCTCCGCATTGTAAGGTTTGGAAGTCAAGAAAGTAAAAGCTCTCAGTGACGGTTTTAGTGCATCCGCGTAAACATTCTCTGAGCAAGTTAGACTTTGGTAATTCCGGGTAAAGAGGCTTAATTGCAACTATTACAGCATCTAGGGCTCCACATTGTAAGGTGTGGAAGCCAACCAAGTAAAAGCTCTCAGTGACGGTTTTAGTGCATCCGCGTAAACATTCTCTGAGCAAGTTAGCCATTGGTAATTACTGGTTAAGAGGCTATATTGCAACTATTACAGCATCTAGGGCTCCACATTGTAAGGTTTGGAAGTCAAGAAAGTAAAAGCTCTCAGTGACGGTTTTAGTGCATCCGCGTAAACATTCTCTGAGCAAGTTAGCCATTGGTAATTCCTGGTACAGAGGCTTAATTGCTACTATTACAGCATCTAGGGCACCACATTGTAGGTGTAGAAGGAAACAAAGTATGGCCGAGTAAGAGGTCTCAATGACGGTTTTAGTGCATCTGCGTAAATATTCTCTGAGCAAGTTAGGCTTTGGTAATTCCTGGTAAAGAGGCTTAATTGCAACTATTACAGCATCTAGGTCTCTGCATTGTAAGGTTTGGAAGCCAACAAAGTACTACAGAGTAAGAGCTCTCAGGGACGGTTTGAGTGTATCCGTGTAAACATTCTCTGAGCAAGTTAGTCTTTGGTAATTCCTGGTAAAGAGGCTATATTGCAACTATTACAGCTTCTAGGGCTCCACATTGTAGGGTTTGGAAGTCAACAAAGTAAAAGCTCTCAGTGACGCTTTGAGTGCATCCGCGTAAACATTCTCTGAGCAAGTTAGCCATTGGTAATTCCTGGTAAAGAGGCTATAAGGCAACTATTACAGCATCTAGGGCTCCACATTGTAAGGAGTGGAAGCAAACAAAGTATGGCAGAGTGAAAGCTCTCAGTGACGCTTTAAGTGCATCCGCGTAAACTATCTCTGAGCAAGTTAGTCTTTGGTAATTCCTGGTAAAGAGGCTTAATTGCAACTATTACAGCGTCTAGGGCTCCACATTGTAAGGTTTGGAAGTCAAGAAAGTAAAAGCTCTCAGTGACGCTTTGAGTGCATCCGCGTAAACATTCTCTGAGCAAGTTAGTCTTTGGTAATTCCTGGTAAAGGGGCTATATTGCAACTATTACAGCATCTAGGGCTCCACATTGTAGGGTTTGGAAGTCAACAAAGTAAAAGCTCTCAGTGACGCTTTGAGTGTATCCGCGTAAACATTCTCTTGGCAAGTTAGGCTTTGGTAATTTCTGGTAAAGAGGCTTAATTGCAACTATTACAGCATCTAGGTCTCTGCATTGTAAGTTTTATAAGCCAACAAAGTATGACAGAGTAAAAGCTCTCAGGGACGGTTTGAGTGTATCCGTGTAAACATACTCTGAGCAAGTTAGGCTTTGGTAATTCCTGGTAAAGAGGCTTAATTGCAACTATTACAGCATCTAGGGCTCCGCATTATAAGGTTTGAAAGCCAACAAATTATGGCCGAGTAAAAGCTCTCAATGACAGTTTGAGTACATCCGTGTAAACATTCTCTGAGCAAGTTAGGCTTTGGTAATTCCTGGTAAAGTGGCTTAAATTCACCTAATACAGCATCTAGGGCTCAACATTGTAAGGTGTGGAAGTAAACAAAGTATGGCAGAGTAAAAGCTCTCAGCGACAGTTTGAGTGTATCTGCGTAAACATTCTCTGAGCAAGTTAGGCTTTGGTAATTCCTGGTAAAGAGGCTTAATTGCAACTATTACAGCATCTAGGGCTCAACATTGTAAGGTGTGGAAGCAAACAAAGTATGGCAGAGTAAAAGCTCTCAGCGACAGTTTGAGTGCATCCGCGTAAACATTCTCTGAGCAAGTTAGGCTTTGGTAATTCCTGGTAAAGAGGCTTAATAGCAACTATTACAGCATCTAGGGCTCAACATTGTAAGGTGAAAAGCAAACAAAGTATGGCAGAGTAAAAGCTCTCAGGGACGGTTTGAGTGTATCCGCGTAAACATTCTCTGAGCAAGTTAGGCTTTGGTAACTCCTGGTAAAGTGGCTTAAATTCACCTAATACAGCATCATCTATATTGGTTTTATGTTTGTACTCAGTATATTTGCTAGCTTTTAATATACCAAGATTCATTGCAAATATTAGGTTAGGTTTCTCGGCTGACGTCGTCCTATGAAGAAATGTCTCTCAGAAATAACTTTTTCTATAAATAACTTTTATTCCTTCTAATGACATTACTTAGTAATTGACTTAGTAATTTCGAAGACTGTTTGAGAAAACACAATACTCAAGAACTCAAACCCAATTAGAATATTCCTTCACAGTTCCAACGTTGTAGAAATCTCTAACCGTAAAACCCAAACATAAGAATAGTAGAAAAAATTTGTCTTCCTCGTCATTTGCTAAATAATAACTATTTGCAGGTTAACAAACATATGAATGTAAAATTTACCAACAGAATTACTCAGTAATATGTATATAATGAGAGTCTGTACTTGTACGCTCTTGTATCGACCAATTCTTAAATGCAATATACATATGGTAACTTAGACTATATATTTTGTGTGTAATTTATATGCAAATAAAATGTATGTGCATTACATATCATTGTAATCAAAAAAATATGTAGCAAAATATCAAAAGTAATTGTTTTTTGATAAACAACGTAGGCGTATATGTGCCCTTAATACTCTTGTATATTGTCATTGCAAAATAATAGTCTTAAAATGAAACTAATAAGGAAATAATGACACAGGCTTGTAATTTTATAGGCCCTATAAATATAACAATGTTATACCATAGGCAATAATAGTTTATTGTTATAAACATATGTTTTATATTCATTATTGAACAAAGTTATATGTTTCAAAAAGGATCTGGCAACTGAGTAAAAATTAAAGAGATTGCTTTAAAAAACTTTATTTCTTTTTTAACTGAATAAATAAAACCCACTAACCACAATACAAAAATCTATATTACAATTAATTAAGTAATCCAACCTGGCGACCGTAACGGCAAGATGGACGCCTAAAGGCTCAGAAATGTTTGCAACTCCTTGTGTAACGCAACAGTTGGCCTTTGGCAGCGCCTAGAAGATCTGGAGAACGTAACACCGAGATGGATGCCTAAAGGCTCAGCTGTGTTTGCAACACCTTGTGTGTCGTAACAGTGGACGACCTGAGACAGCATCTTGCAGGACCTGGCGACCGTAACACGAAGATGGATGCCTAAAGGCTCAGCTGTGTTTGCAACTCCTTGTGTGTCGCAGCAGTGGACCTGTGACAGCACCTTGCAGGTCCTGGGGACCGTAACACCAAGATGGATACCTAAAGGCTCAGAAATGTTTGCAATATCTTGTATGTCGTAGCAGTGGACCTGTGACAGCACCTTGCAGGTCCTGGCGACCGTAACACCAAGATGGATACCTAAAGGCTCAGAAATGTTTGCAATACCTTGTGTGTCGCAGCAGTGGACGTGTGCTCCTCCTTGCAAGTCCTGGCGACCATAACACCAAGATAGATGCATAAAGGCTCAGAAATGTTTGCAACTCCTTGTGTGTCGCAGCAGTGGACCTGTGACAGCACCTTACAGGTCCTGGCGACCGTAACACCAAGATGGATACCTAAAGGCTCAGAAATGTTTGCAATATCTTGTATGTCGTAGCAGTGGACCTGTGACAGCACCTTGCAGGTCCTGGCGACCGTAACACCAAGATGGATACCTAAAGGCTCAGAAATGTTTGCAATACCTTGTGTGTCGCAGTAGTGGACGTGTGCTCCACCTTGCAAGTCCTGGCGACCATAACACCAAGATGAATGCATAAAGGCTCAGAAATGTTTGCAACTCCTTGTATGTCGCAGCAGTCGACCTGTGACAGCACCTTGCAGGTCCTGGCGATCGTAACATTAAGATGGATACCTAAAGGCTCAGAAATGTTTGCAATACCTTGTGTGTCGCAGCAGTGGACATGTGTTTCACCTTGCAAGTCCTGGCGACCATAACACCAAGGTGGATGCATAAAGGCGCAGAAATGTTTGCAACTCCTTGTGTGTCGCTGCAGTGGACCTGTGGCCCAACCTTGCAGGTCTTGGCGACCGTAACACCAAGATGGATGCCTAAAGGCTCATCAGTGTTTACAACTCCTTATGTGTCGCAGCATCTAACCTGCTACAGTACCTTGCAGGACCTGGCTACCGTAACACAAGATGGATCCATAAAGGCTCAGCAGTGATTGCAACACCTTGTGTCTCAGCAGTGGACCTGTGACAGCACCTTGCAGGTCCTGGCGACCGTACCACCAAGATGGATGCCTAAAGGCTCATCAGTATTTGCAACTCCTTGTTTGTCGTAACAGTGGACCTGTGGCAGCACCTTGCAGGACCTGGCGACCGTAACACCAAGATGGATGCCTAAAGGCTCAGCTGTGTTTGCAACACCTTGTGTGTCGTAACAGTGGACGACCTGAGACAGCATCTCGCAGGACCTGGCGACCGTAACACAAAGATGGATGCTAAAGGCTCAGCTGTGTTTGCAACACCTTGTGTGTCGTAACAGTGGACGACCTGTGACAGCACCTTGCAGGTCCTGGCGACCGTACCACCAAGATGGATGCCTAAAGGCTCATCAGTATTTGCAACTCCTTGTTTGTCGTAACAGTGGACCTGTGGCAGCACCTTGCAGGTCCTGGGGACCGTAACACCAAGATGGATACCTAAAGGCTCAGAAATGTTTGCAATATCTTGTATGTCGTAGCAGTGGACCTGTGACAGCACCTTGCAGGTCCTGGCGACCGTAACACCAAGATGGATACCTAAAGGCTCAGAAATGTTTGCAATACCTTGTGTGTCGCAGCAGTGACGTGTGCTCCACCTTGCAAGTCCTGGCGACCATAACACCAAGATAGATGCATAAAGGCTCAGAAATGTTTGCAACTCCTTGTGTGTTGCAGCAGTCGACCTGTGACAGCACCTTGCAGGTTCTGGCGACCGTAACACCAAGATGGATACCTAAAGGCTCAGACATTTTTGCAATACCTTTTGTGTCGCAGCAGTGGACGTGTGCTCCACCTTGCAAGTCCTGGCGACCATAACACCAAGATGGATGCATAAAGGCTCAGAAATGTTTGCAACTCCTTGTATGTCGCAGCAGTGGACCTGTGACAGCACCTTGCAGGTCCTGGCGATCGTAACATTAAGATGGATACCTAAAGGCTCAGAAATGTTTGCAATACCTTGTGTGTCGCAGCAGTGGACATGTGTTCCACCTTGCAAGTCCTGGCGACCATAACACCAAGGTGGATGCATAAAGGCTCAGAAATGTTTGTAACTCCTTGTGTGTCGCTGCAGTGGACCTGTGACAGCACCTTGCAGGTCCTGGCGACCGTAACACCCATATGGATATCTAAAACTCAGAAATGTTTGCAATACCTTTTGTGTCGCAGCAGTGGACGTGTGCTCCACCTTGCAAGTCTTGGCGATCGTAACACCAAGATGGATGCATAAAGGCTCAGAAATGTTTGCAACCCCTTGTGTGTCGCAGCAGTGGACGTGTGCTCCACCTTGCAAGTCTTGGCGATCGTAACACAAAGATGGATGCCTAAAGGCTCATCAGTGTTTACAACTCCTTATGTGTCGCAGCATCTAACCTGTTACAGTACCTTGCAGGACCTGGCTACCGTAACACCAAGATGGATCCATAAAGGCTCAGCAGTGATTGCAACACCTTGTGTCTCAGCAGTGGACCTGTGACAGCACCTTGCAGGTCCTGGCGACCGTAACACCAAGATGGATGCATAAAGGCTCATCAGTGTTTGCAACCCCATGTGTGTCGCAGTATCTGACATGTTGCAGCCTCTTGCAGGTCCTGGCAACCGTAACACCAAGATGGATACCTAAATGCTCAGAAATGTTTGCAATACCATGTGTGACGCAGCAGTGGACGTGTGCTCCACCTTGCAAGTCCTGGCGACCATAACACCAAGATGGATGCATAAATGCTCAGAAATGTTTGCAACTCCTTGTGTGTCGCAGCATTTGACCTGTTGCAGCACCTGGCGACCTTATCACCAAGATAGATGCATAAATGCTCAGAAATGTTTGCAATTAATTGTGTGTCGCAGCAGTGGACCTGTGACAGCACCTTGCAGGTCCTGGCGACCCTAACATCAAGGTGGATGCCTAAAGGCTCAAAAATGTTTGCAATTCCTTGTGTGTCGCAGCATTGGACCTCTGACATCACCTTGCAGGTCCTGGCTCCCGTAACACCGAAATGGAGGCATGAAGCCTCAGAAATGTTTGCAATTCTTTGTGTGTCGTAGCAGTGGACCTGTCTCTCCACCTTGCAGGACCTGGCTACCGTAACACCAAGATGGATGCATAAGGGCTCATCAGTGTTTGCAACCCCATGTGTGTCGCAGGATCTGACCTGTTGCAGCCCCTTGCAGGACCTTGCTACCGTAACACCAAGATGGATCCATAAAGGCTCAGAAATGTTTGCAATTCCTTGTTAGTCGCAGCAGTAGACCTGTGACAGCACCTTGCAGGTCCTGGCGCCCGTAACACCGAAATGGAGGCATGAAGGCTCAGAAATGTTTGCAATTCCTTGTGTGTCGTAGCAGTGGACCTGTGGCTCCACCTTGCAGGACCTGGCTACCGTAACACAAAGATGGATGCATAAAGGCTCAGAAATATTTGCAACTCCTTGTGTGTCGCAGCATCTGACCAGTTGCAGCACCTGGCGACCGTAACACCAAGATGGATGCATAAATGCTCAGAAATGTTTGCAATTAATTGTGTGTCGCAGCAGTGGACCTGTGACAGCACCTTGCAGGTCCTGGCGACCCTAACACCAAGATGGATGCCTAAAGGCCCAAAAATGTTTGCAATTACTTGTGTGTCGCATCAGTGGACCTGTGGCTCCACCTTGCAGGTCTTGGCGACCGTAACACCAAGATGGATGCCTAAAATCTCAGCAGTGTTTGCAACTCCTAGTGTGTCGCAGCATCTGACCTATTGCAGCACCAGGCGACCGTAACACCAAGATGGATGCATAAAGGCTCAGCAATGCTTGCAACTCCTTATGTGTCGCAGCATCTAACCTGCTACAGCACCTTGCAGGACCTGGCTACCGTAACACTAAGATGGATGCATAAAGGCTGAGCAGTATTTGCAACCCCATGTGTGTCGCAGCATCAGACCTGTTGCAGCACCTTGCAGGACCTGTCTACCGTAACAACAAGATGGATGCATAAAAGCTCAGCGGTGTTAGCAACCTCATGTGTGTTGCAGCATCTGATCTGTTGCAGCACCTTGCAGGACCTGGCTACCGTAACACCAAGATGGATGCCTATAGGCTCAGCAGTGTTTGGACCTCTTAGGTGTCGCAACAGTTGGCTTGTGGTAGCACCTTGAATATCCTGGCGACCGTAACACCAATATGGATGCCTAATGGCTCAGAAATGTTTGGACCCCTTAGGTTTCGCAGCAGTGGGCTTGTGGTAGCACCTTGAATAACCTGGCAGCCGTAGCACCAAGATGGATGCCTAAAGGCTCAGCAATGTTTGGACCCCTTAGGTTTCGCAGCAGTGGACGTGTGGCAGCACCTTAAATATCCTGGCGACCGTAACACCAAGATAGATGCCTAAAGGCTCAGAAATGTTTGGACCCCTTAGGTTTCGCAGCAGTGGGCTTGTGGTAGCACCTTGAATATCCTGGCGACCGTAACACCAAGATGGATGCCTAAAGGCTCAGCAATGTTTGGACCCCTTAGGTTTCGCAGCAGTGGACGTGTGGCAGCACCTGAAATATCCTGGCGACCGTAACACCAAGATGGATGCCTAAAGGCTCAGAAATGTTTGGACCCCTTAGGTTTCGCAGCAGTGGGCTTGTGGTAGCACCTTGAATATCCTGGCGACCGTAACACCAAGATGGATGTCTAAAGGCTAAGCAATGTTTGGACCCCTTAGGTTTCGCAGCAGTGGGCTTGTGGTAGCACCTTGAATATCCTGGCGACCGTAACACCAAGATGAATGCCTAAAGGCTCAGCAATGTTTGGACCCCTTAGGTTTCGCAGCAGTGGACGTGTGGCAGCACCTTGAATATCCTGGCGACCGTAACACCAAGAGGATTGCCTAAAAGCTCAGCGCCGTTTACAACTCCTTATGTGTCGCAGCATCGGACTTGTGGCAGCACCTTTGAGACGGTCTGGAACTCCCGGATCGCCAAAGTGGAAGTAATCTGGGTTTTAATAAATAATTACATTTCAATGTTGGGCTGCATAGGATAAGGAAACACATTTTGTCATATAAATATTTGTTTATAATTTTGTGGTGTATTTATTTGAAAATAAGAGCAATAATGATATAAATTATAATCAACAAACACACTTTACACTAATTTGTAATGAAGGTACCTAGGTACATGCTAATTGCCTATATTTTTTGTTCCAGAACGATGCTATGAGACTGAACACAGAGGGCTTGGATTTCAAAAGGAAATTAATTTAGGCTTCAAGTTAAAATAATATATTATGTAATTGAAATTATTGTATAATTCAACTGCTAATTAAAATATTTTACGATCTGTAAATATTTATAAATAATATGTATCAATAGTATATTAATAAAATTTGAAAATTACTACAAAGTATTGTTTCATTTATTGTCCATTTTCCTATCATATTAAATAGATAGTAAGAATTATTTCCTCAATACAACTGTTAAAAGTTCGAAAATAGTAATAGAGATAGCAGCACATACAAGGTTCTCTTATAGTTACATTTTTTACAACCAGAGAGCAGCACAAACAAGGTTCTCTTTTGTATAGTTAATTTTTCTACAACCAGATAGCAGCACCTACTGGATGGGTTGACTGGGCGGGGAATACCAATACCGCCTACCTCTTCATAACTTATATGCTCCTGATATATTTCGACATTTTATGCAACACACCAAAGTATCAGGAGACTATAACGTTAAAAGAGGTTTACGATATACCTCCTAGCATCTTATATTCACCTGTTACATTGTGTAAGAAAAATTTTAAAATTCTTTAACATGAAGTATCAGGAGACTATAATGTTACAAGAGGTAGACGATATACCTCTTATCATCTCATATTCCCCTGATACTTTCTTAAAGTAAAATTTTAAAAAACTCTCACCAGGTAGTATCAGGAGTCTATAATGAGAAAAGAGGTTGTTGATCTTAACATATTTATTCGGTTAATTTCTTTGGCCGGATTTTGAAAAATCTAAACTTTCTAAAATTCTCTTCCAAGTATCAGGAGTATATAACACGTGAAGTGGTTTATGCCAAACCTCTTTATATATCATTTTGGCTAAACATATTTTTACCACATGTAAAGATATGTGTGACCACCAATGACGTCCACAGCTTCTCTCAGGATGCAATTAAAATGGAAAATCACTCATCAGACACAATATGGTGAACTTTTGCAATAAAACGCCAGAAAATATATAAACATTTTTTATTTTTTCAATATGTTTTACATTTTCTTTTTACATAATTACAAAACAGTATAACAGTAATATTCATGATAATAATAATAATAATAACATTTATAATAACTTTTCACACATTTTCAAGTACATTTTGAATACTAGAATACAATTTGAAGAAAATTATAATATATGCAACTTATATGTATATAGTTTACAACAGTGGTTCCCAAAGTGTGCTCCGTGGCTATCCTTCATATCATCATCAGGAGCGCCGGGGGCGAGCTTCAGAATTGAACGATTGAATTAAAAATATTGTGGACGAATTACAATATTGGAGTGTCAGTAAAAGGATAAAATAATTTGTTTAAGAGTAGAGACCTACTGACTATACAACAATGGTCTGCCTTTCATTGTAGAATTCTTGTAATGGCTGACGTCACGACTAAACCATCCGTCTATTGTATAATTTTACAGTTTATGAGTTTATAATCTTACAGTTTGCAAAGAGGCTGCGACGTCGTCGCCGCCGAATACTGGGGTATCTAAGAAAACTGCTCCCCCTCGTAAGAGGAAGTACCGCAACATCGAGTACAGGGAGGATCCCGCTGCTGTGGCTACCGGCTGGGAGAGAGTCGGCGTCGCTTCCGTCGGCCGAAGACCAAGCCGGTCCGTGTCGAGGAGTATTCCTTCTGGGACTCCGAGGAGGCGGACGAAGTCATCGCTGAGCTGATCACTGCCGACGAGTTTTCGACCTCTTTTCGAGAGATTACTGAGCTCGTTCTTGCTCCGGGGGTCTACGTCAAGGACCAAGTATTCGCCAATGGCCACATCCAACTGTATGAAGAGAATATGAGAGATGATTAGGAAAAAGAGCTCCGAACTAAACGCCGGTGACGGAACAAGCAGCGGGCGTGGCGAAGGCAACGACGGAGAGAATCTGAAGCAGTCTCCCTAGTAAAATAAGTTTTTCATGTATCTAAATAAAATTGTATTTTTTTCTTATTCTTTTTAAATATGTATTTCTTTGTATAAAATATGTTTTGAATAAAAATTCCCAAATTAAAAGAAATTTTAAAGAATACACCGTTATAGCCTATGTGCTTCTATTGTATGAAGAACAGATCTGAAAGAATTACTTCACACTTTATTAATAACAAAGTAAAGCAATTTTCTGTAGAAGCTTCACAATAAACACATATTACCTCGAGGGAGCCACGGGTTAAACGTTTGGGAACCACTGGGGTACAAGTTTATTACATGCGGTCAGATGTCTTCAGAGGGTCCCCTGTAACAAAAATGGAAATTAATAAATGAAGAATTGTAATTATAAAATAATATATTATGAGAATTAAAAACAATAAGACTATTACACACACAATATAATGGGGTTTGACTCTCCACAATAAGACGCAGAGTCTAGAACCAAGCACATCTGAAGATAGAATTCCAATTCCATGCGCAATGTAAAGGATAGAATAAATATGTACATCGATGACCACTGACATGTATAGATCGGCTCCTTCCCTTTTCTTTATCCGATGACTCTTCACCTTGTGATTGAACCTATTAGGCTTGCGGGGTTGTGGAGCCAGATGTAGCTGGACACAAGACACGAAAGCAACGTAGATTGAGCAAGCTCAGGATGTAAGCAAACTTAAATGTTCCTGCAGAGACGTGACGACGTCGTTCAATGCGAGGGAAGAAGTTGTGGAGTGGCGATGTCTCCTCTTTTTGTGACTGAATATATTAGACTTGCGGGGTTGTGGAGCCAGGTGTAGCTGGACACAAGACACGAAAGCAAAGCATATTGACAAAGCTCAGGATGTAGCTAGCACTAACTAGAAGAGTTGCCATCTCTGAGGTCTATCCCCAGTCCCTAACTAGGTGCTTCGCCAAATCTGAGGTATTAGTCCCTAAGTAGGATAGTTGAGATCTCTTAGGTATCAGATGTTATCTAGGTGGGTCGCCATCTCTAAGGTCTTAGCCCGCAAATAGGACAGTTGCAATCTCTGAAGTCTTAACTCCTTTCTAGGACTGATCTCTGAGGTCTCACCCCATTCCTAGGAGGGTCACGATACCTGAGACCTCTTCTTCGGAGGATCGTTACCCCTGAGTTTTCAGCACCTATCTAGGAGGGTTGTGATACCAGAGGTCTCAATCTCTATATATGTTAGTTGTGATATCTGAGGTCCCGGCAAATCCAGGAGGGTCAAAATCAATGGGGTCTCAGCCCCCAATTACGATTGTTACGATCTCCGGGGTATCGGACCCTCACTAGGAATAATACGATCCCTGGGGCGCTATCCCCTATCAGGGAGGGACGGTGTCTTTGAGATCTCAGATACGCCTATGCTACAAAAGGACTACAACGATGAAGTCAATACAAACAATTTACACTACCTTTAACACTTGAGGACACCTTGGTACCATAAAAGGAAAATATAGTGGCAACACATTCTGTCTGAATGCAAGTTGTTGAAAATCATTGCAATCTGGTTGTTTTCGTCTACCAAACATAGGCCTGACCACAGAGCACTATATTAAGTGTTCTGTGGGCCTGACATCATAACTCAAACACTCACCCAAATTGCAGTTCGAGCAGTTCTCAGGCAAAAGTTCGAAGAGATCTCAGGCAACAGTTCGAGGAGTTCTCTGGCTACAGTTTGAAGAGTTTTCTGGCTATAGTTCGAGGAGTTCTCAGGCTACAGTTCGAAGAGTTCTATGGCATCAGTTCGGAGAGTTCTTTTGCTACAGGTCGAGAAGTTCTCAGGCTACAGTTCAAGGAGTTCTCTGACTACAGTTTGACGAATTTTTTGGCTATAGTTCGAGGAGTACTCAGGCTACAGTTCGAAGAGTTCTCTGACTACAGTTTGAAGAGTTTTCTGGCTATAGTTCGAGGAGTTCTCAGGTAACAGTTTGAGGAGTTCTCTGGCTACAGTTCGGAGAGTTCTTTGGCTACAGGTCAAGGAGTTCTCAGGCAAGAGTTCGAGGAGTTCTCTGGCTACAGTTCGAAAGGTTCTTTGACTACAGTTCGAGGAGTTCTCAGGCTACAGTTTAAGGAGTTTTCATTCTTCAGTTCGAGGAGATCTCAAGCCAGAGTTCAAGGAGCTCTCTGACTACAGTTCGAGAAGTTCTCTGACTACAGTTTGAAGAGTTTTCTGGCTACAGTTCGAGGAGTTCTCAGGTAACAGATCGAGAAGTTCTCTGACTACAGTTCGGAGAGTTCTCTGGCTACAGTTTGAGCAGTTCTCAGGCAACAGTTCAAGGAGTTCTCTGACTACTGTTTGAAGAGTTCTCTGGCTACAGTTCGAGGGGTTCTCAGGCTACAGTTCAAAGAGTTCTCTGACTACATTTCGAGAAGTTCTCAGGCAACAGATCAAGGAGTTCCCTTGCTACAGTTAGGAGAGTTCTCTGACTACAGTTTGAAGAGTTCTCTGGCTACAGTTTGAGGAGTTCTCAGGCAACAGTTCGAAGAGATCTCAGGCAACAGTTCGAGGAGTTCTCTGGCTACAGTTCGAAGAGTTCTCTGGCTACAGTTCGAGAAGTTCTCAGGCAACAGTTCAAAGAGTTCTCTGACTACAGTTTGAAGAGTTTTCTGGCTATAGTTCGAGGAGTTCTCATTCTACAGTTCGAAGAGTCCTCTGACTACAGTTTGAAGAGTTTTTCTGGCTATAGTTCGAGGAGTTCTCAGGCTACAGTTCGAAGCGTTCTCAGGCTACAGTTTGAGGAGTTCTCAGGCAACAGATCAAGGGGTTCTCTTGCTACAGTTCGGAGAGTTCTCTGACTACAGTTCGAAGAGATCTCAGGCAACAGTTCGAGGAGTTCTCTGGCTACAAATTGGAGAGTTCTTTGGCTGCAGTTCGAGCAGTTCTCAGGCAACAATTCGAGGGGTACTCTGACTAGAGCTTAAGAGTTTTCTGGCTATAGTTCGAGGAGTTCTCAGGTAACAGTTATAGAGTTCTGTGGTTACAGTTCGAGAAGTTCTCTGGCTACAGTTCGGAGAGTTCTCTGGCTGTAGTTCGAGCAGTTCTAAGGCAACAGTTCAAGGAGTTCTCTGACTACAGTTTGAAGAGTTCTCTGGCTACAGTTTCAAGAGTTCTCAGGCAACAGATCGAGGAAATCTCTTGCTACAGTTCGGAGAGCTCTCTGGCTACAGTTCGAAAAGTTCTCAGGAATCAGTTCGAGGAGTTCTACTTCTACAGTTTGAAGAGTTCTCTGGCTAAAAATCGAGGAGATTCCAGGAAACAGTTTGATGATTCTCTGACTACAGTTTGAAGAGTTTTCTGGCTATAGTTCGAGGAGTTCTCAGGCTACAGTTCAAAGAGTTCTCTGACTACAGTTTGAAGAGTTTTTCTGGCTATACTTCGAGGAGTTCTCAGGCTACAGTTCGAAGATTTCTCAGGCTACAGTTTGAAGAGTTCTCTGGCTACAGTTCGAGGAGTTCTCAGGCTACAGTTTAAGGAGTTTTCATTCTTCAGTTCGAGGAGATCTTAAGCAACAGTTCAAGGAGTTCTCTGACTACAGTTCAAGGAGTTCTCTGACTACAGATTAAGACTTCGCTGGCTATAGTTCGAGGGGTTCTCAGGCTACAGATCAAAGAGTTCTCTGTCTACAGTTCGAGAAGTTCTCATGCAACAGTTCCAGACGTTCTCTTTCTACAGTTTGAAGAGTTCTCTGGCTACAGTTCGAGGAGTTCTCAGGCTACAGTTTAAGGAGTTTTAATTCTTCAGTTCGAGGAGATCTTAAGCAACAGTTCAAGGCGTTCTCTGACTACAGTTCAAGGAGTTCTCTGACTACAGTTTAAGACTTCGCTGGCTATAGTTCGAGGGGTTCTCAGGCTACAGATCAAAGAGTTCTCTGACTACTGTTCGAGAAGTTCTCAGGCTACAGATTGAGGAGTTCTCAGGCAACAGATCAAGGAGTTCCCTTGCTACAGTTCGGAGAGTTATCTGACTACAGTTCGAAGAGATCTCAGGCAACAGTTCGAGGAGATCTCTGGCTACAGTTTGGAGAGTTTTCTGGCTGCAGTTCGAGCAGTTTTCAGGCAACAATTCGAGGAGTTCTCTGACTACAGTTTAAGAGATTGCTGGCTATAGTTCAAGGAGTTCTGAGGTAACAGTTATAGAGGTCTGCGTTTACAGTTCGAGGAGTTCTCAGGCTAAAGTTCATGGAGTTCTCAGGCTACAGTTCGAAGAGTTGTCTGACTACAGTTCGAGGAGTTCTCAGGCTACAGTTTAAGGAGATTTCATTCTTCAGTTCGAGAAGATCTCAAGCAACAGTTCAAGGAGTTCTCTGACTACAGTTTGAGAAGTTCTCTGACTACAGTTAGATGAGTTTTCTGGCTACTGTTCGAGGAGTTCTCAAGTAACAGATCGAGAATTTCTCTTGCTACAGTTTGGAGAATTCTCTGACTACAGTTCGAGCAGTTCTCAGGCAACAGTTCAAGGAGTTCTCTGACTACAGTTTGAAGAGTTCTCTGGCTACAGTTTGAGGAGTTCTCAGGCAACAGATCAAGTAGTTCTCTTGCTACAGTTCAAAGAGTTCTCTGACTACAGTTCGAGAAGTTCTTAGGCTACAGTTCTAGCAGTTCTCAGGCAACAGTTCAAGGATTTCTCTAACACAGTTCGGAGAGTTCTCTGACTACAGTTTGAAGAGTTCTCTGGCTACAGTTCAAGGTGTTCTCAGGCAACAGTTCGAAGAGATCTCAGGCAACAGTTCGAGGAGTTCTCTGGCTACAGTTCGGAGAGTTCTCTGGCTACAGTTCGAGAAGTTCTCAGGCAACAGTTCAAGGAGTTTTCTCACTACAGTTTGAAGAGTTTTCTGGCTATAGTTCGAGGAGTTCTCAGGCTACAGTTCGAAGAGTTCTCTGACTACAGTTTGAAGAGTTTTTCTGGCTATATTTCGAGGAGTTCTCACGCTACAGTTCGAAGAGTTCTCAGGCTACAGTTTGAGGAGTTCTCAGGCAACAGATCAAGGAGTTCTCTTGCTACAGTTCGGAGAGTTCTCTGACTACAGTTCGAAGAGATCTCAGGCAACAGTTCGAGGAGTTCTCTGGCTACAGTTTGGAGAGTTCTCTGGCTGCAGTTCGAGCAGTTTCCAGGCAACAATTCGAGGATTTCTCTGACTACAGTTTAAGAGTTTTCTGGCTATAGTTCGAGGAGTTCTCAGGTAACAGTTATAGAGTTCTATGGTTACAGTTCGAGGAGTTCTCAGGCTAAAGTTCGTGGAGTTCTCAGGCTACAGTTCGAAGAGTTCTCTGACTACAGTTTGAAGAGTTTTCTGGCTACTGTTCGAGGAGTTCTCAGGCAACAGATCAAGTAGTTCTCTTCCTACAGTTCGGAGAGTTCTCTGACTATAGTTTGAAGAGTTCTCAGGAAACAGGTTGAGGAGTTCTATTGCTACAGTTTGGAGAGCTCTCTGGCTACAGTTCGAGAAGTTTTCAGGCTACAGTTCAAAGAGTTCTCTGACTACAGTTTGAAGAGTTTTTCTGGCTATAGTTCGAGGAATTCTCAGGCTACTGTTCGAAGAGATCTCAGGCAACAGTTCGAGGAGTTCTCTGGCTACAGTTCGGAGATTTCTCTGACTGTAGTTCGAGCCAGTTCTCTGACTACAGTTCGAAAAGTTCTCTGGCTACAGTTCGGAGAGTTCTCTGGCTGTAGTTCGAGCAGTTCTAAGGCGACAGTTCAAGGAGTTCTCTGACTACAGTTTGAAGAGTTCTCTGGCTACAGTTTGAGGAGTTCTCAGGCAACAGATCAATTAGTTCTCTTGCTACAGTTCGGAGAGTTCTCTGACTACAGTTTGAAGAGTTCTCAGGCAACAGACCGAGGAATTCTTTTGCTACAGTTCGAAGAGCTCTCTGGCTACAGTTCGAGAAGTTCTCAGGCAACAGTTCGTGGAGTTCTCTTTCTACAGTTTGAAGAGTTCTCTGACTACAGTTCAAGGAGTTCTCAGGCTACAGTTCAAAGAGTTCTCTGACTACAGTTGGAGAAGCTCTTAGGCTATAGTTCGAGCAGTTCTCAGGCAACAGTTTGAAGAGTTCTCAGGCAACAGATCGAGGAGTTCTCTTGCTACAGTTCGGAGAGTTCTCTGGTTACAGTTCGAGAAGTTCTCAGGCAACAGTTCAAGGAGGTCTCTGAATACAGTTTGAAGAGTTCTCTGGCTGCAGTTCGAGAAGACCTCAAGCAACTGTTCAAGGAGGTCTCTGACTATATTTCGAGAAGTTCTCTGCCTATAGTTCGAGGAGTTCTCTGACCAGAGTTCGAGGAGTTCTTTGACTACAGTTCGAGGAGATCTCTGGCTACAGTTCGAAAAGTTCTCAGGCAACAGTTAAAGACGTTCTCAGGCAACAAGTGGCGAAGTTCTCACGTAACAGACCGAGAAATTCTCTTGCTACAGTTTGAGGAACTCTATAGCTTAAATTCTATAGATTCTCAGGGCAGAGTCCGAGGAGTTCTCTGTCTACAGTTACAGCAAATCTCTGGCTTTAGTTAAAACAGTTCTCTCCCTACAGTTCCAGTAGTTTCCTACCTACAGTTTGGACAAATATCTGGCTACAGTTCGAGCAGTTCTCTGCCTTTAGTTCCAGGAGTTCCCGCCTACAATTTGGACATATTTCTGCCTACAGTTTAAGTAAATTCCTGCCTAGAATTCCAGCCGTTTTCTACCTACAGGGTCAGCAAAATTCATCAGTTCTCTAGTTAAGGTTCGCTTAGTTCTCTGGCTACGGTTCGAGCTACTTCCCTTGCTACGGTTCAAGCCGTTTAATGCTTACAGTTCAAACAGTTCTCCGACTACTGGCCGAGCAGTTAGCTGGCTACAATTCAAGCATTTCTATAACTGGAGTTCCAGCTTTTCTGTGCTTGCAATCATAGCAGTTCTCTGATTACAGTTAAATTTGTTCTTTGACTAGAGTTTGAGCAACTCTTTGGCAACAATTCAAAGCATTTCTATAGCTGCTGTTCAAAATGTTCTCTGACATAGATAAGGCAGATATCTGGCTACAGTTCAAGCAGTTCTCTGGCTACAGTTTTCCCCATTCTACGGCAAGAGTTCGAGCAGTTCCTTAGCTACAGTTAGAGAGGGTCTTTGCTTACAACTAAAGTGGCCTGTGGCAAGAGGTTGAGCTGTACCTTAGCTACAGTTAAATAGGGTCTTTGCTTACAGCTAAAGTGGAATAAGGCAAGAGGTCAATGAGTACCTTAGCTACAGTTAGAGTGGGTCCTTGCTTGCGGCTAAAGCGGCCTACGGCAAAAGTGAGCGGTTCCTTAGCTACAGTTAAAGAGGGTCTTTGCTTACAGCGAATGTGGCCTAAGTCAAGAGTTTGAGCAGTTACTTAGCCACAGATAGAGAGGATCATTGAATTGAGCTAAAGTGGCGTAAGGAATAGGTTCGAGCAGTTTCTAACCTACAGTTAAAGAGGATCTTTGCTTACAGTTAAAGTTTTCCTTAGGCAAGAAGTCGAGCAGTTCTTAAGCTATAATTAGAGAGGATTTTTGCTTACAGCTAAAGTGGCCTAAGGCAAGAGGTCGAGGAATTCCTTAGCTACAGTTAGAGAGGGCCCTTGCTTACAGCTAAAGCGGCCTACGGCAAAAGTTAGCAATTCCTTAGCTACAGTTAAAGAGGGTCTTTGCTTACAGCTAGTGTGGACTACGGCAAGATTTCGAACATATCCTTAGCTACAGTTAGAGAGGAACTTTGGTTACAGCTTATGTAGCTTAAGGTAGGAGTTCGAGTAGTTCTTTAGCTACAGTTAGAGACGATCTTTGCTAACAGCTAAAGTGTCCTAAGGCAAGAGGTCGAGCAGTTCCTTAAATACAGGTGGAGAGGGCCATTGCTTACACCTCAAGTGGGAAAAGGCAAGACGTAGAGCAGTTCCTTAGCTACAGTTAGAGAGTTCTTGCTTACAGCTAGAGTGGCCTAAGGCAAGAAGTCGAGAAGTTCCTTAACTAGAGTTAGAGAGTATCTTTGCTTACAGCTAAAGTAGCCTAAAACAAGAGTTCGAGCAGTTCCTTAGTTACAGTTAGAGACTTTCTTTGCATATCTAAAGTGGCCTAAGACAAGTGGTCGAGCAGTACCTTAGATTCAGTTAGAGAGGGTCTTTGCTTACAGCTAAAGTGGCCTAAGGCAAGAGTTCGAGCAGTTCCTTAGCTACAGTTAGAGAGGATCTTTGCTTACAAATAAAGCGTCATACGGCACAGTTAGCCGTTCCATAGCTACAGTTAGAGAGGGTCTTTGCCTACAGCTAAAGTGGTCGAAGGAAAGAGGTCGTGCAGTAATTTAGCTACAGTTAAAGAGGTTCTTTGCTTACACCTATAGTGGCCTAAGGCAAGAGTTTGAGCAGTTTCTTAAATAAAGTTAAAGAGGATCTTTGCTTTCAGCTATAGTGGCCAACGGCAACAATTAGCAGTTCCTTAGCTACAGGTAGAGAGGGCCTTTACCTATTGCTAAAGTTGCCTAAGGCAAGAGTTGCAGCAGTTCCTTATATACATTTTGAGAGGATCTTTGCTTACAGCTAAAGTGGCTTAAGGCAAGAGGTCGAGCAGTTCATTAGCTACAGTTAGAGAGGAACTTTGCTTCCATCTAGAGTGGCCTACGGCAACAGTTCGAACATATCCTTAGCTACAGTTAGTGGGGTCTTTGCTTAAAACTATAGTGACCTAAGCAAAGAGGTCAAGCAGTTCTTCAACTAAAGATAGAGAGGGTCTTTGCTAACAACTAAAATGACATTAGGCAAGAGTTCAAGCAGTTCCTTAGCATTAGTTAGAGAGGGTCTTTGTTTACAGCTAAAGTTGCCTAAGGCAAGAGTTCGAGCAGATTTTTAGCTACAGTTAGAGAGAGTCTTTGCTTACAGCTAAAGTGGCTAAAGGATATAGTTCGAGCAGTTCCTTATATGAAGTTAGAGAGGATCTTTGCTTACAGCTAAAGCGGCCTACGGCAAAGTTAGCAGTTCCTCGACTACAGTTAGAGAGGGTCTTTGCTTACAGCTAAAGTGGGCTAAGGAAACAGTACGAGCAGTTCCTTAGCTGCAGATAGAGTGGATCTTTGCTTGCAGCTAAAGAGACCTAAGGCAAGCGTTCAAGCAGTGCCTTAGCTACAGTTATAAAGGGTATTTGATTACAGCTCATGTGAAGGAAGGCAAGAGGTCGAGCATTTCATTATATACAGTTAGAGAGCGTCTATGCTTACAGCTAACGTGGCCAAAGGCAATAGATCGAGCAGTTCCTTAGCAAGAGTTAGAGAGGGTCTTGGCTTACAGCTAAAGTGGCCTAATTCAAGAGGTCGAGCAGTTCCTAAACTACATTTAGAGGCAATCTTTGCTTACAGCTAAAGTGACCAAAGGCAACAGTTCGAGCAGTTCCTTAGCTAGAGTTAGGGAGGACCTTTGCTTACAGCTAAGGCGGCCTAGGGCAAGAGTTCGAGCAGTTACTTAGCTACAGTTTGAATGGAACTTTGCTTACAGCTAAAGTGGCCAAAGGTTAAAGTGCGAACAGTACCTTAGCTACAGTTAGAGCGGGTCTTTACTTACAGCTAAAGTAGCTAAAGGTAACAGTTCGAGCAGTTCCTTAGCTAGAATTAGATAGGACCTTTGCTTACAGCTAAGGCGGCCTATGGCAAGAGTTCGAGCAGTTACTTAGCTACAGTTTGAATGGAACTTAGCTTACAGCTAAAGTGGCTAAAGGTTAAAGTGCGAACAGTACCTTATCTACAGTTAGAGAGGACCTTTGCTTACAGCTAAGGCGGCCTAGGGCAAGAGTTCGAGCAGTTCCTTAGCTACAGTTTGAATGGAACTTTGCTTACAGCTAAAGTGGCTAAAGGTTAAAGTGCGAACAGTACCTTAGCTACAGTTAGAGAGGACCTTTGCTTACAGCTAAGGCGGCCTAGGGCTTGAGTTCGAGCAGTTCCTTAGCTACAGTTAGAGAGGGTCTTTACTTGCAGCTAAAGTAGCTAAAGGCAACAGTTCGACCAGTTTCTTAGCTAGAGTTAGAGTGGATCTTTGCTTACAGCTAAAGTGGCCAAAATCAAGAGTTTGCGCAGTTACTTAGCTACAGTTATAGAGAGTCTTTGCTTACAGCTAAAGTGGAGTAAGGCAAGAATTCGAGCAGTTCCTTAGCTACAGTTAGATAGGAACTTAGCTTACAGTGAAAGCGGCCTACGGCAAAAGTTAGCAGTTCCAAAGCTACAGTTAGAGGAGGTTCTTTGCTTACAGCCCAAGTGGCCTACGGCAAACGTTAGCAGTTCCATAGCTACAGTTAAAAAGAGTCTTTGCGTACAGCTAATGTGACCTAAGGCAAGTGTTCGAGCAGTTCCTTATTTACAGTTAGAGAGGATCTTTGCTTACAGCTTAAATGGCGTAAAGAATAGGTTCGAGCAGTTTCTTATCTACAGTTAAAGAGGATCTTTGCTTACAGTTAAAGTTGGCCTTAGGCAAGAGGTCGAGCAATTCTTAAGCTATAATTAGAAAGGATTTTTGCTTACAACTAAAGTGGCCTAAGGCAAGAGGTCAAGCAGTTCCTTAGCTACAGTTAGAGAGGGTCTGTGATTACATAAAGTGGTCTAAGGCCTTTTTACATCTAAAGTAGCTTAAGGCAAACGTTCGAGCTGTTCCACAGCTACAGTTAAAGAGTATCTTTGTTTATAGCTAAAGTGGAGTAAGGCAAGAATTCGAGCAGTTCCGTAGCTACAGTTAGATAGAACCTTACCTTACAGCTAAAGCTGCCTACGGCAAAAGTTAGCAGTTCCATAGCTACAGTTAGAGGGGGGTCTTTGCTTACAGCTAAAGTGGCCTAAGGCAACAGTTCGAGCAGGTCCTAAGCTACAGTTAGAGGGGATATTTGCTAACAGCTAACGTGGCCTAATGCAAGAGGTCGAGCAGTTCCTAAGCTAACATTAGAGTGGCTCTTTGCTTACATCTTAAGTGGCCTACGGCAACAGTTCGAACTAATGCTTAGCTACAGTTAGAGAAGATCTTTGCTTACAGCTTAAGTAGCCTAAGGTTAGTGTTCGAGCAGTTCAATAGCTGCAGTTGGAGATGATCTTTGCTTACAGCTAAAGAGTTCTAAGGCAAGAGGGCGAGCAACTCCTTAACTACAGTTAGAGTCGGTCTTCGTTTACAGCTTAAGTTGCCTAAGGCAAGATGTTAAGCAGTTCTTCAGCTACAGTAGGAGAGGGTCTTTGCGTTCATCTAAAGTGGACTAAGGCAAGAGGTCGAGAAGTGCCTTGGGTACAGCTAGTGAGGGTCGTTGCCAGTGGCTAAAGCGGCCTACGGCAACAGTTAGCACTTACTTTTCTACAGTTAGAGAAGGTCTTTGCCTACACCTAAAGTTGCCGAGGGTAATAGGTCGGGCAGTAATTTAGCTACAGTTAGGGAGGGGCTTTGCGTACAGCTTGAGTGGCGTAAGGCAAGATTTCGAGCAGTTTCTTATATAGAGTTAGAGAAGATCTTTGCTTACAGCTGAAGCGGCCCACGGCAACAATTAGCAGTTCCTTAGCTACAGTTAGAGAGGACTTTTTTACATCTAAAGAGGCATAATTCAAGAGGTCGAGCAGGTGATTAGCTACAGTTAGAGAGGGGCTTTGCATACACTTAAAGTAGCCTAAGGCAAAAGTTCGAGCTGTTCCTTAGCTAAAGTTAGAGAGGGTCTTTGCTTAGAGTTATTGTGGCCGAAGGCAAGATTTCGAGCAGTTCCTTAGTTACAGTTAGAGAGGAACTTTGCTTACATCTAGAGTGGCCTACCTTCAACAGTTCGAACATATTCTTAGATACAGTTAGTGGGGTCTTTGCTTAAAGCTATAGTTGCCTAAGGCAAAGTGTCGAGCAGTTCCTTAGCTACAGTTAGAAAGCGTTTTTGCTTACAGTTTAAGCGGCCTTCGGCAACAGTTCGAGCAGATTCTTAGTTACAGTTAGAGAGGATCTTTGCTTACATCTAGAGTGTCCTACCATCAACAGTTCGAACATATTCTTAGATACAGTTAGAGAGGGTCTTTGCTTAAGCTAAATTTACTTAAGACAAGACTTCGAGCAGGTCCTTAGCTACAGATAGAGAGGGTCTTTGTTTAAAGCTAAATTTGCCTAAGACAAGAGTTCGAGCACATTCTTAGCTAAAGTTAGAAAGGGCCTTTGCCTACAGTTAAAGTGGCCTAAGACAAGAGTTCGAGAGTTCTTTATATACAGTTAGAGGATCTTTGCTTACAGCTAAAGCCGCCTTCGACAACAATTCGCATTTCCTTAGCTACTGGTAGAGAGGGCTTTTGGTTATAGCTAAAGCCGCCTTCGGCAACAGTTCGAGCAGATCCTTAGCTACAGTTAGTGAGTCTTTGCTTAAAGCTATAGTAGCCTAAGGCAAGGGCTCGAGCAGTTCCTTAGCTGCAGTTAGAGAGGATGTTTTCATACAGCTAAAGTTGCCTAAGACATGAGTTCGAGCAGTTCCATAAATACAGTTAGAGAGGGTCTTTGCTTACAGCTATAGTGGCCTAAGGCAAAGGGTCGAGCAGTTCCTTAGCAACAGTGAGAGGGGGGTCTATGTTTAAAGCTAAAGATGCCGAAGACAAGAGGTCGTGCAGTATCATATCTGCAGTTAGAGAGAGTCTTTACTTACATCTAAATTTGCCTAAGACAAGAGTTCGAGCAGATTCTTAGCTACAGTTAGAGAGGATTTTTGCTTACAGCTAAAGCGGCCTACGACAACAGTTAGCCGTTCCATAGCTACAGTTAGAGAGGGTCTTTGCCTACAGCTAAAGTGACCGAATGCAAAAGGTCGTGCAGTAATTTAGCTACAGTTAGAGAAGGGCTTTGCTTACAGCTAGAATGGCCTAAGGCAGGAGTTTGAACTGTTTCTTAGCTACAGTTAGAGAGGGTCTTTGCTTAATGCTAAAGTGGCCTACGGCAACAATTAGCAGGTCCTTAGCTACAGTTAGAGATGGTCTTTGCTTACCGCTAAAGCCGCCTACGGCAACAGTTAGCAGTTTATTAGCTACAGTTAGAGAGAATATTTGCTTACAGATAAAGCGTCATACGGTAGAGTTAGCCGTTCCATAGCTACTGTTAGAGAGGGTCTTTGCTTACAGCTAAAGTGGCCTTAGGCAAGAGCTCGAGCAGTTCCTTAGCTACAGTTAGAGAAGATCTTTGCTTACAGCTAAAGCGGCCCACGGTAACAATTAGCAGATCCTTAGCTACAGGTAAAGGCCTTTACCTATTGTTAAAGTAGCCTAAGACAAGAGTTTGAGAGTTCCTTATATACAGGGAGAGGATCTTTGCTCTTAGCTAAAGCGGCCTACGACAACAATTCGCATTTCCTTAGCTACAGTTAGAGAGGGCCTTTGCTTACGGTTAAAGCCGCCTACGGGAAAAGTTTGCAGTTTTTTAGCTACAGTTGAGAGGATATTTGCTTTCAGATAAAGCGTCATACGGCACAGTTAGCCGTTCCATAGCTACAGTTAGAGAGGGTCTTTGCCTACAGCTAATGTGGCCGAATGCAAAAGGTCGTGCAGTAATTTAGCTACAGTTAGAGAACGGCTTTGCTTACAGCTAGAATGGCCTAAGGCAGCAGTTTGAGAAGTTTCTTAGTTACAGTTAGAGAGGGTCCTTTGCTTAATGCTAAACTGGCCTACGGCAACAATTAGCAGTTCCTTACCTACAGTTAGAGAGGTACTTTGACTACAGCTAAAGTGGCCAAAGGTAAGAGGTGGTGCAGTAATTTAGCTACAGTTAGGGAGGATCTTTGCTTATAGCTAAAGCGGCCTACGGCAACAATTCGCATTTCCTTAGCTACTGGTAGAGAGAGAGGATATCCCTACAGCTAAGGTGGCTTAAGGCAAGAGGTCGAGTAGTTTCTTAGCTTCAGTTAGAGAGGATGTTTGCTTACAGCTAAGGCAAGAGTTTGGGCAGTTTCTAAGCTAGAGTTAGAGATAATCTTTGCTTACAGCTAAAGTGGCCTAGGGCAAGAGTTCGAGCAATTCCTTAGCTACAGTTAGAGAGGATCTTTGCTTACAGCTAAAGTGGCCTACGGCAATAGTTAGCAGTTCCTTAGTTACAGATAGAGAGGGTCTTTGCTTTGCAGCTAAACCGGCCTAAGGCAGGTGTTCGAGCAGTGCCTTAGCTTCACTTAGAGAGGGTCTTTTCTTATAGTTAACGTGTCCTAAGGCAAGAGTGCGAGCAGTTCCTTAACTACAGTTAGAGAGGATCTTTGCTTACAGCTAAAGTGGCCTAAGGCAGGTGGTCGAGCAGTTACTTAGCTATAGTTAGAGAGGATCTTTGATTACAGCTAAAGTTTCCTAAAACAAGAGTTCGTGCAGTTACTTAACTACAGTTAGAGGCTGTTTTTTCTTACATCTTAAGTGTCCTAAGGCAAGAGGTCGAGCAGTTGTTTAGCTACAATTAGATAGGACCTTAGCTTACAGTTAAATTGGCCTAAGGCAAGAGTTATAGCAGTTCTTTAGCTATGGTTAGTGAGGGTCTTTGCTTACAGTTAAAGTTGCCTAAAACATGAGTTCGAGCAGTTCCTTAGCTACAGTTTGAGAGGATCTTTGCTTACAGTTTACGTGGCCTAAGGCAGGACTTGGAGCAGTTCCTTAGTTACAGTTAGAGAGGATCTTTGCTTACAGCTAACGTGGCCCAAGGCAAGAAGTCGAGCAGATCCTTAAATACAGTTAGAGAGGGTTTTTGCATACAGCTAAAGTGGCCTAAGTTAAGAGTTCGAGCAGTTCCTTAGCTAAAGATAGAGAAAGTCTTTCCTTACAACTAACGTGGCCTAAGGAAAGAGGTCGAGCAGACCGTTAGCTACTGTTTGAGAGGGTCTTTTCATACAGCTAAAGTTGCCTAAGACATGAGTTCGAGCAGTTCCATAAATACAGTTAGAGAGAGTCTTTGCTTACAGCTATAGTGGCCTAAGGCAAAGGGTCGAGCAGTTCCTTAGCAACAGTGAGAGGGGGTCTTTGTTTAAAGCCAAATATGCCGAAGACAAGAGGTCGTGCAGTATCATACCTGCAGTTAGAGAGAGTCTTTACTTACATCTAAATTTGCCTAAGACAAGAGTTCGAGCAGATTCTTAGCTACAGTTAGAGAGGATTTTTGCTTACAGCTAAAGCCGCCTACGGCAACCGTTAGCCGTTCCATAGCTACAGTTAGAGAGAGTCTTTGCCTACAGCTAAAGTGACCGAATGCAAAAGGTCGTGCAGTAATTTAGCTACAGTTAGAGAAGGGCTTTGCTTACAGCTAGAATGGCCTAAGGCAGGAGTTTGAACAGTTTCTTAGCTACAGTTAGAGAGGGTCTTTGCTTACCGCTAAAGCCGCCTACGGCAACAGTTAGCAGTTTATTAGCTACAGTTAGAGAGAATATTTGCTTACAGATAAAGCGTCATACGGTAGAGTTAGCCGTTCCATAACTACTGTTAGAGAGGGTCTTTGGTTACAGCTAAAGTGGCCGAATGCAAAAGGTCGTGCAGTAATTTAGCTACAGTTAGAGAAGGGCTTTGCTTACAGCTAGAATGGCCTAAGGCAGGAGTTTGAGCAGTTTCTTAGTTACAGTTAGAGAGGGTCTTTGCTTAATGCTAAACTGGCCTACGGCAACAATTAGCAGTTCCCTAGCTACAGTTAGAGAGGGACTTTGCCTACAGCTAAAGTGGCCGAAGGTAAGAGGTGGTGTAGTAATTTAGCTACTGTTTGGGATGATCTTTGCTTACAGCTAGCTACTGTTAGAGAGGGTCTTTGCTTACAGCTAAAGTGGCCTAAGGCAGGTGGTCGAGCAGTTACTTAGCTATAGTTAGGAGGATCTTTGATTACAGCTAAAGTTTCCTAAGACAAGAGTTCGTGCAGTTACTTAACTACAGTTAGAGACTGTTTTTGCTTACATCTTAAGTGTCCTAAGGCAAGAGGTCGAGCAGTTGCTTAGCTACAGTTAGATAGGACCTTCGCTTACAGTTAAATTGGCCTAAGGCAAGAGTTATAGCAGTTATTTAGCTATGGTTAGTGAGGGTCTTTGCTTACAGTTAAAGTTGCCTAAAACATGAGTTCGAGCAGTTCCTTATCTACAGTTTGAGAGGATCTTTGCTTACAGTTTACTTGGCCTAAGGCAAGAGTTGGAGCAGTTCCTTAGTTACAGTTAGAGAGTATCTTTGCTTACAGCTAACATGGCCCAAGGCAAGAAGTCTAGCAGATCCTTAACTACAGTTAGAGAGGGTTTTTGCATACAGCTAATGTGGCCTAAGTTAAGAGTTCGAGCAGTTCCTTAGCTAAAGATAGAGAAAGTCTTTCCTTACAACTAACGTGGCCTAAGGCAAGAGGTCGAGCAGACCGTTAGCTACAGTTTGAGAGGGTCTTTTCATACAGCTAAAGTTGCCTAAGACATGAGTTCGAGCAGTTCCATAAATACAGTTAGAGAGAGACTTTGCTTACAGCTATAGTGGCCTAAGGCAAAGGGTCGAGCAGTACCTTAGCAACAGTGAGAGGGGGTCTTTGTTTAAAGCTAAAGATGCCGAAGACAAGAGGCCGTGCAGTATCATACCTGCAGTTAGAGAGAGTCTTTACTTATATCTAAATTTGCCTAAGACAAGAGTTCGAGCAGATTCTTAGCTACAGTTAGAGAGGATTTTTGCTTACAGCTAAAGCCGCCTACGGCAACCGTTAGCCGTTCCATAGCTACAGTTAGAGAGAGTCTTTGCCTACAGCTAAGGTGACCGAATGCAAAAGGTCGTGCAGTAATTTAGCTACAGTTAGAGAAGGGCTTTGCTTACAGCTAAAATGGCCTAAGGCAGGAGTTTGAGCAGTTTCTTAGTTACAGTTAGAGAGGGTCTTTGCTTAATGCTAAACTGGCCTACGGCAAAAATTAGCAGTTCCTTAGCTACAGTTAGAGAGGGACTTTGCCTACAGCTAAAGTGGCCGAAGGTAAGAGGTGGTGCAGTAATTTAGCTACAGTTAGGGAGGATCTTTGTTTACAGCTAAAGCGGCCTACGCCAACAATTCGCATTTCCTTAGCTACTGGTAGAGAGCGAGGATATCCCTATAGCTAAGGTGGCTTAAGGCAAGAGGTCGAGTAGTTCCTTAGCTTCCGTTAGAGAGGATGTTTGCTTACAGCTAAGGCAAGAGTTTGGGCAGTTTCTAAGCTAGAGTTAGAGATAATCTTTGCTTACAGCTAAAGTGGCCTAAGGCAAGAGTTCGTGCAGTTCCTTAGCTACAGTTAGAGAGGGTCTTTTCTTATAGTTAACGTGTCCTAAGGCAAGAGTGCGAGCAGTTCCTTAACTACAGTTAGAGAGGATCTTTGCTTACAGCTAAAGTGGCCTAAGGCAGGTGGTCGAGCAGTTACTTAGCTATAGTTAGAGAGGATCTTTGATTACAGCTAAAGTTTCCTAAGACAAGAGTTCGTGCAGTTACTTAACTACAGTTAGAGACCTTTTTTGCTTACATCTTAAGTGTCATAAGGCAAGAGGTCTAGCAGTTGCTTAGCTACAGTTAGATAGAACCTTAGCTTACAGTTAAATTGGCCTAAGGCAAGAGTTATAGCAGTTCTTTAGCTATGGTTGGTGAGGTTCTTTGCTTACAGTTAAAGTTGCCTAAAACATGAGTTCGAGCAGTTCCTTAACTACAGTTAGAGAGGGTTTTTGCATACAGCTAAAGTGGCCTAAGTTAAGATTTCAAGCAGTTCCTTAGTTAAAGTTAGAGAAAGTCTTTCCTTACAACTAACGTGGCCTAAGGCAAGAGGTCGAGCAGACCGTTAGCTACAGTTTGAGAGGGTCTTTGCTTACAGCAAACTCGGCCTAAGACTGGAGTTCGAGCAGTTCCTATGCTACAGTTAGAGAAGGTCTTTGCATACAGTTAAAGTGTCCTAAGTCAAGAGTGCGAGCAGTTCTTAAGCTACAGTTTGAGTGGATCATTGCTTACAGCTAAAGTGTCCTAAGACAAAAGTTCGTGCAGTTCCTTAACTACAGTTAGAGAGGGTCTTTGCTTACAGCTAAATCGGCCTAAGACTGGATTTCGAGCAGTTCCTATGCTACAGTTTGAGAGGATCATTGCTTACAGCTAGAGTTTCCTAAGACAAACGTTCGTGCAGTTCCTTAACTACAGTTAGAGAGGGTTTTTGCTTTCAGCTAAAGTTACCTAAGGCAAGTGGTTGAGCAGTTCCTTAGCTACAGTTTGATAGGACCTTACCCTACAGCTAAAGTGGCCTAAGGCAAGAGTTCTAGCAGTTCCTTAACTATGGTTAGTGAGAGTCTTTGCTTACAGTTAAAATTGCCTGAGGCATGAATTCTAGCAGTTCCTTAGCTACATTTAGAGAGGACCTTTGATTACAGCTAAAGTGGCCAAATGTAAGAGTTCGAGCAGTTCTTTAGTTACAGTTAGAGAGGAAATTTGCTTACAGCTAAATCGGCCTAAGGCAGGTGTTCGAGCAGTTCCTTAGCTCCAGTTAGAGAGGATCTTTGCTTACAGCTAAATCAGCCTAAGACAGGAGTTCGGGCAGTTCCTTAGCTACAGTTAAATAGGGTCATTGCTTACAATTAATGTGTCCAAGTGCGAGCAATTCCTAAGCTACAGTTAGAGAGAGAGGATCTTTGCTTACAGTTAAAGTTTCCTTAGACAAATGTTCGTGCAGTTCCTTAGCTACAGTTGAGAGGATATTTGCTTTCAGACAAAGCCGCCTACGGCAACAGTTAGTTGTTCCATAGCTACAGTTAGAGAGGGTCTTTTCCTACAGCTAAAGTGACCGAATGCAAAAGGTCGTGCAGTAATTTAGCTACAGTTAGAGAAGGGCTTTGCTTACAGCTAGAATTGCCTAAGGCAGGAGGTTGAGCAGTTTCTTAGCTACAGTTAGAGAGTGTCTTTGCTTAATGCTAAAGCGGCCTACGGCAACAATTCGCATTTCCTTAGCTACTGGTAGACAGAGAGCATTTCCCTACAGCTAAGGTGGCATAAGGCAGGAGTTTGAGCAGTTCCTTAGCTACAGCTAGAGAGGATCTTTGCTTACAGCTAATGACGCTTAAGGCAAGAGAGGTCGAGTAGTTCCTTAGCTTCAATTAGAGAAGGTCTTTGCTTACAGCTAAAGTGGCCTAAGGCAATAGTTAGCAGTTCCATAGTTACAGATAGAGAGGGTCTTTGCTTTACAGCTAAACCGGTCTAAGGCAGGTGTTCGAGCAGTGCCTTAGCTACACTTAGAGAGGGTCTTTGCTTATTGTTAACGTGTCCTAAGGCAAGTGTGCGAGCAGTTCCTTAACTACAGTTAGAGAGGGTTTTTGCTTACAGCTAAAGGGATCTAAGGCAAGAGGTCGAACACAGTTGCTTAGCTACAGTTAGATAGGAGCTTTGCTTACAGCTGAAGCAGCCTTAGGCAACAGTTAGCAGTACCTTAGTTATTGTTAGAGAGGATCTTTGCTTACATCTAAAGTGGCCAAAGAGTGCGAGCAGTTCGTTAGGTTCAGTTAGAGAGGATCTTTGCTTACAGCTAAAGTGGCCTAAGACAGATGGTCGAGCAATTACTTAGCTATAGTTAGAGAGGATCTTTGATTACAGCTAAAGTTTCCTAAGACAAGAGTTCGTGCAGTTACTTAACTACAGTTAGAGACTGTTTTTGCTTGCATCTTAAGTGTCCTAAGGCAAGAGGTGGAGCAGTTGCTTAGCTACAATTAGATAGGACCTTAGCTTACAGTTAAATTGGCCTAAGGCAAGAGTTATAGCAGTTCTTTAGCTATGGTTAGTGAGGGTCTTTGATTACAGTTAAAGTTGCTTAAAACATGAGTTCGAGCAGTTCCTTAGCTACAGTTTGAGAGGATCTTTGCTTACAGTTTACGTGGCCTAAGGCAAGAGTTGGAGCAGTTCCTTAGTTACAGTTAGAGAGGGTTTTTGCATACAGCTAAAGCGGCCTAAGGCAAGAGTTGGAGCAGTTCCTTAGCTAAAGTTAGAGAAAGTCTTTCTTTACAACTAACGTGGCCTAAGGTAAGAGGTCGAGCAGACCGTTAGCTACAGTTTGAGAGGGTCTTTGCTTACAGCTAAATCGGCCTAAGACTGGAGTTCGAGCAGTTCCTATGCTACAGTTTGAGAGGATCTTTGCTTACAGTTAAAGTGTCCTAAGTCAAGAGTGCGAGCAGTTCTTAAGCTACAGTTTGAGTGGATCATTGCTTAGAGCTAAAGTTTCCTAAGACAAAAGTTCATGCAGTTCCTTAACTACAGTTAGAGAGGGTCTTTGCTTACAGCTAAATCGGCCTAAGATTGGAGTTCGAGCAGTTCCTATGCTACAGTTTGAGAAGATCTTTGCTTACAGCTAAAGTTTCCTAAGCCAATCGTTCGTGCAGTTTCTTAACTACAGTTAGAGAGGGTTTTTGCTTTGAGCTAAAGTTACCTAAGGCAAGCGGTTGAGCAGTTCTTTAGCTACAGTTAGATATGACCTTACCTTACAGCTAAAGTGGCCTAATTCAAGAGTTCTAGCAGTTCCTTGACTATGGTTAGTGAGGGTCTTTGCTTACAGTTAAAGTTGCCTGAGACAGGAGTTCGAGCAGTTCCTTAGCTACAGTTAGCGAGGGTCTTTGCTTACAATTAATGTGTCCAAAGGCAAGAGTGCTGGCAGTTCCTAAGCTACAGTTAGAGAGGATCTTTGCTTACAGTTTACGTGGCCTAAGGCAAGAGTTGTAGCAGTTCCTTAGTTACAGTTAGAGAGGATCTTTGCTTACTGCTAACGTGTCCCAAGGCAAGAAGTCGAGCAGATCCTTAACTACAGTGTGAGAGGGTTTTTGCATACAGCTAAAGTGGCCTAAGTTAAGAGTTCGAGCAGTTCCTTAGCTAAAGTTAGAGAAGGTCTTTGCTTACAACTAACGTGGCCTATGCCAAGATGTCGAGCAGACCGTTAGCAACAGTTTGAGAGAGTCTTTGCTTACAGCAAAATCGGCCTAAGACTGGAGTTCGAGCAGTTCCTATGCTACAGTTTGAGAGGATCTTTGCTTACAGTTAAAGTGTCCTAAGTCAAGAGTGCGAGCAGTTCTTAAGCTACAGTTTGAGTGGATCATTGCTTACAGCTAAAGTTTCCTAAGACAAAAGTTCATGCAGTTCCTTAACTACAGTTAGAGAGGGCCTTTGCTTACAGCTAAATCGGCCTAAGACTGGAGTTCGAGCAGTTCCTATGCTACAGTTTGAGAGGATCTTTGCTTACAGCCAAAGTTTCCTTAGACAAACGTTCGTGCAGTTCCTTAGCTACACTTAGATACGACCTTACCCTACAGCTAAAGTGGCCTAATTCAAGAGTTCTAGCAGTTCCTTGACTATGGTTAGTGAGGGTCTTTGCTTACAGTTAAAGTTGCCTGAGACATGAATTCTAGCAGTTCCTTAGCTACAGTTGGAGAAGATCTTTCTTACAGCTATAGTGGCTAAAGACAACAGTTCGAACAATTACTTATTTACAGTATGGTAGGAACTTTGCTTACACTTGAAGCAGCCTTCGGCAACAGTTAGCAGTTCCTTAGCTACATTTAGAGAGGATCTTTGATTACAGCTAAAGTGGCCAAATGTAAGAATTCGAGCAGTTCTTTAGCTACAGATAGATAGAATCTTTGCTTACAGCTAAATCAGCCTACGACAGGAGTTCGAGCAGTTCCTTAGCTACAGTTAGCGAGGGTCTTTGCTTACAATTAATGTGTCCAAAGGCAAGAGTGCGAGCAGTTCCTAAGCTACAGTTAGAGAGGATCTTTGCATACAGTTTACGTGGCCTAAGGCAGGAGTTGGAGCAGTTGCTTAGCTACAGTTAGAGACGATCTTTGCTTACAGCTAAAGTTGATTGGGACATGAATTCGAGCAGTTCCTTAGCTACAGTTAGAGAGGATCTTTGCTTACAACTAAAGTGGCTAAAGGCAACAGTTCGAGCAATTACTTAGCTAAAGTTAGAGAGGAACTTTGCTTACAGCTAAAGCAGCCTACGGCAATAGTTAGCAGTTCTTTAACTACAGTTTGATAGGAACTTTGTTTACAGCTAAAGTGGCCTAAGGTTAGGGTGCGAGCAGTACCTTAGCTACAGTTAGAGAGGATCTTTGCTTACAGTTAAAGTTGCCTAAAGCAAGAGTTTGAGCAGTTCCTTAGCTACAGTTTGAGAGGATCTTTGCTTACAACTAAAGTGGCTAAAGGCAACAGTTCGAGCAATTACTTAGCTAAAGTTAGAGAGGAACTTTGCTTACAGCTAAAGCAGCCTACGGCAATAGTTAGCATTTCTTTAACTACAGTTTGATAGGAATTTGCTTACAGCTAAAGTGGCCTAAGGTTAGGGTGCGAGCAGTACTTTAGCTACAGTTAGAGAGGATCTTTGCTTACAGTTAAAGTTGCCTAAAACAAGAGTTCGAGCAGTTCCTTAGCTAACGTTAGAGAGGGTCTTTGCTTACAACTAACGTGGCCTAAAGCAAGAGTTCGAGCAGTTCTTTAGCCTTGGTTAGTGAGGGTCTTTGCTTACAGCTAAAGTGGCCTTCCCATCAGTTAGCAGTTCTCTAACTTTGTATGGCCACCATTTTTAAATCTCTGAGATTATTTAGAACTGCAACAGTTCGATCTGATTTTTAACTTTTCATGACCTACATTTCGAAATGTCTGGGATTTGTCAGAACAAAATTTTCAAAACCTTTTTACAACATGTTGTGGACAGACTAAAATTTGACGATCATATTAGTGTAATAGTGCTATTATATTAGTGCTATGGGGTGCTAATATCCTTTATAAATATGCACGAATATATAAACGTAATAGACTTATGATATAAATACTTTATTTTATATTTATAATAATTTAAACTTAATTTTCGTCATTAATATCTAAAACGTGACCCGTATTCACTGAATTTAAAAAAATAGTTTTATGGACCTCAATGACAGATTTTGTGCCCCCCCCAGACTAAAAATATCACAGAATATATAATTATATCATAATTTAAAAAATAATATATTTAAATAATTGAAGATTATTATAACTGACGATTGTTAACTGAAAATTGTTTTGAAATCTAAATGTACAAAATAATTAAATAGAAAAATACATTCGAAAATGCCTATAACTGCAACTATTTGAGAAGAGTTCTACCAGGATGTTGCCAGTAAGAATACTGGCCTAACCTAATTATTTGTAAACCAATATTGCAACTAAAGGCAAAATCACACGAAAGTAAAACTCAATATTCGATTAGATTATAACTTTAACTATAATACTGCTCAGCAGTTTAGGTTTACGTGAATACCTTACAGCTTTTGCCATTGCTAAATAAAAACCCTGTTGAGAATACGAGAAATTACATTACGTGTTTATGAACCGATATTAACTTTAGATTCTATTAACTATAAATTGAACTACTTTATGTAGAAATCTAGGCGAATAACGAAAGATAAAATTTACGTACTTAAATATCAACTTTTCTGAATGATTCCAAGTTAAATTACATCAAACATACATTTCACACACGTGAAGCTATTTACATCAGCGTTCAATTATTTGTTAGTCGGAAAGATAACCTTAAACTTACAAAACACTAGTGAAAGAAAAACAGCTGATTCATTGTTGGCCAGATTAATGTTTAGAATGGGGAAGAGGAATCTGTGTGGCTGTGGCCGGACGAAGCAACGTTGATATCGGTGGCAGCAGAAAGCTTTCCACAGGCCGTGGAAGTAAGGATTTTGTTGTATTCTAAGAATTGTGTATCTAAAACAACCTACATGAGGTAACACCAAACAATACTATAGGCTAAATAGTTTATAACAGTTGCAAGCATTACAAATAAAATCATTAAACTCGCAACTTTCAAGGATACAAAACTTAGCGAGGATCGCCTGAGGGGCATAATCTGTCAAATTCGTGCTACCCTTACCTTTACACGTGCATTTGGAGTTTTTCGTGTTATAATTTTTAATTTGTATGAGGTTTTGAAATTATCCGCGATGTTTTGACACCATCCACTTTGGTTTAGTTAGTATGTCTAAAAGCCCCAATAGTTTATACTGGATGTAATAACAAATGAAGCGTGTTGATTCAAACCTCAGGAAAATTTATTCTAAAAATCACTTAAACTGAAGATGTTTATAAGTTCATCAGATCCCAGACTCAGCTCGCTTGTTTAGAGGAAGAAAGCAGTGTAAAGTTGTATAAAAGTAAATAGACAGGTAGCAACATACCTTAAAGCCTGAGTCCCATGGAGTCCTGAGGGAAGATGGTGTGTTATCCAAGTCGCAGAGTCCATCCCCATTATCTGCCGGTATCTTGGGCTGGTTCTGTAAAATATACAAGTAATATTATATTATTCATCATTATGTTACCGATTGTGGCATGTGTGAAGGTCATATAGTAAGTAACATGACAAAGGCCTTCATGATAGTTAGTGTGTACCTTATTATATGTGAAGCTTATGTTTACTCTTGTGATAATTATTCAGTAAAATTTGTGCCGAGTCTCTATAAATTGTTTCCGCAAACGGAAATAAATACGTTTTTACATACATTGAAATTTCTAGCTAATTAGGATTCGCCTCCATCCTAGCCTTGTCCTCCCTGAGAAAAATAACTCCTCATATAGAGTCGAGTTATTCTAGCAAATATATACAAGTTAGTAAGAAGATAATAAAAAACATGGTTTAAAGGAATGAGATTTCCGACAGATACATGAAGAAGGACTCGTATTATAGAAACACGTAAATGGGTTAGAAATGCCACAATGCAAAGTTTCACTGCATAAAATGAAGCCTGTTGCACTATTGTAAACAACACAGTAGTGAAAATCAAAGTAACAATAAATGGACCATTTAAACATAACAATTCTTTAAACTTTATGTAGACCTTGCCTCGTACATTAAGTAAAGGCCTTAGTGGTTTGTAACTGGAAAAGTGCAGTTTACAAAAGGCGTATCGGCGTGCATTAAATATTATGGAGGCAAAAATAGTATTAATATGAAATATAAGAGTAAAATATTTACTTTGAATACTTCTAGTCAGATATTTTGATAATAATTTTGGGAAATAATATAAAATTCTTTATTGTAAATATATTACATAATATTTAGTTGTAAACATATTAACAATGACTGAGGCATGGTTGCCTGGTAGCATGCTTTGAGGCTACATTATTGCTTTCATGAAAACATTCACTGTTTCTGGAATCTAGGTTTTCCGCTATAAAATATTTAATTTTATCTGGGCTTATAGGTACATTATTTTATATTTACTAATAGCATCTAGTAGCATAAACCTGATGTAAATTGATTTCATTTTGCCAGACTTTGTACCAGCACGCTTGGATTATTTAAACACTGCTTGTTTTATCTTATTATTCCCATCCTCACCAACATCTGTACTGCTTTCTATTTAAAAGTCTTTACATAGCAGAGCACAATGCAACCAAACACACAACTATTCGTGCATTACAGCAAACATAAGCAACCCATCAACTCACCTTTGTTCAGTTCACGATGCGGGGGGCGGCTCTGGGGGCACCAGGAGCTACGAGGAGCCATTTCCAAGTCATCCTCTGCTTGCCTCACCATTAGTCTGCAAACGCAATAAAAACATTACCTGTTTCCATCTATAAATTTGTATTACACCATGGGAAGTTCCATTTGCAGTTTAGTATCTGAAAGTACGTTTTTTGGTTTTTAATAAGATTTTATCTAAACTTTTGGTAGTAAATGTTTTACTTTGGATTTTTTTTTATTACACATTTTCTTATTAAAATGCCTCGAATTATACAAAAGCAAGACATCTATATTCAATTGACTTTCTAAATATTATACGCAAATCAATATAGCATTAAACTTATTACGTAAACATTTCAAATAAAACCCACTTTAGTGTTCTTCTTTATTAGGATTGTGTTTATTTTTCCTAATTTCTATACACGTTTTTTAACAGTATTTTTGGTCAATGTCCCACACGGTGTTAAATAGTTTTTTCACACAAAATGGTCCTTCAAAACCAAAAGTATTTTATAACAAAAACAATGTTATCCCTTTCCAGGTTTTCCAAAAACTTATTTCCCAAAACTTCGTGCTTGAATCAATCATAGCCAATTATCACTTAACCATTACACACACATGTAACCTATAAAAGTAATCAAATTAACAACACTAGTAACAGTTTTAAGTTGTACAAATGTTTGCTATAATATGAGGCTTTTTTGCATTTGTTTCCTTAAAAAACTACCCATGGAATTAAACAGGTTATAAACTAAATTTTTTCTCATCCCAAACAAGTGCCTCTGTAACTGTGAGTCTGTGTGTGTCTGTGAATTACAATCAATGAATTACAAATGCCAACACCAGAGTACAAAATTACTTTTGCGTACATAGACTACATAAGGTAAATGATTCAAGGGTTTATTAAACAATAGAAATATAAAGTTAATATAAAATCTCGCCTGAAAAATTCATTAACTTTCCTATAGCATCTTTATAATCTATTTATAAGAAATATTAAAAAAACACAAAACCCATAACAAGATATAGTTCTCTATACATACATGTTTCGGCAAAACTACAAATCGTTCTTTGTGCATTTTAGCGTGACAAAGTTGCTTGTGAAATTTAAATATTTCTTCCTATATGGTTATTGTAAAATATCTGCCTTAATAGAAAACAATAATGGAAAGCCTCTAACTGTCTCAATTACTATAAACTAATTACACTTGACTACAAACTTTTAGTTTAAAACCTTTAGACAAAACTCTAATCGAATAAGAAAAGTTGAAATAAACGCACTGGTCGAATAAACAGCTTGCGGCCCGATTCCCTTGCAGTTCAAAGTCTGTTACGTAGCGATAAGAATTTGTTACTCTAGTTGGCTCGACAATCAACCTTCAGTTTGTTTACCCTAGACATTACATTGAAGTGAATGTGGCAACACAGCTTGGTTGTATTATAAGCTAAGAGTTCTATTTATTATCTTATATGTTCATAATTTAAAATCTAATCTGTAATAAAAGGTTAATATATCGAATTATGTTACATTCGAGAAATTTTAGTATATAAACATTAATTAATGCTATCGAGCCAACAAAAATTTCGTTCGGAAACAATTAATCGGAAGTGCATGTTGAAGAGGCAACACTTTTATTTGCTATTTTAACAAATTATGATCGACAACTATTTTGAACAAAATAATAAATTACTACGTATTCTCCAATTCAATTACACTTTAAAGAAATTCAACGTAAAACATTGTTTTCTATAGAAGTATGATTTATTTTAATCTCTCTAGATCGTCCTACCAGGAGAATTATAATTGATATAAAAATGAATCTATGTAGGTTCTAAGGTTGTAGCCAAAGGGGGGGGGGTGACACGTGACCCTCCAAAACCAAATAATTTTATCAGAAAAATATCAACCTATAAAACGGTGCTAGGTTTTCAACAAAACAGCTTCCCAACGAGATAAGAAATAAAATATAAAGGACTAACACAGCATAAAATATGGTTTTCTATATCATCTTGTCTTAAGACATTTCATTGAATTCATTTCAAATTTTGGTTGCTAAGCAACACTCAGCAAGTTAAAATTATTTGAGCTTAATTTTGAAAATACATACTTCTCCCATTAACAGTTGCGTCGGAAAAACTTCTGAGTGAAAGGAAATATATTGTATATCCGAGTGCACTTCAATAAATAAGATTCAAAGAAGAACAATTATTGTCACACTTTTCTCGATCGACTACTATAAGTTCAGCTATTATTATGGTAATAAAATACTAGATTAAGTTTAGCTAATGTCAATACGCCATTAATTAACCTTTAGGCGATACGAGGTTCGTAGGGTCAGCTAGTAACATTACATTAGTGAGAAAACAATAGTTCTAGTCTATTCAATGTGCAATAAAAAAACAAAAGGTAGAGCATACTATGAACCAAATTGCTTATGACAAATAGCGATGATTAAGATATACGGATATATGGAACAAGGATGTGAAACTAAGTATTAAATCGATACACTCTGCCAAGTTGTGTACAAATGCTACATGACCATCTAGGATGTCGGCCTTGTATTACATTCATATTCTCGTTAGATTAGAATTACGAGTATAAAATAATCCTTTTAATAAGTGTACACTGCATCAACAGGTTAATATATGGTTATATTTTGGTTTGAGAGGTTCAAAACTTGCTAAAATTGCAAAATTAGGTTCAGCTAATGTTAACAATCAATTCCTTTACTTTTAGGCGGTACGAATTTCCCTGGGTCAGCTTGTAATTGATAAAATTTTATTATTTTCTGTGATTTAAACTTGGCCAATCAGTTTCACTATTACGGCCAGAGGACTGCTTTGTGACCGAAGGACTGGCGACAACCTGAAGTAGAACGGCCTAAAAAAGGATTCCCATGACCTTGGGAGAAATGGTAGTACGGAGAGAACTGAGCACTTGGTAGGATTTTCCACATTCATTGGTCGGGAAAGAAATGATCGTGCACGGCTACATTCTTTCAAAGGTTATCTAATACAAATTTTATATTTTTCCTACAAAGAATAACTTTGAGCTAATGTTTTTTATATAAATATTCAGCTCTCCGAGGGACCATCTTTACCAGCCACTCCTGTCAGCACCTACTCCCAATCAGAGCTAGGCACTGATTACACTATGACGGAGGGTTCTGCTTACGATGATGCCGGTTATCGGCCCGTCGTAAGGAGGAAGAGGAATCTGCCAGTCCGACCCCGGAACTGAAACCGAGGTGAAACCAAAGACCGTGGACCCTGTGAAGACTGCCAGCGCTGTAGCCAGCGTAGAGGCTCACAGAGCTCCAAAAAAGTCGTCAATCGCAAAAGATTGACTCATTACAAACACAAACACTGCCGGGGCAGCGGCCAAAAACCCAGCAATCTACTCAGTACAACATCGTTTAATAGACATAAGTAAGGAGTTCAAGTCCAAATACAACTCTTACTTATACTTGGCAACTATGGTGAAGGATGGAGTGAAACTATAAAACTAGCACCTTCGACGACTAGTAAACCTCCAGAGAAAACTTGGGGTAGGGGCGTGTCCCACCACGTATTCCGTCTCGAAAAAGCGAGGAACGTTAAAGTAGTATTTCGAGGGGTGGATGAATCAAAGGAATTTCTCAAAGTGTCCCAAATGAAGGGACACTTTACCAAGGAGCTTCTGCCCATGTTCCTTGTAGAGCTAGAATCCGACAATGACGCACGTAAAACTATGTCCTCACTAATATTTGTTTAACGAGAATACAAGTGGAAGCCTACAGGCAGCCCACAGGTCCTGTGCAGTGCTATAACTGCCAGAGGATAGGCCATACAACAAGTTGTTGTAAGGCCGCTCCTCGGTGCGTTAAATATGGCGAGGGTCACGATTCCAAGACCTGCACAAGGGATCGAGACCACTTTAATTGGACCCTCTGCGGGGATAACCACACCGCGAACTATCGAGGCTGCGCCATTTACAAACAGGTCACCAAATCCAAGGATAAGGTAAAGAAGAAGGCTGACGGGGTTAAAACCTAAAAACTGGCCCCTTCAGCGAAAACACAAACACATGTGCCTGCTTCACGATACACAACACCGACCATTTCCTAAACCCAAGCATCTGCCCCGGCTACCTCTGGGAAGCCGGTGCAATACCTTCCTACCTATATCTCCCCCAAACCGGCGTTCCCATCCAAGCCGGGCCTAATTCCTACACTTAATCTACCGAAACCCAAACCCGCTTCTGGTCCTGAGTCAGGATCATTAGCAACACCCCCTATTCCTGAACCCAGGGTAAATCCCCCGGAAAAGGAACAGCAGGATAGACACCCCAAGCTTACAAAGGCCATGACGGTCATACAACCCCAGCCGGAGCTCCGTTTGACTCCTGCAGCAACCGTTGACCCATCCTTGACCGCACCTACCTCTCCCACTTCTATAGACTGGGCGAAACACTCATTGAACCTCCTAAGTGATATTAACTCTGCACAGACCTGGGAAGCCTTCACGGTCGGCCTGGGTCTTTACTTTGTTAAGATCCTCTCCTCACCCCCCAAAACCTTCTTAGAATTCCTGAATTCTTTCATCCACTAGTTCTCTTCTGTCAACCATGGATAGGTTACCGGTCCTGATATGGAATGCCAACGGCGTTAAAGATAGAAAACTAGAGCTTCTTTGCTATATGCATAGAAATGACTACAAACTATCCCTTATTACAGAAATACACCTAAACACACAAGAAAAATTCTTAATGCGGCGAAATAGGAACCTTTGCAGCGACATTGCAACACGGGGTAAAACGATGCGTTCCACACAACACTTTTAATTACATTAGGAGGCATATTATAAGGGAACTAACTTAGTATAAAGTCGATGGCTTCCAAGCGGATTTGGCGGTTTTAAACACAACAGATACACCCATCTGGCCGATCGTTAAACACTTCACGCGAGAACCGTTGCGATGTCCCCCACGCATCATTTAAATCTGTGCTTCGTGTGTGAGTGAATGTTGCGTTTGTGACAATCGCTACAATGGTTAAAGCGACAACGAGGAGAGGCAAACACGGCAAGTTGGGCTGCAAGAGGAACCTGAAGCAGGTGAGGTTGCACGATTAGCCAAACGCCGTAAGCGAGCTACAGAACATCACGAATAACAGCGCAAGATCGACCTTGGAAATAATAAGAAACGAAAGGCTCAAGCGAGGTCACGTGAGACGGGGGACGCGAATTCTTCTCGCCTTGCCGATGACGTGCATCGACTTGCTCAGGCATAGAGCAAATGAGATACCCAAGACGCATAGTGTTAGCCTTGCCAGCGATGCACCCCGCACGTAGGCCTAATACTCTTATACACACACACACACACACACACACACACACACACACACATATATATATATATATATATATATATATATATATATATATATCTGTTAGAGTCTCATCTATCAAATCGTCCTCATCCAAGCTGTACAACCTCCGTATAAAAAATACTTAAACCCAAAATAAACCTCGTCGTTTGCAATTAGACTTGCTATATATTCTTTTCATTATTAAAGATATTTTTTAGAACAAGACAAGGTGCGATGTATCACACAAACCCCCTCCATATCCGCAATATACCTGACTTTATAAATAACAATAGGGACACACCCTTATCTTATTTTGTAACCATACTGGCTATGTTATTGTTGCAGAACCTATAAGTAGGGGAGGACCAGGGCTAGTTGTCACACGGGTATGTTGGCGCAGTGGCTTCTAAGAATTCTATGTTAATGAGTTCACAACACTGACCGCTCGGTGATGTATTTCCCCACGTAACACAACAGTGTGGACGTAATCTGAGACCTAGATTCTTAGTTGTTTCGTGAGTGTTTGGGATGGTTTGTTTTATAAAAAATTAAATAAATATTTGTTACAAGTAACACCAGTTACAACACCACTGCTCAAATTTCTAAGTTTTTAGGCACAAACAACGTCATTTGCCTTTTATCAAGCTACAAAACAAGCCGCTGTTTCATACTTTTACTTACTTTGGTATAGAGCGAGATTAGTTCCAACCTAAGATAGCGTCAGGAGGTAAGTTGGCGAAGCGGTCTGGGTGCATGTTGACGCATCGCTTACTTACCCCGTACCCTTCCTTTTTCGTTACTAAAATCTAAGTTACTATATCTTGAATGTTTTATAACAGAGAAGGACAGTTAAGATGCCGGGTATTGCACAGATTCAGTGGCTTTCCCTGTAAAACAGCGGGAACCGGTTTGGCTTTGTCTGCTACAGAAGACGGTGGGCTATTTAAAACATTTCAAGGAAAATTGAAGGAAAAATATCGGATGAAAATACAGACCTTCTCCTTTCGTTCAGTGTACATATCATCTTGTTGGGTTAAATATGTGCAGATGACTGTTTTAAGAAATCCTTGTATCATGAAACCAGTAAATGTAAAATCAGGGCGTGTTTTTATCACTTTAAACGTGTATAAATTTATAAACCGGGACTGATATCTATTTGTTTCTGTCGGAGGCTTTAGTGACATTTCTACAGATATTTAACACAACAAACTTTTTCTTATACCATATGGGTCACTGAAAGCTTTAGTGCTGTAACTCTCTTTACTATAAAGATGGGTGTTGAGTGTTGTGAGAAAGGAGAAGAGTTATACCATATGAGTCACTGAAAGCTTTAGTGCTGTAACTACCTTTACTATAAAGATGGGTGTTGAGTGTTGCTTATACCATATGAGTCACTGAAAGCTTTAGTGCTGTAACTTTCATTACTATAAAGATGGGTGTTGAGTGTTGCGAGAAAGGATAGGAGTTATACCATATAACGCGGACAAGTCAATATTCGTGTTAGCTGACTTAATTTTTAAAAATATTTTGTTTTTGAGTAATTGGCAAAAAAACGATTAGTAATCGCCTTCGTGCTGCATAAAGCATTCTTGTTCGTAATAATTCACGATAAGTCCGTCGAGGGCAGCACCTGACGATATGGTTTACCAATAATTTATTTCTTGCCAGGTTTTTTCATCCCGCACTAGCGCGACACTCGCCGTACTGTTTCTGTTCACTATCTCCTGATTATCCATGAAAAGAGCTTATGAGTTGGGTACATGGGCAATCAATCCCGTTTCCTTCACTCGCGGTAGGGATACTAACCGCATGCGCATGTGAGACGGAGGTAGCTCGCTAGAGGTTGGCTGCCACGAGGGCTGGGCGGGTTTTGGGGGGGTCAGACCCGAATTAAAAAAAAACCAATAATTTACTTAGGGCACAACTATTGGGTCCGTATTGTTCATGATCTGTATCAACGAGATCCCGACAACACTCAACAACAAAGTGGCCTCATTTGCTGAAGACAGCGTTATTCGCTCAGTCATAGGAACCACATCTATAAACTCCAATTTTAAGGACCTCCTTACAGTACCAGAATCATGGCTGAGTTACTGGAGAATTAAGGTGAACGTGGCCAAGTGCCAGGCTCTGCTTCTCTCCAAACGTAGGACACACAAACTCAACACACCACTAAAACTATTATAGGCAAGGATATTTACTGGTGGAACCAGGTCAAATATCTGGGAGTCATACTCGACAGAGGCCTGACTTGGGACCCTCACATTACCAACACGTTAAAGAGAGCAACAATTAGAATAACACAGCTGTATCCTATGTTTAACAGAACAAGCCCACTTTCACTTCGGGCGGCCACTACTATATACAACTACTCGATGTTCCCCAGCATACTCACGTACGCTTCACCCGTCTGGAGCCATGCAAGCAACTCATGCACACGCAGAATCCAGTTATTCCAAAACAATCACGAAGGCACCTAGATGTACAAGAATCAACTCCTTCAGATTGACTTGAAAGTGCCTTCCATCATATAACACCTCCGAAACTTAGACACAAAGTTCTACAAACAGGCTCACGCACATACAACCTCCGCGCTCATTTCCTCACTGGGTAGATACAACCCCACCCACGACACAGAGACGGCAGCTGTCGCTACTGATAGCCTAGCTCTAATCATAAGACAACAATTTTAATATACATACTAATCGATTCTGCTTCACAGTTATGTTCCAGCTGACGCAGGGGCACATATCCGTTTAGTCCCAACGGAGGTACTAATTGATTAATTTTTATTGCATGCCTTTTCTGTTTCAAGTAAGCAGCAGAAGAAGAGGTGCATGTCATTCCTGCCATAGACTCACTAGACTAACAAGGTACTTGTAAGGTAATACCCCAAGCCCCCAGGGTTCCTGCATGATCTGTCCCGGGATTTTTTCTGGCAGGGTTTCTTTCTTGCCCGGTTTTTTTCATCCCGCTCTTAGCGCGACACTTACCATACTGTTTCATTTCACTACCTCCTGATTCTGCTTATGAGCTTGGTACATGGGCAATCAATCCCGTTTCCTTCCTTCACTCGCAGACATACTAACAGGATGCGCATGTGAGACTGAGGTAGCTTGCTAGAGGTTGGCTGCCATTAGGGCTGAGGCGGTTTTGAGGGTCCAGACCCGGGTTAAAAAAACAAGCAATAGTTTCATATACTAAACTCTGCACAAAAATGCAAATAACTTTTGCAAAATATTTTGAAAAACTATTAGCAAGGCGTCATTTTACATTACATTCTGTTACTATTATAAACAAATGTGATATTTCATCGAAATGTTGGTAAAACTCACGGTGAAATATTTCCCCCTTCACATTCAGCAAAAGTCGAACATTACTCGATTTCTCCGGATAGTTACTCAAAGACTCCTAAACTGTAGAAGATATTTTTAAAATGAAAGCAGTGGTTGAAAATACAAGCTTTCTTCTTTAGTTTTGTATAAGAAACTTCTTGTTAGGTTGAATACTTCCAGATATATGATGGTTTAAGAATTAAAACCTTGCATTCTGCTGACCTGGAAATGTAAAATCAGGCTATGTTTTTATCACTAGAAGCGCGTGTAGTTCCTAAACCGTTAATTAATATATCATCCAGTAAAAGTGTTCTACCTAAACCAATTATCAATAATATACCCACTTTTGTCCCTTATAACATATATCTATCAAACCTTTAACAAGTATTAAGTTCTATTCCAACCCTAAATTTTATATTTATTCATAAGTATTAAATAAACCGACTGCATCATGCGTTCTATTCGTAGAAACAGCAGTAAAAATATCGCAGCCAAGCTGTTAATATAGATTTAAATGTGTTTTACCTTTCCCAGATATTCTAAATCCCCCATCCCCTATTGGATTATATAGGCTATGTGTTAGATCCCATAGGAGAGCCTACAATTTGTTTGTAAAGTCCATTGTTAACTGAAAGTAAGCATTATTAGGTAAAATTGTAACTAATTGCAGAAAGCCTGCTTCATTAAACTTAGTGAGTTCTCCTATTAAATACCTAAGTCTTAAACTATTAGTAGATAAATACACAGGAAGTTTAGTGAATAAAGTTGTAACATCAACGGATGTCAAATAACATTCCTTGGGGACCAAAATTCCCACAACTTTAGATTTGTATATAACTTTAGAATGTATAAGCAACTATGGGGTGCTAATATCCTTTATACTCACTGGCAGTTTTCGTGCCCCTCTCAAGACTAAATATAACACAGAAAACATAATTAATTCATAATTTAAAAAATAATGTATTTAATAATTTCTTTTAAAGAACACTGTTTTGAAATCTAAATGTACAGAATAAATAAATAGATAAGTACATTCGTATTTTAGAAATTTTATTTACTTTAATTGAAAAATACACCACACTTGCTTCAAGTTGCTTCCAACGGAGAACTCTGTTTAAACCTTAGAATAAAAATAACTTTGACTATAGTTAATAATAAACAAAAACCATTGTGTGAATACGAAATTTTTATGCTACGTATATTTTGAGAGAATCTATAACTATTTCAAAATAAAAAAAAAACTCTACTTAACAAAAAGATTACGAAAAGCAGTTCTACTCAATTACCAACTTTTGGTCTCACTAAAACATGTGATTAGAATTAAAAGCCTATAACCTACAATTGTAAATGAAGAGCTGTAATAGGATGTTGCCAGTAAGAATACAGGCCTATTCTAATTAATTATAAATAATTATTACAAGTAAATGCATAAACATGCGAACGTAAAACTCAATATTTGTTTAGATTATAACGTTAGCCGTAATACTGTTTAGCAGTTTAGGTTTACGTGAATACCTAATAGATTTTGTCATCACTAAATAAAAACCGTGTTGAGAATACGAGAAAATTACATTAAGTTTTTAAGAACCTATATTAACTTTAGATTCTATTAACTATAAATTGAACTACTTTATGTAGAAATCTAGGCAAATAACAAAAGATAAACTTTACTTACTTAAATATCCACATTTCTGAATGATTCTAAGTTATATTACAACAAACATACATTTCACACACATTCAGTTATTTACAATTATTTGTGAGGCGAAAAGATAACCTTAAACTAACATAGCTCTGGCGACAAAAAACAGCTGATCCATTGTTGGACAGATTAACGTTTAGAATAGCGAAGAGGAATTTGTTTGGCCGTGGCCGGACGATGCAACGTCGATTTAGGTAACAACATAAAGCTTTGCACTAGACGTGGAAGGAATTGGTTGTGTTCTAAGAATGAAATAGATGATTTGCTTTTAATTGGGAACGACGCACGTCAGTAATAAAATCAGTTTAGTACTGAAATCCTTTTCCTGAATTACAAACAATTCAAAGTCCTTTTAAAAAAGTCGTATGATGTAATAAAAAACAAAACAAGAAATCGTTTTGTAAAATATTTCTTCTACAACAAATAAAACAATACAAACAATAATATATGGTTAAATAGTTTTTAACAGTAGCACATAATTAAAATAAAATCATTCAGCTCGCAACATTCAAGGATACTAAACCTAGCGAGGATCGCCTGAGGAGCTTAAACTGTTAAATTCGGGCTCACTCTTCTCTTTACACGTGCAGTTGGAGGGTCTCGTTTTGTTATAATTTTTAACTTGTGTGAGGTTTTGAAATTATTCGCAATATTTTGACACCATCCATTTTGGTTTAATTATGTCTAAAAGCCCCAATAGTTTATACTGGGTGTTATAACTAATAAAGCATGCTGGTACAAACCTCAGGAAAATTTAACCTAAAACTCACTTCCACTGAGGATGTTTATAAGTATCAGATCCCAGATTCGATTAGCTTGTTTAGAGAAAGGAACCAGTGGAATGCTGTATAAAGGTAGATAGACAGATAGCAACATACCTTTGAAGCCTTGTCAACTCATCGTATGTGGTTCTGAGGGAAGATGATGTGTTATTCAAGTTGCAGTGTCCATCGCCATTATCTGCCGGGATCTTGGGCTGGTTCTGTAAAATATACAAGTAATATTATATTATTCATCATTTTGTTACCGATTGGGGCATGTGTGAAGGTCATACAGTTAGTAACATGACAAAGGCCTTCATGATAGTTAGTGTGTACCTTGTTATATGTGAAGTTTAGAATTATTTACTCTTGGAATAATTATTCAGTAAAATATGTGCCGAGTCTCTATAAACGTTTTCCGCAAACGGAAATAAATAGTTTTTACATACATTGAAATTTCTAACTAATTGGGATTCGCCTCCATTCTAGCCTTGTCTCCCCTTAGAAAAATTGTGTCTTCATATTAACAAAAATGCAAATAATTAATGAATTAGTTTTAAAGTCAAGTTATTCTAATCAATATTTTAAAGTAATAAAAAGGTAATTAAAAACACGTTTTATGGAAAGGAGCTTTCCCAAGTCATCCTTTGCTTGGCTTGCCACTAGTCTGCAAATGCAATAACAACATTAATTGTTTCTTTCTATAACTTTGTATTACACTATGTGAAGTTCCTTTTGCAGTTTAGTAGCATAAAGTAAGTTTAAAGTTAAAACAAAGGTTTTTCCTTTGCAAATAAGATTTTATATTAAATTTTGATAATAACAGTTTTACCTTAGATTTTTTATCACAAATGTTCCCGTTAAAATAAATCGAACTATGCAGAAGCAAGACTTTAATATTCAATTGGCTTCTTAAATATTACACACAAATAAATATAGCATGAAACACATTACATAAACATTTCAAATAAAACCCACCGTAGTGTTCTTCTCTGTTCTATATCTAATCCCATAGTTATAGGTTAGTGTTTATCTTTTCTTATTTTATACACTATTAAACTGGATTTTTAGGAAAAGTCCTACATTTTTGTTTATTAGTTATTTCCACACAGAATGGCTCTTGAAAACCATATGTATTTTATAACACAAACAATGTTATTCCTTTGCAGGTTTTCCAAAAACCTATTCCCCAAAGCTTCATGCTTGAAGCAATCATAGCCCATTATTACTTAACCATGACACACATATAACCTATAGAAGTAACCAAATTAATGACAAATGTAACAATTTTACTTTGAGCAAATGTTTGCTATAGAATGAGGATTTTTTGCTTTTGTTTCTTTACAAAACTGTACCCAGGGAATAAAACAGGTTATAACCTAAATTTTTTTCTTATCCCCAAAAATTAATATTACCAATAATAGTTCAGCTGGTTTGCTGTGTGTGTGACTGTGTTACTGGATGTCTGTGTGTCTCTGTGTGCCTATGTGCATGTTTAACTATGAGTCTGTGTGTGTCTGTGAATTAACATCAATAAATACAAATGCCAACACCAGGCTACAAAATTACTTTTGCGTACATAGACTACATAAGGTAAATGATTCAAGGGTTTATTAAACAGTGGAAAAATAAAATCTCGCCTAACAAATACATTAACTTTCTTGTAGCATCGTTATAATCTAACTATAAGAAATATTATAGAAACACAAAACTCACAACAGGATATAGTTCTCTATACATACATGTTTCGGCAAAACTACAAGCTATCTTCTTTGTGCGATTTTAGCGTAACATAAAATACTTGTGAAATATATATATTTCTTCTTATGTGGTTAATAAAAATATTTGCCCTAATAGAAAACAATAATTGAAACCGTCTAACTGTCCCAATTATTATAAAATAATTACACTTGAAAACAAACTTTTAATTTAAAAACCTTTAGACAAAATGTGAAAATACAGCTAAATTCATCACAACTGTAATCGAGTAAGAAACGATAATATATACGCACTTGTTAAAGAAACACAGCTGACCTGTCCGATTCCCTTAGACTTGTTCAAAGTCTAGATCGTAGAGATAAGAATTTGTTACTCTAGTTGGCTGGGGCCGCCTCGACATTCTTCCTTTATTTTGTTTACTCTAGACATTACATTGAAGTAAATGTGGCAACAAAACTTGGTTGTATGATAAGTTAGCAGTTCAATTTTTTATCTTATATGATCGTAAGTGAAAATCCTATCTATAAAAATAGATATATACAGTATATCGAATTATTTTACATTCCAAAATTGTAGTATATAAACATTAATTAATTCTATCAAGGCAACAAAAACTTTGGTTCTAAATCAACCATTTACAAACAGGCCGCCAAATCCAAGTCCTATGTAAAGAAGAAGGCCGACGGGGATAAAACCCTAAAACCAGCCCCTTCATCCAAAACATACACAAGTGCCTGCTTCACGGTACAACACACCGACCATTTCCTACACCCAAACATCTTGCTACTACTTCCTACCATTACCTCCCCCAAACCGTCAGACACCATCACCCACACAACGCTGAACATCAGCACGGACAAAGCGATCACTTATCTCTTAAACATCTACAAGGCTATAATCCGGACACAACATTTCCCGGACGCTTGGAAGGAGGCCAAGATCTTGGTCTTCCCCAATCCGGTAAAGGGCCACAGCAAACCTGACTCATACAGACCGATAAACTTGTTGAATATGATGGGCAAGGTATTTAAAAAAATCCTGCTCAAACGTATCAACAAGTATAACTACACACACAACATAATGAGCCAGACCAATTTGGCTTTAGGACAAAACACTAGGCCGCGCATCAGTTGATAAGAGTGGTGTAGCATGCAATCAAGGGTTTCAACAATTACTGCTCGACTGGGGTAGTCTTCCTGGATATTGAAAAGGCCCTTGACCGGGTCTGGCTCAGAGGGCTCTTAGTGAAACTACATCACTATGGCTTTCCAGACGGGCTCATACACCTAGTTAGCTCATACCTGTCCAACCGTAAATTTAGAGTTGATGTAGACCAAGCTCAATCTAAAATACGGACTATACGGGTCGGAGTCCCTCAGGCCTCGATTATTTAGGCCAGTATTGTTCAACATCTACATCAACGACATACCGACAACACTCAACACAAAAGTGGCCATATTTGCAGATGACTCCGCGTTATCCGCTCAGTCATAGGAACCACATTTAATACACTCAAATTTGGAAGTACCACCTTACAGTACTAGAATCATGGCTGACCTACTGGAGAGATAGGGTGAACGTGGCCAAGTGCAAGGCTCTGCTTCTCTCCAAACGTAGGACACACAAACTCAACACACCACTAAAACTATTAGGCGAGAACATTCACTGTGGGAACCAGGTCAAATATCTGGGAGTCATACTAGACAGAGGCCAACTTGGGACCCTCACATTACCAAGACGTTAAAGAAAGCAACAATTAGATTAACACAACTATATCCTATGCTTAACAGAACGAGCCCACTTTCACTACGGGCGGCCACTATTATATACATATCTATGTTGCGCAGCATACTCACTTACGCATCACCCGTCTGGGGCCATGCAGGCAACTCATGCATATGCAGACTCTAGTTATTCCAAAACAAGGTTTTGCGAATAATCACGAAGGGTCTTAGATGTAAGAGATTACCACTGCTTATTAATTTTGGGACGTACTAATTTTGACTGCATGCCTTTTCAGTTTCTAGTAGGCAGCAGAAGAAGAGGTGCATGCCATTCCTGCCACAGACAAGGTATTTGTAAGGTAATACTCCTCCTTATCCCTTAGTATAAGTTGATCCAAGCTCCCAGGGTTTCCTGCGTGTTCTTTCTAACCGTAAAACGTAACCGGTTTATATGGTTTTATTTCAATTTGGTCCTTTATATCTCCAACTAGAGGCTCTGTATAAGGTAATCCCGAAATTCCGATTTGGTGTTTAAGGTGCGATCCTGGATTTCCATTTATTTCATAGTTAACATAGTCAAGATTCAAGCTCGAAGACGGCGGTAAAGGTAAACCACTGCTACTGTGAGGTTTGTAAGTAGAGCTTGGGAGCGCGCAGTTCCTTTCAAGTCACCATTGTTGCTATCCACTTTTGGGTAAGTTCCCGGACGAAAACCCCTTTATATCATACATCTTACCTTCATTTATTGTAGATGCTTTTGAAACTTTATGTTCTGAGTGCGTGTAAGGGGTCGCTATAGTGCCTTCGACTTTAGTCATGAGGCTACCCAGATTTAGGTTCTTGTACTTGGGTAGTGAAATATCAGGGAATTCGTAGGGTTTGTTATGTTTTGAGTCTGATTTTGAATAAGATTTTGGAGGAAATTTTCAAATTCTGAGTGCGTACGAGGTACCCCTAACGTGCTTTTTACGTTGGTCAAAATAGCTTTTAGATTTTAGTTTTTGTAATGCAAGTCCTTTGGTTTTGTTCGGTTTATTAACTTTTTGTCTGTTTCCCCTGAGGAACCCTAAGTTAAATTATGTTTTTCATCCCTAAAGGGAAATGTTTGGCGTTAAATATTTTTGTGTTTGCTCTACATTATATGTTGGACGTTGACTCACATACGGCCACAAAAGTCACAAAAGTTTGGCCCTTATACACGAAAGGCTGCTCTGATGGAAGGTCAGCGGCTTCCTGTTTAGGGCTTTTATTGGGAAAGAACTGTTAAACGTTACATCTTGGTTTAAATCGACCATTTCCGTAATGGTATTGGACTTTTGGTAATTTACTTTCGGTTGGCAACACTGGTGATTCTCCTAAAGTGTAATATTTACCGTTGATGTAATATCCTGAATGAGTCGGCTTCTGGACTCCTTCTGCGATTACACCCTACTGGTTAATACTCTGCAGCCGCTGGAGGGAGGGTAAGAACGCCTCCACGCCGCAAACCTCCCCACCAGGTGAAGGTCGAAGTGCATCTTCTGAGCTCAATATTCTAACCACCATTTGGTGTTCGTATTAATTTTTCGTTCTGATCGAACGTGGTACCAATATTCTTATCTCCATTTGGTGATTACATTAATTTTTCCTTTTGGTCATAGGTAGAACCAATATTCTTATCTCCATTTGGAATTCCAAACATTTTCCGTTGTGGTCGGAGGTAGAACCTATATTTTTATCTCCTTTTGGTGTTTGCATTAATTTTCCTTTTGGTCATAGCTAGGACCAATATTCTTATCTCCATTTGAAATTCGTAATATTTTCCGTTGTGATCGGAGGTAGGACCAATATTCTTACCTCCTTTTGGTGTTTGTATTAATTTTCCATCGTGGTCATAGCTAGGACCTATATTCTTATCTCCTTTTGGCGTTTGTATTAATTTTCCTTCGTGGTCATAGCTAGGACCAATATCCTTATCTCCATTTTTTGTATGTATTACTTTCCCTTGGCGGTCATAGCTAGGACCAATATTCTTATATCCTTTTGGTGTTTGTATTAATTTTCCTTCGTGGTCATAGCTAGGATCAATATTCTTATCTCCATTTTTTGTATGCATTACTTTCCCTTGGCGGTCATAGCTAGGACCAATATTCTTATATCCTTTTGGTGTTTGTATTAATTTTCCTTCGTGGTCATAGCTAGGTCAAATATCTTTATCTCCATTTTTTGTATGTATTACTTTCCCTTGGCGGTCATAGCTAGGACCAATATTCTTATATCCTTTTGGTGTTTGTATTAATTTTCCTTCGTAGTCATAGCTATTTCAAAGCAAAACACAATGCAATGAAAAACCCAATTATTCCTACATTACAGCAAAAATAAGCAACCAATTAACTCACCTTAGCGCAGTTCACGATTCGTGGGAGCTCTGGGGGGCTCCTGAGGGTTTCGAGGTGCCTTTAACAAAGTCATCCTCTGCTTGGCTCACCATTAGTCTACAAATGCAGCAACAGCATTAATTGTTTCCATCTACAACTTTGTATTACTCTATGGGACGTTCACTTAGTTAGTATTATAAAGTAAGTTTAAAACGTTTTTCTGTTTTTATTTAAAATATTTGAAGTCACAGTTTTGATTTAGACTTTTTATTCATATCAAATGCCGCTTTTTTATTCTGTTTTTAAAAAAAACTTAAGTCAGGTAATTAAGAAGGTTTATAAATTAAATTTTCTCTCATCCCAGAATATGATATCACAAATAATTGTTCGGCAGGTTTACAGTATGTTTGACTGTGTTACTCTATGTGTATGTGTGATTTTAAGGCTGGTGTGTCAGTGTGTCTGTGAATTATAATTAATTAATTACATATGCCTACACTAGAATACAAGATTACATTTGGGTACATACATAAGGTAAATGCTTGAAATGTCTAAAGTAAAAAAATAAATTTCATATAAAATCTCGCTTAACAAATACATATCATTATTATAGGATTACAAATTCAGTTTTAATTTGCAGGTAGTAAAGTCCAGTTTGTGTGTGTGTGTGTATGTGTGTTTACGAATCTGTAAGTGTGAGGTTGTGTTTGGGTTTGTGGGTGTGAGTATGGTTGTGTGTGTGTGTGTGTTTGTGTGTGTGTGTGTTTGTGAATCTCTAAGTGTGTGTTTGTGTTTGGGTTTGTGGGTGTGATTGTGGTTGTGTGTGTGTGTTTGGGTGTGTGTGTGTGTGTGTCTGCGTGTATGTGTGTATGTACTCTGAGTGTGTGTGTTTGTGAATCTGTAAGTTTGTGTTTATGTTTGGGTTTGTGGGTGTGAGTGAGGTTGTGTGTGTGTGTGTGTGTGTGTGTGTGTGTGTGTGTCTGTGTATATGTACTCTGAGTGTGTGTGTGTGTGTGTCTGTGTGTGTGTGTGTGTGTCTGTGTGTATGTACTCTGAGTGTGTGTGTGTGTGTGTGTGTGTGTGTGTGTGTTTGTAAAACTGTAAGTGTGTGTTTGTGTTTGGGTTTTTGGGTGTGTGTGTGTGTGTGTGTGTGTGTGTGTGTGTGTGAGTGTGTGTATGAGGGGGAGTGTGAATATTTGTTTGTGTGTGTGTGTGTGTGTGTGTGTGTGTGTGTGCGCGCGTGTGAGTGTGTGTGAGTGTGTGTGTATGAGGGGGAGTGTGAATATTTGTTTGTTTGTGTGTGTGTGTGTGTGTGAGTGTGTGTGTGTGTGTGTGTGTGTGTGTGTGTGTGTGTGTGTGTGTGTGTGTGTGTGTGTGTGTGAGTGTGTGTGTGTGTGTGTGTGTGTGTGTGTGTGTGTGTGTGTGTGTGAGTGTGTGTGTGTGTGTACGAGGGGGAGTGCGAATATTTGTTTGTGTGTGTGTGTTCCCTTGCTAAATTTCAAGCAGTTCCTTAGCTACATTTATAGATACTCTTTGCTTACAGCTAAAGCGTCCCACGGCAACAGCCAGAGCGGTTCCGTAGCTACAGTTAGAGGGAATCTTTCCTTACATCTAAAGCAGCCTATTACAATAGATCGAGCAGTTCTCTGGCTACATTTCATGTAGTTCTCTAGATACATCTCGAGCATTTCTTTAGCTAAAGGTAGAGAGGATCTTTGCTTACAGCTAAAGCGGCCTACTAAGCAACAAGTTAGCAGTTCTCTAATTTTGTATGTCCACCATTTTCAAATGTCCGAGATTTTTCCGAACAAATTTTCTAATCTTTTTTAAAAAAAAACTTGTGAACAGCTAAAAATTTGAGTTTGATGCGTTTATCAGCTTTATAGAAATAAAAGTTTTAAAAAGACCCAGACAGATATATAGAAGACTATACAAGTAGGCTATATTAGAGTAGTTCATGGACACTATGTACAGCACCCTGAACTATTTCATTTGGTAGAATTATTATAATTTAGCTGAAAGGGTTGGTATTTTATAAATCACTCTGGTAATTAAGATCTTCAAAACAAAATAACTACTTACCAACTTTACTCGGAAATTGAACTAAGTAATTAAGCAATAACTGCCATACCTATAATAGGTACCTACGACATATTAGATAATGTGAAACATACATTATAGCTACAGACCAATCAAAAGGCAGTATTAGCCTTACACTGCTTAGTCTTCTGGAATCAGTTAATATGCGATCGAGGCACGACAGTAATAAAATGAATGAAAGAATAATTCATTCTTCGGTCTATTCCTCTATTGTAGGCCACGCAGAAGAGATTGTCAAGGAAACAAATAATCGGCCATTTAATATAAATCTTTGAATTCTTGAACCCAAAGCGAGTTAATCAAAAATGTTAGGTTAAAAAAATAGAAAAGAATAAAAATTAGACTTTTCAAGAATCAGGGTGAATCACGTGATTTCAAGCAAAACCTAAAAATTTAAATTTCAATGGGAAATTATATCATTAGAGTAAAAATGTCTTCTTGGCAATAAACATGATCTCAAAATGTTTTAAAATTAATAACATTTTATTATTCTTGCATATTTTTATAAACCTCGTAATGAAATATCAAACTTTGAAAACTTAGGTGGCCGCCATTTTGCAATAACTAAGATTCTATTGAAACCTTTTTTAAACCAGGTTATAGCCAGATTAAAACCTGGGCATAATTTGAACTCGATACCTCTACCAGCTTTAAAGATATAAAAGACCAAGGCAGCCATGCGGAGACTAAACAGAAATGTAAGTGTAATTCAAGGACATCCTGTACAATATCTCCCTTACACAGTAGTGCAAGCATGCTTGTATTGATAATATATTTGGATCATAGATATCATTACATTATGTTACGTAATTACGAATAGCTTTGTAATATGGAACATAAAACTTCAGAACGGGGAAAGATATAAAGACAAATAAAATCAACAAAGCATTGATAATATCATCCATAGATATGAAAAATATATAAACAATTAACTATAACTGCGATATATCCCAATTATTTTATATTTAATATTAGCATAAACTAGACGTAAATGGGTTTTCTTTTTTTTTAATTATTTCAACTTTGCTTGTTTCATCTTATTATTTACATCCTCTCCAACATCTCTACTGCCTCTATTGCATTAAAAGGCTTTACCTAGCAGAACACATAGCAACCAAATACCTAACTACTCATACATTACAGCAAACATAAGCAACCCAACAACTCACCCCTACGCTCTGCCTGATGCCGGACCCCAACTCATTCTCTGCTTGGCTCACTATCAGTCTGCATATTTAATACCAATATCAATTGTTTCCACCTATAACTTTTTAATACACTATGTGAGGCTCTCCTTGCTGGTTAGTATAATATTTTAAATTAATTTTAAAGATAAATATTTTTCGGTTTTTAATCAAATTTGTTCTAACATGTTGATATTAAATGTTTTACTTTAATGTTTTGTACCGTATTCCTATATTATTATATTATTAGTTATAAAAGACAATAACCCTATTATACACACAACATAATGTGATTGGGTTTTCACAAAAATCATGTGAAGTCTAAAACCTAGAACAGCTAAAGATAAAATTCCCATTCCATGCGAAATTCCAAAAGATAAAATAAAGATGTACATCGAGGACCACTGACATGTATGTTTGGCTCCTTCCGTCAACTTCCTCGTGCCTGATGATACAAGGAATCCACATAATCCGCCCAAATATATATATATAAAGGAGGTAATCGAGGTATAAGAGATACGTGGAGGGTTTATGATGGAGCCAGATTCAAGTGCCTCTGCAGAGACTTGAAGAGATACTCCAATGCGAGGATAGAAGCGTCCGAGATGCTATGTCTCTTCACCTTGTGACTGAACCCATTAGACTTGCGGGTTGTGGAGATAGGTGTAGCTGGATACAAGACACGAAATATAATTTGTGCCGAGTCTATAAAACAATTCCGCAAACATAATTAAATACGTTTTTATATAAATTGAAGTTACTAGCTAATTGGGATGCGCCTCCATCTTAGCCTTGAAGCCCCTGAGAAAAAACGTGTTCTCATAATAATGTAAATTAATTACTTAATTTTAGAGTCAAGTTATTCTAACCAATAGTTACAAGGCAATAAGAAGGTAATTAGAAACATGTTTTAAAGCAAAGAGATTTCCGACAGATACATGGAGAAGGACTCGTATCATAGAAACACTTGAATGGGTTAGAAATGCCACAATGCAAAGTTTCACTGCATAAAATGAAACCTGTTGCACTATTGTAAACGACACAGTAGAGAATATCAAAGTAACAATAAATGGACCATTTAAACATAACAAACTCTTTAAACTTTATGTAGACCTTGCCTCGTACATTAAGTAAAGGCCTTATTGGTTTGTCGCTGGAAAAGTGTAATTTGCAAAAGCCGTATCAGCGTGCATTAAATATTATGGAGGCAAATATAGTAATAATATGAAATATAAGAGTAAACTATTTACTTAGATTACCTTTAGACAATATTTAGATATTAACTTCGGGAAATAATATAAAATTATTACTGTAATTATATTACATAGTAATTTGCTGTAAACATATTAACAATGACTAAAGAATAGTTGCCTGGTAGCATGCGTTGAGGTTACATTATTGTTTTCATGAAAACATTAATTGTTCCTGGCATCTAGGTTTTCCGCTAAAAGAAATGTAATTTTATGTAGGCGTATATTTAAATTATTTTATTTTTACTAATAGTATCTAATTGCATAAACCTGACGTAAATATATTCCATTTTGCCAGCTTTTGTACCAACGCTCTTGGAATATTTTAATTCTGCTTGTTTCTTCTTATTATTCCCATCCTCAGCAACATCTATACTACCTCTCTTTTCTGTTTAAGCCTCTGACTTCTTATTTAAAAGCCTCTACTGTGAGCACAATGCAACCAAACACCCAACTATTCGTACATTACAGCAAACATAAGCAACCCATCAACTCACGTTTGCATAGTGCACGATGCGGGGGCTTCTGATTAGCTCTGGGGGCTTCGAGAAGCCGTTTCCCAGTCATCCTCTGCTTGACTCACCATTAGTCTGCAAATGCAATAACAACATTAATTGTTTTCATCTATAACTTTTTATTACACTAAGGGAAGTTCTCTCTGCAGTTTAGTATCTTAAAATACGTTTAAAAATAAACGTTTTTCCTTTTTTAATTAAATTTTTTCTAAAATTTGGGTAATTAATGTTTACTTTAGATTTTGGTAATTACAAATTTCCCCTTTAAAATGCTTTGAGCTATACAAAAGCTAGACATCAATATTCAATTCACTTCCTAATTACTACACACAAATAAATATAGTATGAAACACATTACGTAATCATTTCTAATGAAACCCACCGTAGTGTTCTTCTCTGTTTTATATCTAGTCATATAGTTTTAGGTTTGTGTTTATCTTTTTTCATTAGTAGACACTTTTTTAAACAGGTTATCTAATACAACTTTTCCTACAAAAAATAACTTTGAACTAATATTTTTCATATAAATAATCGGTAGTAATATTATTTATCTTTAGAGTGGTCAAAATTTGTTCATAAACGTTTGACATAAAACGACCAAAGCGCTAACTTCCTGAAACCAGGAAAAGGCCACAGCAAACCTGACTTATACAGACCGATAAGGTTGTTGAATACGATGGGCAAGGTATTTGAAAAAATCCTGCTTAAACGTATCAATTAGCATATCCACACACACACACAACATACTGAGGCCAGAGCAACAAAATTTTACTCACAGGGCAGGAATGGATGACAGTGCAACATTCACATTTAAAAAAAGAAGCTTTATTGAACTTCGACGTTTTGAAGACCACACTGAGAATTTTCGTCCCCCTCAAGGCTAAAAATAACCCGGAAAATAATTTTACGTAATAATTTAAAAAATAATCCGGAAAATAATTTTATGTATTAATTTTCAAAAAAAATATATTTATTAATTTCTTCTCAAGAAGATTGTTTTGAAATCTAAATGTACACAAGAAATAAATAGAAAAGTATGTTCGTATTTAGGAGATTTTTTTTCTTTAATTGATAAATACACCACACTAGCTTTAAGTTGCTTCCAACTCAGAACTCTGTTTAAAAGCTTGGAATAAACGAATTTTAGTTTGAGTTATTAATAAACAAAACCATGCTGTGAATACGAAATTTGTAGGCTACGTATATTTTTAAAGAATCTATAGTTATTTATAAATAAATAAACACCGCTTAACAAAAAGCTTAGGAAAAGCAGTTCCATCAATTACCCACATTTGGTCTTACTAAAACATGCATGTTATTCCAAACATGGGATTAGAATTAAATTCCTATAACTTGCAATCGTAGGGAAAGAGTTCTACTAGGATGTTGCCAGTTAGAATTCAGGCCTAATCTAATTATCTGTAAACAATTATTGCAAGTAAAGGCAAAATCACTCGAGCGTAAAACTCAATATGCGTTTACATTATAACGTTAGCTATAATCCTGTTTAGCAGTTTAGGTGTACGAGAATACCTAATAGCTTTTGCCATTAGTAAATAAAAACCGTGTTGAGAATACGAGAAATTTATATTAAGTTTTTAAGAACCAATAAATACTTTAGATTCTACTAACTATAAATTAAACTACTTATGTAGTAATTTAGGCGAATAACAAAAGATAAACTTTACTTACTTAAATATCGACATTTCTGAATGATTCCAAGTTATATTACATCAAACATACATTTCACCCACGTGAAGCTATTTACATCAGCGTTCAATTATTTGTCAGTCGGAAAGATAACTTTAAACTTACAAAACACTAGCGAAAAAAACCAGCTGATTCATTGTTGGCCAGATTAATGTTTAGAATAGGGAAGAGGAATCTGTGTGGCTGTGGCCGGACGACGCAACGTTGATATAGGTGACAACAGAAAGCTATGCAATGGCCGTGGAAGCAAGGAATTTGTTGTGTTATAAGAATAAAATAGATAACTTTGCTTTTAATTGGGAAAGACGCACGTTGTAATAAAATAAATGAAATATTTGTTCTGAAATCCATTTCTCAAGTTACAAACAATTTAGAGTCCTTTTAAAAAATTACAATTTGATGTAAAAAATTACAAAACAAGAAATCGATTTATAAAATATTTCTACAACTATGAGCAATTAAAAATTGTTTTTAAAACAAACTTTATAGAAACAACACAAACAACATTATAGGGTAAGTAGTTAATGACAGCTGCACAAATTACAAATAAAATCAGCAAACTCGCAACATGCAAGGATACAACCCTTTATGGAGGATCTCCTGAGGGGCACAACCTCCCAGATCGTAGATAACACTTCTATTTACACGTGCATTTTGTAGTTTGTGGAACGCCATATTTCATAATTATTTTAATGTATTTCAATCATACGCAACATTTTGACACCATCCAGTTTTGTTTCTTAGAAAGTTTAAATGGCGTAATATATTGTATAAAGAGTGAAAGATGCAAAAGTTGAAGCTTGTTGACTTTGATTTTCTCAGGGATATTAAGCCTATAAATCCCTTCTTCAACTGAAGATGTTTATAAATATCAGATCGCAGATTCGACTCATTTGTTTAGAGGAAGGAATTTGTGAAAAGTTGTATAAAAGTAAACAGACAGATGGTAACATACTATAAAGCCTTGGAGTACTGAGGGAAGATGGTGTGTTATACAAGTCGCAGAGTCCAGCCCCATTATGTGCCGGGATCTTGGGCTGGTTCTGTAAAATATACAAGTAATATTATATTATTCATCATTATGTTACCGATTGTGGCATATGTGAAGGTCATATAGTTAGTAACATGACAAAGGCCTTCATGATAGTTAGTGTGCACCTTGTTATATGTGAAGCTTATGTTTACTCTTGTGATAATTATTCAGTAAAATTAATGCCGAGTTTCTATAAAATAATTCCGCAAATTGAATTACATACGTTTTAACATACATTGAAGTTTCTAGCTAATTAGAATTCCCCTCTATCCTAGCCTTGTCCCCCCTCAGAATAAAACGTGTAGTTAATAAGAGGGAAATTTAAAACACATTTTAAAGAAAGGAGATTTCCGACAGATACATGGAGAAGGACTCGTATTATAGAAACACGTAAATGGGTTAGAAATCCCACAATGCAAAGTTTCACTACATAAAATGAAGCCTATAGCACTATTGTAAACAATACAGAACAAAATATCAAAGTAACAATAAATGGACCATTTAAACATAACAAATTTTTCACTTTATGTAGACCTTGCCTTGTATATGAATTAAAGGTCTTATTGGTTTGTCGCTGGAAAAGTGCCGTTTGCAAAACCCGTATCAGCGTGCATTAAATATTATTGCGGTAAAAGTAGTATTTACGCGAAATATAAGAGTATGATATTTACTGTGAAGGCTTTTAGACAGATATTTTGATATTAATTTCGGGAAATAATTTAAAATTATTTAGAGTAAATATATTACATAATATTTTGTTTTAAACATATTAATAATGACTGAAGAATAGTTGCCTTGTAACATGGGTTGAGGTTACTTTATTGTTTCTATGGAAATATCCATTGTTCCTGGAATCTAGGTTTGTCACTATAAAAAAAATTAAATTTATCTGGGCGTATAGGTAAACTATTTTATATTTACTAGTACCATAAACCTGACGTGAATGGACTTCATTTTGTCAGAGCTTGTACCAGCACGCTTGGATTATTTTAATTCTGCGTGTTTCATCTTATAGTTCCCATCCTCACCAACAACTGTACTGCTTTCTTTTTAAAAGTCTTTATATTTCAGAACACAATGCAATCAAACACCCAACTGTTCGTACATTACAGCAAACATAGGCAACCCATTAACTCGCCTTAGTGTGCTGCACGATGCGTTGGAGCTCTAAGGGACTCTGGAGGGCTTCGAGTATTTTCCCAAGTTATCATCTGCTTGGTTCACCATTAGTCTGCAAATGCAATAACTGCATAATTGTTTCCTTCTATAACTTTGCATTATACTATGTGAAGGTCACTTAGCTGGTTAGTGCCTTAAAGTACGTTTAAAGATACTATTATTCAAAAGTAAATTATACAAAAGCAAGACATCAATATTCAATTCCCTTCCTAAATAAGCCTAATACGCACAAATAGGCCCACATCTAGCAATATCTTTAAACATAAAGATTTCAAATAAAAACCCACTGTAGTGATCTTCTATGTTTTATATCTAAACATATAGTTTAGGTTTGTGTTTAATTTTTCTAATTTTAAAACACTTTTATAAAAAGGATTTTCCAAACTTTCATTTCCCACAACTTCATTGTTAAAGCAACATAGCCAATTATTACTTAACCATGACACACATGTAACCTATAAAAATAATCAAATTAACAACAAATGTAACAATTTTAAATTGTACAAAAGTTTGCTATAATATATGGCTTTTTTGCTTTTGATTCCCTAAATAACTGTATCCAGGGAATAAAACAGGTTATAAACTAAATTTTCTTTTATCCCAAAAAAATTGATATTTCCTGTAACAAGTCAGCTGGTTTGCTGTGTGTGTGACTGTGTTACCGCATGCCTGTCTCCGCGTGCATGTGTAACTATGAGTTTGTGTGTGTCTGTGAATTACAATCAATGAATTACAAATGGCAACTCCAGACTACAAAATTACTTTTGCGAACATAGACTACATAAGGTAAATGCTTCAAAGGTTTATTAAACAAGAGAAATATAAAATCTCGCCAAACAAATACATTAACTTTCTTATAGCATCGTTATAATCTATTTATAAGAACACAATAATCACAAAACCCACAACAGGATATAGCTCTCTATACATACATGTTTCGGCCACACTACAAAGAAGACTTTGTGCAATTTTAACAGGACAAAGTTACTTGCCTTAACAGAAAACAATAATGGAAAACTTCTAACCGCCCCAATTATTATAAACTTACGAGTATTACATTTGACAACAAACTTTCAATTTAAAAACCTTTAGACAAAATGCGAAAATACAGCTAAACTCATCATAACTCTAATCGAGTAAGAAAAGATAAAATAAAACGCACTTGTTGAATAAACACAGCTGACAGCCCGATTCCCTTGCAGTCCAAAGTCTGTATCGTAGCGATAGCAATTAGTTACTCTAGTTAGATGAGGCAGCCTCGACTTTCTTCCTTTAGTTTGTTTACTCTAGACTACATTGTAGTGAATTTGGCAACACAATTTGGTTGTATTATAAGCTAACAGCTCAATTTATTGCCTTATATGACCATAATTTAAAATCCAATCTGTAAAAATAGTTTAATATATCGAATTATGTTACACTCGAGTAATTGTAGTATGTAAACATTAATTAATTCCATCAAGCCAATAAAAATTTGGTTCGGAATCAAATATCCGGAAGTGCATATTAAAAAAGGATTTTTTTTGCCATTTTAGTAAATTATGATTGACAACTATTTTTAACAAAATAACAATTTACTACATTTTATCCAATTCAATTATACTTGACAGAATTTCAAGGAAAAAGTGTCTGTATATTTAGTATTGTTCGGTTGTGTAGCATTGGTTATTTCTGTCTTGTTTATGAAGAATTTGTAGGTTAGATGTTACGTTTATCTTATGTTATGTTTAAGTAGGTCTTAGGGGCGTAGCCCAAAGGGATGACACTAGACCCCACAAAACCAATTAATTTTAGCGGAAAAATATTAACCTCTAAAACGGTGCTAGGTTTTCGACAAAACAGCTTCCTAACGAGATAACATATACATTATTTAAGTACCAAACCAGCAACGTCTTAAAACATTTCATTGAATTTATTCGAAATTTTGGTTGCTAAGCAAAACTTAATTTTGAAAATACATACTTCTCACATTACAGCTGTATGTGGCTTGATCACACGTCGGAAAACCGGATTTTTTGTGTACATGCCAGAAAGAAAAACCAATAATATTGTATATCTGAATGCACTTCAATAAATAACATTCAAACAAGAACTATGAATGTCCCACTTTTCTCGACCGACTACTAAAAAATACTAAATTAAGTTCAGCTAATGTTGACAATCCATTCCTTTACTTTTAGGCGGTACGAAGTTCCCTGGGTCAGTCAGTAATTGATAAAATTATTATTTTCTGTAATTTAAACTTGACCAATCAGGTTCACTATTTCGGTAGAGTACGGCTTTGTGACCGAAGCATTGGCGGCAACCTGGAGCAGAATTGTTTAGCACGACCTGAAGAAGGATTTCCAGGACCCCACGAGATATGGTAGTTACTATGGAAAGAACTGAACACTTGGTAGGATTTTTTGACCACTTTATTGGTCGTGATCCTCTCCTATGGGATGCGTGACCTTGACGTGGTGGAGAGGCTTAACCTGGGCGTTAGGTACGGGTGGAGCGAAGCTGTATGTATGTGGCTCTCTATAAACGGAAAGTCCAGGAAAATGTGAGTGCATGAAGGCGGCTCAAAAAAACGGGCTAGTCCTAGCACTTGAATGGTTGTTATCTAGCCCTGCCCTTCCCTTTCGGGCGGCAACCAAGAAGCACCCCCCATCTCAGGTTGGTGGTCTGGATGGATACATACACACCCGATCTGAAGGTGTTATGCGATCCATGTAGATTCGTGACCCTAAGGGTAAGGAAGGTCTTTAACGGAGCCTCAGGGGCACCTGGAGCCACTCCCGAATACTTAAGTCGCCTTACCGCCGTAAGCGGGGCTCTGCGGCGGCGGACCATAAATATCCCTAGCTACTCGTGAGCATACACTTGGCAGAAACAAAAAAAAATTAACTGGTCAGGGCTTAGAGCCTACCGAAAGATCTGTCCCAATGGATTTGGCTTCGGCCCCCGTAGAGACAGATATAAATCCAGTTGCAAAGGCAACAGGAAGAATGAGTAGGACACAAAGCAAATAAGGGCTTGAGGAAGAAAATAAGGCGGAGGCTGAGGGCAGAGAATCACTGTCACCCCCTTTGAAGAAACACCGGTCCAGGCAGCTGAAGTGTTTGACGAAGGCTAGAACCTGCCCTGTCATCCCGGAAGTCAGTGGATCTGGTAGGACCTTAGTACGGCAAGTGAAAGAGAGGAAAACAAAGGAAAGGAGATCTTCTAATCCTACTCAGAGTCGTAGGCTAAGAGGGATAGACAAGGGTCTAGGCTTGTTGGGTCGGAGGGCCGTCTTTCTAGTAGATCTCCGCCAACCTACCGAGGGTACTAGTGACCTTTGGGGATAGTGTAGGTGTTAGGATGGAGATGGCGGCGTTCGACCACCTTAAGGGCACCGTCATGGACCGGATTCTGGACACTCCTAGTGGAGGTTTTGTTCCGCGGTTCAGAGACACATACTTAAGGGATGTAGTCGCAGCATTTATTTGTGCTGAGAAGGAAACGGCAAAATAGCTGAGAGAAGTGGTACCGCCAGTTAAGCTCGAGGTCGGGACTCAGACAAGGCTAGTCATGCCTGATGAACTGATCAAAAGGGTGAAGGTGACGGTGCTCGTACCCCCACCAAAAAGGGAGGCCACTCAGTTGGTCAAGGTCATGGGGATGGAAAACCCAGAAATTGACACTTCGAAGTAGAAGATCCTACAGTGCATTGAGGGGGGACCTGCAAGCCTCCTCTGCTTAGGATTGAATGAGGCATCGGCCAGAAAATGAGGCATCTCAAGGCAAGAGATGGGAAGGCCTTCCTGGAAATTGGAGATTTCACTTTTAGTGGGACCTCTAAGGACCCGGAAGAGAAGTGCGAGAAAGTGAATCAGGAGAAGGCGTAGGGCGTGGATATGGCTGACCCTCAAGCAATGATCCTGCAAATTAACTTGCACCACATAAAAGCACCTCGGTGGTCCTAACCAGGTGCTTAAATGTGAGGCACACATTACCAGCACTTGCACTAGTGCAAGAACCGTGGCTGGTCAGGAACCGTATAAAGGGTATGACTGCAGCTGGGCGCACCTACGTAAGTGGGGAACATGAGGGACTAAGGGCATGTGTGATAGTCAGAGGACTAGAAGCCACGCTGATTCAAGAATTCTCAACTAGAGACCTTCTGTAATAGACAGATGTTATGGTGGGTGCATGACTGGCAGGTTTTGGATGAGCCTTCCATGTCAGATTACCGGACCATTACTGCTGCGATGAGGGGAGTTATCCAACATGTGGTGTGGCTTAGGAAGCCGAGAATAACAAACTGGGAAGGTTTTAAGTCCTCGGTGAGGAGGCGGATGTCTGACTTCCGTGGTAAGTATGGTACATCAAACGAACTGGAAACTTTTGAGGCCTACATCAGGACTGCAATTTCCACGTCATTTGAGGAAAATTGCCCTCTCTCGCAGATAAACACTGGCAGTGGTAAGCTTAAGTGGAACAGCGAGTTAGAGGCGAGACGGAAAGATACTAAAATACTCTTTAACTGAGCACAGAAGAAGAAAACGGCGGAGACCTGGCAGGCATATAAAGACTTCCAGAGTCTCTATAAAAATCTTATAAAAGAGGTTAAACGTGCTTCTTGGGATAAGAACAGAGACAACCACACTGAGTGACACTGCTATACGGTTTAAGGTGTTAGCAGGTGGACCGAGGGGAGAGCTTACGTTTGTCAAGAAGACTGGTGGTAGCTTTACTGACACCCTGAAGAAACCCTGCGTCTCCGTATGAAGAACAGTTTTCCCGATATTAGACCGGTAGGGGACGGTGCTCAAATTCTCCGAAATACTGGGCTAAGGGTGGACTGGAATATTGCTTTGGCAGGTGATCTCAGCGCAAAAGGTGAGAGAGGCGATTCTGTCTTTTGAGCCTTTTAACGCGCATACTACCTGGATTAGATAATATTACTTGGGTTACACGCCCGGGCAGTGGCTCAAAACGAAAGTTATCTTCCCCCCATCTCGGGGAAGCAAGGCTATATAGAGGTAAAAGACTTCAGACCTATCAGATTTACATCTTTCATGTTAAAGACACTGGAAAGGCTGCTGGACTACGACTTGAAGGAGAGACCTCTGAAGCAGTATCCGCTTCATCAGGACCAACACGCACCTGATGAAGGTGGTAGGTCACGAACTGGTAGGTCAGTGGAGACTGCGCTGTGGTCGGTTGTGGACTTTATTGAGGGTCAGATCAACAACAAGGGATATGTATTGAGGCATTTCTTGATGTAGAGGGGGCTTTTAATAGTACCTCTAAACTGCCCATCTAGAGAGAAGCTATGAATCACGGTATTTCTGATGGAATTATAAATTGGATTATGAGTTCCTTGGAAAACTGTATATGTACTCCATTCCGGATTTGGTGCACGATAAAAGGGATGGTCTTGGAGGGCTCCCCGCAGGGTGGAGTATTATCCCCTCTGCTGTGGAGCCTCTTCGTGGACGGCCTACTAAGGACGCTCAGTTTAATGGGTGTCAAGGTGGTAGGATATGCGGATGATATAGCTATCCTTGTTAGGGGGCAGTTTGAAGAGGTCCTCAAAAAAATGCTTCAAGAGGTAACAGAAGCAAGGTGCAGGGAGAATGAACTATGCATTTAAGGGCAGATATCTGTGGCACTCATCTTCACTAGGCGATATAAAACTAAATCACTGGAGTTGATAGAAATTGGTAATACCAAAATAACCTACGTTGAGAGCGCTAAACATCTGGGATTTATTCTGAATAGGAAGCTACTCTGGCGTGAGCACTTGGAGGATAGGTGCAAAAAAGCCATATCTACGATTTGGCAATGCAGAGGAGCAATAGGCACGAGATGGGGTTTGGGTACACGTCAGATGAACTGGATTTATTCCGCTATTGTGGTGCCAAGGTTGGTCTTTTCCTCAATCGTCTGGTGGGACAGGGCAAAGAAAGAAACAAGTAAAAGAATGCTGGACCGCGCACAGGGGCTCTTCCTTAGAGGAATAATAGCTACAAGGAGAAGCACACCATGTGCGGCCATGAGGGCTATGTTGGTTTTCCATCCTTGAGTCTTCAAATTAGCATGGGGGCAATGAAAACTGTATACCGGCTAAGTTGTACCTTGCAGTGAAAGACAAGTAGCAAACTTCATAAACAGCTATTTGGGGATTCACTGAAGGAGCTCTGGATAAAAACTCAGGATAAGATACTGTCTCTTAAAATGGAAAAAGGAAGCTACAAACTCCATGTTCCTGCAAGAGAGGCAAGGGCGGAGTTTAGATCCAAACATTGTGAAATCTGGGTCACCGATCGGTCAAAGATGAAGGAAGGGGTTGGAGCAGGATTTAGTGGACCGAGACACCAAGTAAGATCTTGTCATCGCCTAGAGGACTACATCTCTGTCTTCCAGGGGGAGGTATTCGCAATCAAACTATGCGCTGAGAAAATAATAGGGTCGGGCAGGAGGAGAAGACCATCTGGATTTCCTCGGACAGTCAGGCAGCTCTGAAGGCTTTAGGTAAGGCTAGTACCAGGTCTATGGTCGTGACTGAGACTATAGATTCTCTAGCAGAGCTGAGTAAGTATAATTCGCTTAACCTAACCTGGATTCCAGGACATTCTGTCTGGATAGGGAATGAGGGAGCTGACGAATTAGCAAAACAAGGGTGTATAACTCAAGGACCGTTGCTTAAGGCAGTGGGCATACCGCCTCAAGAGGAGAGCAAGAGGACCACGTTACATATAGACAGTTTGTGCAGGGAAGAATGGAATGCAACCTTGGGGTGTAACAAATCCAAGGTACTGTGGGGTTACTCAGGAGATTTGTGGGGCAAAGAACTACTCTACTTAAGTAGACCTCAACTCTGAGTTACTGTAGAGCTGGTTAAATGGAATGGTATTCTAAGGGGGTTCCAATACAAAGTTGAAAAATCTAGGTCCCCTGTGTGCAAGAGATACGATGAGGATCAAGAGGATAGCCCAATCCACGTACTCTGTGAGTGCCCTGCTTTGAGACCTGCAAGGAAAAAGTGGTTTGGCTGGCAGGTATGTACACCAGAGGATATCAGAAGATTTAGCAAAAGGTGGGTACTTGATTTCTGCAAATAGATAGGTACCACAGCTATCCTTACACTTCCCTAGAAATGTCGACTAGAGAGGCGCAACGCGGCCTCACAATCGGCTGGGCCGAGTAAATTAGGAGAAGCTCTCCGAGGGACCATCTATTCCAGCCACTCCTGTCAGCACCTACTCCCAATCAGAGCTAGGCACTTATTACACTATGACGGAGGGTTCTGATGCAAATCCGCCTACGATGATGCCGGATATCGGCCCGTCGTAAGGAGTAAGAGGAAGAAGCAGACACGCCAGTCCGACTCCGGTACTGAAACCGAGGCGAAACGTAAGACCGCGGACCCTGTGAAGACTGCCGGCGCCGTAGCCAGCGCGGAAGCTGGCAGAGCTTCACAAAATGTCGTCACTCGCCGTGAATTAGGGTGAACGTTTCCAAGTGCCAGGCTCTGCTTCTCTCCAAACGTAGGACACACAAACTCAACACGCCACTAAAACTATTAGGCGAGGATATCCACTGGGGGGACCAGGTCAAATATCTGGGAGTCATATTCGACCAAGGCCTGACTTGGGACCCTCACATTACCAACACGTTAAAGAAAGCAACAATTACATTAACACAACTATATACTGTGCTTAACTGAACGAGCCCACTTTCACTACGGGCGGTATCCATTATTAATTAGTTTAGAAATAGTAATGCAAATGGCAGCACCTACAAAAGGTGCTTTTTTACGTTTGTGTAAGTTTCAAAAATAAATTAAGGTTAAAACTTTAGCTTAACATTAAGTTAATAACGACTTTCCAATCTTAACAGTTTGTGACTTCAAATAAAAGCAAAATCGTACAGATCATGCCTTAAATCATAACATTTACAGCTGATAGCTACTGCATCCAAAAACGTCCATTGCTAAATAGTTTAGAAATAGTCAAGCAGATGGCAGCACCTACAAGGTCAAACAATCCGAGTTTAATTATAATTCTATGGTCTAACGTTCCACCACAATCCTTCTAGGGATGTCTTAATAATTAATAGACATTTTATTCTGCAATTCTGGGGAACCTATCTCTAAATATATGACATTTTGTAAACATAAAACGCCTTAACATCGTTTGTAAAAGTTCGAAAAAGAAAATAAGGTTAAAACTTTAGAGACATATTAAGTTAATAACGTATTTCCAATCATAACAGTTTGTGACCACAGGTAAAAACAAAATCTTACAGATCTTGCCTTGAATCATAACATATACAGTTGATAGCTACTCCATTCAACAACGTCCATTGGTAAATAATTTAGAAATAGTCAAGCAGATAGCACCACCTACAAGGTCAAACAATCCTAGTTTAATCATGATTTTAAGGTTTAACGTTCCATTACACACCCTCTAGGGATGTCTTACTAATTAATAGACATTTCAAACTACACCTTTTGGGAACCTAGCACTAAATATATGACATTTTGTAAACATTAAACCTCTTAAATTCGTTTGTAAAAAATCCAAAAATAAATTAAGGTTAGAACTTTAGAGAAATATTAAGTTAATAGTGTATTTTCAATCTTAAAAGTTTGTGACATCAAATAAAAACAAAATCTTACAGATCATGGCCTAAATCATATTATTTCCAGCTGATAGCTACTGCATTCAAAAACATCCATTGCTAAATAGTTTGGAAAAGGTCACGCAGATGGCAGCACCTACAAGGTCAAACAATCCGATTTTAATCATGATTCTATGGTTTAACGTTCCATACCACACCTTTTAGAGATGTCTTAATACTTAGTAGACATTTTAAAGTGCACCCCTTGGAAACCTAGCACTAAATATATGACAATTTTTAAACATAATAGTCCTTAAATTCGTTTGTAAAAGTTCCAAAAAGAAATTAAGGATAAAACTTTAGAGATATAATAAGTTAATAGCGTATTTTCAATCTTAACGGTTTGTGACTTCAAATAAAAACAAAATATTACAGTTCATGGCTCAAATCATACCATTTAAAGTTGGTAGCTACTGCATTCAACAACGTCCATTGCTAAATAGTTTGGAAATAGTCAAGCAGATGGCAGCACCTACAAGATCAAACAATCCGAGTTTAATCATGATTCTATGGTATAATGTTCCATTACACAACTTCTATGGTTGTCATAATAATTAGTAGACATTTTAAACTGCATCTCTTGTCAACCTAACACTAAAAATATGACATTTGTTAAACAAAAAAACCTTAAATACGTTTGTAAAAGTTCCAAAAAGAAATTAAGGTTAGAACTTTAGAGAAATATTAAGTTAATAGCGTATTTTCAATCTTACGGTTTGTGACTTCAAATAAAAACAAATATTACAGTTCATGGCTCAAATCATACCATTTACAGTTGGTAGCTACTGCATTCAACAACGTCCATTGATAAATAGTTTGGAAATAGTCAAGCAGATGGCAGCATCTACAAGGTCAAACAATCCGAGATTAATCATAATTCTATGGTTTCACGTTCCACCACACACCTTCTAGGGATGTCTTAATAATTAATAGACATTTTATTCTGCAATTCTGGGGAACCTAGCTCTAAATATTAGACATTTTGTAAACATAAAACCCCTTAAATTCGATTGTAAAATTTCCAAAAAGAAATTAAGGTTAAAACTTTAGAGAAATATTAAGTTAATAACGTATTTCAAATTTTAACAGTTTTTGACCACAGGTAAAACAAAATCTTACAGATCATGCCTTAAATCATAACATTTACAGTTGGTAGCTACTGCATTCAACAACGTCCATTGATAAATAGTTTGGAAATAGTCAAGCAGATAGCACCACCTACAAGGTCAAACAATCCTAGTATATTCATGATTCTATGGTTTAATGTGCCATTACACAACTTATATGGATGTCATAATAATTAGTAGACATTTTTAACTGCAACTCTTGGGAACCTAGCACTAAATATATGACATTTTTTAAACTAAAAAACCTTAAATTCGTTTGTAAAAGTTCCAAAAAGAAATTAAGGTTAGAACTTTAGAGAAATATTAGATTAATAACGTATTTTCAATCTTAACAGTTTGTGACCACAGTTAAAAACAAAATCGTACAAATCATGGCTTAAATCAGAACATTTACAGCTGATAGCTACTGCATTCAAAATCGCCCATTGCTTAATAGGTTGGAAAAGGTTACGCAGATGGCAGCACCTACAAGGTCAAACAATTCGAGCTTAATCATAATTCTATGGTTTAACGTTCCACCACACACCTTCTAGGGATGTCTAAATAATTATTATACATTTTATTCTGCAATTTTGGGGAACCTAGCTCTAAATATATGACATTTTTTAAACATAAAACCCCTTAATTTCGTTTGCAAAATTTCCAAAAAGAAATTATAGTTAAAACTTTAGAGAAATATTAAGTTAATAACGTATTTCCAATCTTAACAGTTTGTGACTACAGGTAAAAACAAAATCTTACAGATCACGCAATAAAGCAAACCATTTACAGTCGATAGCTACTGCATTCAACAACATCCATTGCTAAATAGTATGGAAAATGTCACGCAGATGGCAACACCTACAAGGTCAAACGATCCGAGAATAATCATAATTCTATGGTTTAACGTTCCACCACACACGTTCTAGGGATGTCTAAATAATTATTATACATTTTATTCTGCAATTTTGGGGAACCTAGCTCTAAATATATGACATTTTTTAAACATAAAACCCCTTAATTACGTTTGCAAAATTTCCAAAAAGAAATTATAGTTAAAACTTTAGAGAAATATTACGTTAATAACGTATTTCCAATCTTAACAGTTTGTGACTACAGGTAAAAACCAAAATCTTACAGATCACGCAATAAAGCAAACCATTTACAGTTGATAGCTACTGCATTCAACAACATCCATTGCTAAATAGTTTGGAAAATGTCACGCAGATGGCAGCACCTATAAGGTCAAACAATCCGAGAATAATCATAATTCTATGGTTTAACGTTCCACCACACACCTTCTAGGGATGTCTAAATAATTATTAGACATTTTATTCTGCAATTCTGGGGAACCTAGCTCTAAATATATGACATTTTGTAAACATAAAACCCCTTAATTTCGTTTGCAAAATTTCCATAAAGAAATTAGAGTTAAAACTTTAGAGAAATATTAATTTAATAACGTATTTCTAATCTTAACAGTTTGTGACTACAGGTAAAAACAAAATCTAACAGGTCTTGCCTTAAATCATAACATTTACAATTGGTAGCTACTGCATTCAACAACGTCCATTGCTAAATAGTTTGGAAAATGTCACGCAGATGGCAGCACCTATAAGGTCAAACAATCCGAGATGAACCTATGACGGAGGGTTCTGCTGCTGAATCCGCCAACGATGATGCCGGGTATCGGCCTGTCGTAAGGAAGAAGAGGAAGAAGCAGACTCGCCAGTCCGACTCCGGTACCGAAACCACGGGGAAACGAAAGACCGTGGACACTGTGAAGACTGCCGGCGCTGTTGCCAGCGCAGTGGCTCACAGAGCTCCACAAATGGTCACGGACTCGCCTATGACAGACTTAGCTAAAAACATAAAATCTACCGGGGCAGCGGCCAAAATCCCTGCAATCACGATCTACCCAGATCACCACCGCTTAATCGATATTAGTAAGGAATTCAAGACCAAATACAACCCTTACCTTTATTTAGCAACGAAGGTGAAGGATGGAGTGAAGCTCCAAACCAGCACCTACGAAGACTATGTTAATTAGTCTTAATAAATTAGGAGAAGCTCTCCGAGGGACCATCTATTCCAGCCACTCCTGTCAGCACCTACTCCCAATCAGAGCTAGGCACTTATTACACTATGACGGAGGGTTCTGATGCAAATCCGCCTACGATGATGCCGGATATCGGCCCGTCGTAAGGAGTAAGAGGAAGAAGCAGACACGCCAGTCCGACTCCGGTACTGAAACCGAGGCGAAACGTAAGACCGCGGACCCTGTGAAGACTGCCGGCGCCGTAGGCAGCGCGGAAGCTGGCAGAGCTTCACAAAATGTCGTCACTCGCCGTGAATTAGGGTGAACGTTTCCAAGTGCCAGGCTCTGCTTCTCTCCAAACGTAGGACACACAAACTCAACACGCCACTAAAACTATTAGGCGAGGATATCCACTGGGGGGACCAGGTCAAATATCTGGGAGTCATATTCGACCAAGGCCTGACTTGGGACCCTCACATTACCAACACGTTAAAGAAAGCAACAATTACATTAACACAACTATATACTGTGCTTAACTGAACGAGCCCACTTTCACTACTGGCGGTATCCATGATTAATTAGTTTAGAAATAGTAATGCAAATGGCAGCACCTACAAAAGGTGCTTTTTTACGTTTTTATAAGTTTCAAAAATAAATTAAGGTTAAAACTTTAGATTAACATTAAGTTAATAACGACTTTCCAATCTTAACAGTTTGTGACTTCAAATAAAAGCAAAATCGTACAGATCATGCCTTAAATCATAACATTTACAGCTGATAGCTACTGCATCCAAAAACGTCCATTGCTAAATAGTTTAGAAATAGTCAAGCAGATGGCAGCACCTACAAGGTCAAACAATCCGAGTTTAATTATAATTCTATGGTCTAACGTTCCACCACAAACCTTCTAGGGATGTCTTAATAATTAATAGACATTTTATTCTGCAATTCTGGGGAACCTATCTCTAAATATATGACATTTTGTAAACATAAAACGCCTTAACATCGTTTGTAAAAGTTCGAAAAAGAAAATAAGGTTAAAACTTTAGAGACATATTAAGTTAATAACGTATTTCCAATCATAACAGTTTGTGACCACAGGTAAAAACAAAATCTTACAGATCTTGCCTTGAATCATAACATATACAGTTGATAGCTACTCCATTCAACAACGTCCATTGGTAAATAATTTAGAAATAGTCAAGCAGATAGCACCACCTACAAGGTCAAACAATCCTAGTTTAATCATGATTTTAAGGTTTAACGTTCCATTACACACCCTTTAGGGATGTCTTACTAATTAATAGACATTTCAAACTACACCTTTTGAGAACCTAGCACTAAATATATGACATTTTGTAAACATTAAACCTCTTAAATTCGTTTGTAAAAAATCCAAAAATAAATTAAGGTTAGAACTTTAGAGAAATATTAAGTTAATAGTGTATTTTCAATCTTAAAAGTTTGTGACATCAAATAAAAACAAAATCTTACAGATCATGGCCTAAATCATATTATTTCCACCTGATAGCTACTGCATTCAAAAACATCCATTGCTAAATAGTTTGGAAAAGGTCACGCAGATGGCAGCACCTACAAGGTCAAACAATCCGATTTTAATCATGATTCTATGGTTTAACGTTCCATACCACACCTTTTAGAGATGTCTTAATACTTAGTAGACATTTTAAAGTGCACCCCTTGGAAACCTAGCACTAAATATATGACAATTTTTAAACATAATAGTCCTTAAATTCGTTTGTAAAAGTTCCAAAAAGAAATTAAGGATAAAACTTTAGAGATATAATAAGTTAATAGCGTATTTTCAATCTTAACGGTTTGTGACTTCAAATAAAAACAAAATATTACAGTTCATGGCTCAAATCATACCATTTAAAGTTGGTAGCTACTGCATTCAACAACGTCCATTGCTAAATAGTTTGGAAATAGTCAAGCAGATGGCAGCACCTACAAGATCAAACAATCCGAGTTTAATCATGATTCTATGGTTTAATGTTCCATTACACAACTTCTATGGTTATCATAATAATTAGTAGACATTTTAAACTGCATCTCTTGTCAACCTAACACTAAAAATATGACATTTTTTAAACAAAAAAACCTTAAATACGTTTGTAAAAGTTCCAAAAAGAAATTAAGGTTAGAACTTTAGAGAAATATTAAGTTAATAGCGTATTTTCAACCTTAACGGTTTGTGACTTCAAATAAAAACAAAATATTACAGTTCATGGCTCAAATCATACCATTTACAGTTGGTAGCTACTGCATTCAACAACGTCCATTGATAAATAGTTTGGAAATAGTCACGCAGATGGCAGCATCTACAAGGTCAAACAATCCGAGATTAATCATAATTCTATGGTTTCACGTTCCACCACACACCTTCTAGGGATGTCTTAATAATTAATAGACATTTTATTCTGCAATTCTGGGGAACCTAGCTCTAAATATTAGACATTTTGTAAACATAAAACCCCTTAAATTCGATTGTAAAATTTCCAAAAAGAAATTAAGGTTAAAACTTTAGAGAAATATTAAGTTAATAACGTATTTCAAATTTTAACAGTTTGTGACCACAGGTAAAACAAAATCTTACAGATCATGCCTTAAATCATGACATTTACAGTTGGTAGCTACTGCATTCAACATCGTCCATTGCTAAATAGTTTGGAAATAGTCAAGCAGATGGCAGCACCTACAAGATCAAACAATCCGAGTTTAATCATGATTCTATGGTTTAATGTGCCAATACACAACTTATATGGATGTCATAATAATTAGTAGACATTTTTAACTGCAACTCTTGGGAACCTAGCACTAAATATATGACATTTTTTAAACTAAAAAACCTTAAATTCCTTTGTAAAAGTTCCAAAAAGAAATTAAGGTTAGAACTTTAGAGAAATATTAGATTAATAACGTATTTTCAATCTTAACAGTTTGTTACCACAGTTAAAAACAAAATCGTACAAATCATGGCTTAAATCAGAACATTTACAGCTGATAGCTACTGCATTCAAAATCGCCCATTGCTTAATAGGTTGGAAAAGGTTACGCAGATGGCAGCACCTACAAGGTCAAACAATCCGAGCTTAATCATAATTCTATGGTTTAACGTTCCACCACACACCTTCTAGGGATGTCTAAATAATTATTATACATTTTATTCTGCAATTTTGGGGAACCTAGCTCTAAATATATGACATTTTTTAAACATAAAACCCCTTAATTTCGTTTGCAAAATATCCAAAAAGAAATTATAGTTAAAACTTTAGAGAAATATTAAGTTAATAACGTATTTCCAATCTTAACAGTTTGTGACTACAGGTAAAAACAAAATCTTACAGATCACGCAATAAAGCAAACCATTTACAGTCGATAGCTACTGCATTCAACAACATCCATTGCTAAATAGTATGGAAAATGTCACGCAGATGGCAGCACCTACAAGGTCAAACAATCCGAGAATAATGGAGTCTTGCCTGAGTGCTTGAGCAGGTAGGACGTATTGACTAAGGCTTTGTCGAAAAAGGCGCGGCATAGTTCCTTTGTGTTCAGTGCACGTGTGTTCCATTGTTCCGAATATAGGCATTTAAGTTTAGTGAACTTTTGAACAGAGCTAAATTTAAGTGTTACTGTGAATTGTGTTGTGTTAGTTTTTAATTAAAAACAAGTGATAGCATAAGATTATAAATTTAAATAGGCTAGACGTTTAGATTTTAGAACTAGGCTAGCGTAAAGACTTACAACCGTGACAAAACTCTTTCGGTTACTTTTTTTAGACTAAAACCTGACAACCTGTACCTGCAGTAACCCACTTTCTACATACAAGCCGGCCCTGCGGGCCGACTTGCTATCCCTACACCTTTCCTGCAATGTCGAATATAGAGGCACAACGCGGGACCCCAAGCGACGGGGCTGAGTCAATGGGGACAAGTTCCTCTCAGGGTAAGTCCACCCCCTTGAGGGTGTACGGACCTGCGAGGGCGTCTTCCGCGGCTATGGCGGCGGCGCTTGGCGGGCCCTCCGACGGCCCATCTCGACCAGCAACTCCTCTCAGCACCTACTCCCAATCAGAGCTAGGCACTGACTACACCATGACGGAGGGTTCTGCTGCTGAATCCGCCAACGATGATGCCGGGTATCGGCCTGTCGTAAGGAGGAAGAGGAAGAAGCAGACTCGCCAGTCCGACTCCGGTACCGAAACCACGGCGAAACGGAAGACCGTGGACCCTGTGAAGACTGCCGGCGCTGTTGCCAGCGCAGTGGCTCACAGAGCTCCACAAATGGTCACGGACTCGCCTATGACAGACTTAGCTAAAAACATAAAATCTACCGGGGCAGCGGCCAAAATCCCTGCAATCACGATCTACCCAGATCACCACCGCTTAATCGACATTAGTAAGGAATTTAAGTCCAAATACAACCCTTACTTTTATTTAGCAACGAAGGTGAAGGATGGAGTGAAGCTCCAAACCAGCACCTACGAAGACTACATTAACCTCCAGAGGTACCTTGGGGAGAAGGGTGTGCCCCACCACGTATTCCGCCTCGAAAATGCGAGGACATTTAAAGTAGTAGTTCGAGGGGTGGATGAATCCACCGAAACAGCGGAGGTCGGAAACGACCTTAAAAGCAGGGGTATGGAGGTCCTCAAAGTGTCCCAAATGAAGGGACACTTTACCAAGGAGCCTCTGCCCATGTTCCTTGTGGAGCTAGCGTCCGAAAAAGACGCTCGTGAAGCAATGGCGCTGACTAGTATTTGTTTCATGCGGGTACGAGTGGAAGCTTACAGGCAGCCCACAGGTCCTGTGCAATGCTTCAACTGCCAGAGGATAGGCCATACAACTAGCTGTTGTAAAGCTACTCCTCGGTGCGTTAAATGTGGCGAGGGCCACGATTCCAAAACCTGCACAAAGGATCGAGACCACTTCAAGTGTATCCTCTGCGGGGCTAACCACACCGCGAACTATCGAGGCTGCGCCATTTACAAGCAGGCCGCCAAATCCAAGGCCCAGGCAAAGAAGAAGGTCGATGGGGATAAAACCCCAAAAACGGCCCCTTCAGCCAAAACAAAAACACAGGTGCCTGCTCCACGGTACACAACACCGAACATTTCCTACGCCCAAGCATCTGCTTCGGCCACCTCTGGGAAACCGGTGCAGATGCCACCTCCTACCATTACTTCCCCCAAACCGGCTCTAATTCCAACACCTAACTTACTGACACCCAATTCCATTTCTGGCCCTAAGGCAGGGTCGTCAACGACACCCCCCGTTCCTAAAGCCAGGGTTAATCCCCCGCAAAAGGAACGAGAGGATAAACGCCCCAAGCCCACAAAGGCCAGGACGGTTTCCCAACCTCAGCCAGAGCCACATGTGGCTCCTGCAGCCCCCGTTAACCCACCCCTGACCATACCTACCTCGTCCGCTTCTATAGACTGGGCGAAAGGGACCTTTGAACCGCTCCTAAGAGTTGTTAACTCTGCTCTGACCTGGGAAGCCTTCACGGGCGGACTGGGTCTTTTCATTGTCAAGACCTTATCCTCACCTCCCAAAACCTTCTCAGAATTCCTGACTTCCTTCATCCAGTACGTCTCCTCTGTCAACCATGGATAGGTTACCGGTTCTGATATGGAATGCCAACGGCGTTAAATATAAAAAACTAGAGCTTCTTCGCTATATGCAAAGAAACAACTATAAACTAGCGCTGATTACAGAAACACACCTAAACCCCCAAGATAAATTCTCAATGTCAAACTTTAAAGTTTACCGCACTGACAGGACAACTAGAAGCCGCGGCGGTACGGCTATAATAATAGATAAACGCATTAAACATTTTGAATTGTTTTTGCCCGCACTCACATGCGTTGAAGCAACAGCTATTAGGCTCGAGCTCAACGGCAGCACAACAACACTCGTATCAGCGTACAAACCCCCGGGTTCTGTTGATTACACTCGCGATTTAGAAGTTCTTTTACAGACCTCTAGTAGGGTAATAGTCGCCGGGGACCTCAATTCTAAACGCACATGCTGGGGCTGTAAGTCTACAAACACTGGAGGCCGGCAACTCCAAACCTTCTTACAAAACACAACAGCTATACTGCTGGCCCCTCCTGAACCAACACACCACAGCACTTACCACACGGAAGACATTTTGGATATAGCTATTGCGAAAGGTCTGCTAGTGTCACCGCAACTTCACGTCGATAGAGATCTGAATTCAGATCACTACCCCGTGATAATGGCGGTTTCTGGAAGCCCTGTTCGCAAAGAGCTAAGGAAAGTGTTGAACTACAGACTGGCTGACTGGGAGTTATTCCAGTCCCAGCTGGACAGCACTCTACCTGCCACCCTAAATGTCGACTCACCACTGGACATAGACAAAGCCGTCGGCAGCCTTACGACGGCAATACGTACTGCGATTACTAACGCGGTACCAGTTAAATGTCAGCCCAGACACTATGTACACATACCAAGGCACATACTACAGCTAATCACCCGGCGAAATAGGATCCGGCGGGCATTGCAACACGGGGTAAACAGATGCGTTCCACACACAACACTTAATCGCCTTAAGAGGCAAATTAGGCGGGAACTAATTCAGTACAAAGTCGATGGCTTCCAAGCGGAATTGGCGACCTTAAACACAACAGACACACCCATCTGGCCGATGGTCAAACACTTCACGCGAGAACCGCTGCGCTATCCCCCACTCATCGGCCCGAATGGGCAGGTGGGCGACCCGGTCGACAAAGTTAACTTGTTTGCTGACACACTTGAGAGCACGTTCCAACCAAACGACCAACCAGCTGATGCAGCCGTTACAGCTAAAGTAGATTTAGAAACAGCACGGTTTGCCTACTGTCCCACATTAGAGCCAAACACTGACACTACAATTACAGAGATAAAGTGGGCAATCTCACAAACAAACTCCAGGAAAGCTCCTGGACCAGACACCATCACCAACACAACGCTAAAAAACCTCACGGAGAAAGCGATCATTTATCTGTCAAACATCTATAATGCTATACTCCGGACACAACACTTCCCGGACGCTTGGAAGGAGGCCAAGATCTTGGTCTTCCCCAAACCGGGAAAAGACCACAACAAACCTGATTCATATAGACCGATAAGCTTGTTGAATACGATGGGCAAGGTATTTGAAAAAATTTTGCTCAAACGTATCAACAAGCATATCCACACACACAACATACTGAGGCCAGAGCAATTTGGCTTTAGGACAAAACACTCGGCTACGCATCAGCTGATGAGAGTGGTGGAGCATGCAACCAAGGGTTTCAACAATTACTGCTCGACTGGGGTAGTCTTCCTGGACATTGAAAAGGCCTTTGACCGGGTCTGGCACAACGGGCTCTTAGCGAAACTTCGTCACTATGGCTTTCCAGACGGGCTCATACACCTAGTTAGCTCATACCTGTCCAATCGTAAGTTTAGGGTTGATGTAGATCAAGCTCAATCTACACTACGGACTATACGGGCCGGAGTCCCTCAGGGCTCAATTATTGGGCCCGTATTGTTCAACATCTACATCAACGACATACCGACAACACTCAACACACAAGTGGCCATATTTGCAGATGACACCGCGTTATCCGCTCAGTCATGGAAACCACATCTAATACACTTATATTTACAGGACCACCTTACAGTACTAGAATCATGGCTGAGCTACTGGAGAGTTAAGGTGAACGTGGCCAAGTGCCAGGCTTTGCTTCTCTCCAAACGTAGGACACACCAACTCAACACACCTCTAAAACTATTAGGCGAGGACATTCACTGGGGGAATCAGGTCAAATATCTGGGAGTCATACTCGACAGAGGCCTGACTTGGGACCCTCACATTACCAACACGTTAAAAAAAGCAACAATTAGATTAACACAACTATATCCTATGCTTAACAGAACAAGCCCACTTTCACTACGGGCGGCCACTACTATATACGTATCTATGTTGCGCAGCATACTCACCTACGCATCACCCGTCTGGGGCCATGCAGGTAACACACGCACACGCAGACTACAGTTATTCCAAAACAAGGTTTTGCGAATAATCACGAAGGCACCTAGATGTACAAGATTAACACTGCTTCACACTGACTTAAAAGTGCCTTTCATCAAACAACACCTCCGACACTTGGCAACAAAGTTCTACAAACAGGCTCACGCACATACAACATCAACACTCATTTCCTCACTGGGTAGATATGACCCCACCCACGACACACACAGACGGCCGCTGTCCTTACTGACCGCCTAGCTCACACCATACCACCAAAATAAAATATACATACTAATAAATTCTGCTTCACAGTTATGTTCCAGGTGACGCAGGGGCACATCTCCAGGGCCGCAGCATAGCCCCAACGGAAGTAATAATTTGATTGCATGCCTTTTCAGTTTCGAGTAGGCAGCAGAAGAAGAGGTGCATGCCATTTCTGCCATAGACTCACTAACAAGGTATTTGCAAGGTAATACCTCTCCTTATTCCATAGCATAAGGTGATCCAAGCCCCCAGGGTTCCTGCATGATCTGCCGCGGGATTTTTCCTGGCAGGGTTTCTTTCTTGCCAGGTTTTTTTCATCCCGCTCTTAACGCGACACTTACCGTACTGTTTCATTTCACTATCTCCTGATTCTCCATGGAAAGAGCTTATGAGCTTGGTACATGGGCAATCAATCCCGTTTCCTTCATTCGCGGTAGGGATACTAACCGCATGCGCATGTGAGACGGAGGTAGCTCGCTAGAGGTTGGCTGCCACGAGGGCTGGGCGGGTTTTGGGGGCTCAGACCCGGGTTTTAAAAAAAAAAAAAAAAATCCGAGAATAATCATAATTCTATGGTTTAACGTTCCACCACACACCTTCTAGGGATGTCTAAATAATTATTATACATTTTATTCTGCAATTTTGGGGAACCTAGCTCTAAATATATGACATTTTTTAAACATAAAACCCCTTAATTACGGTTGCAAAATTTCCAAAAAGAAATTATAGTTAAAACTTTAGAGAAATATTAAGTTAATAACGTATTTCCAATCTCAACAGTTTGTGACTACAGGTAAAAACCAAAATCTTACAGATCACGCAATAAAGCAAACCATTTACAGTTGATAGCTACTGCATTCAACAACATCCATTGCTAAATAGTTTGGAAAATGTCACGCAGATGGCAGCACCTACAAGGTCAAACAATCCGAGAATAATCATAATTCTATGGTTTAACGTTCCACCACACACCTTCTAAGGATGTCTAAATAATTATTAGACATTTTATTCTGCAATTCTGGGGAACCTAGCTCTAAATATATGACATTTTGTAAACATAAAACCCCTTAATTTCGTTTGCCAAATTTCCATAAAGAAATTAGAGTTAAAACTTTAGAGAAATATTAAGTTAATAACGTATTTCTAATCTTAACAGTTTGTGACTACAGGTAAAAACAAAATCTAACAGGTCTTGCCTTAAATCATAACATTTACAATTGGTAGCTACTGCATTCAACAACGTCCATTGCTAAATAGTTTGGAAAATGTCACGCAGATGGCAGCACCTATAAGGTCAAACAATCCGAGATGAACCTATGACGGAGGGTTCTGCTGCTGAATCCGCCAACGATGATGCCGGGTATCGGCCTGTTGTAAGGAGGAAGAGGAAGAAGCAGACTCGCCAGTCCGACTCCGGTACCGAAACCACGGGGAAACGAAAGACCGTGGACACTGTGAAGACTGCCGGCGCTGTTGCCAGCGCAGTGGCTCACAGAGCTCCACAAATGGTCACGGACTCGCCTATGACAGACTTAGCTAAAAACATAAAATCTACGGGGGCAGCGGCCAAAATCCCTGCAATCACGATCTACCCAGATCACCACCGCTTAATCGATATTAGTAAGGAATTCAAGTCCAAATACAACCCTTACTTTTATTTAGCGACGAAGGTGAAGGATGGAGTGAAGCTCCAAACCAGCACCTACGAAGACTATGTTAATCTCCAGAGGTACCTTGGGAAGAAGGGTGTGCCCCACCACGTATTCCGCCTCGAAAATGCGAGGACATTTAAAGTAGTAGTTCGAGGGGTGGATGAATCCACCGAAACAGCGGAGGTCGGAAACGACCTTAAAAGCAGGGGTATGGAGGTCCTCAAAGTGTCCCAAATGAAGGGACACTTTACCAAGGAGCCTCTACCCATGTTCCTTGTGGAGCTAGCGTCCGAAAAAGACGCTCGTGAAGCAATGGCGCTGACCAGTATTTGCTTCATGCGGGTACGAGTGGAAGCTTACAGGCAGCCCACAGGTCCTGTGCAATGCTTCAACTGCCAGAGGATAGGTCATACAACAAGCTGTTGTAAGGCTACTCCTCGGTGCGTTAAATGTGGCGAGGGCCACGATTCCAAGACCTGCACAAAGGATCGAGACCACTTCAAGTGTATCCTCTGCGGGGCTAACCACACCGCGAACTATCGAGGCTGCGCCATTTACAAGCAGGCCGCAAAATCCAAGGCCCAGGCAAAGAAGAAGGTCGATGGGGATAAAACCCCAAAACCGACCCCTTCAGCCAAAACAAAAACACAGGTGCCTGCTCCACGGTACACAACACCGAACATTTCCTACGCCCAAGCATATGCTTCGGCTACCTCTGGGAAGCCAGTGCAAATGCCACCTCCTACCATTACTTCCCCCAAACCGGCCCTAATTCCAACACCTAACTTACTGACACCCAATACCATTTCTGGCCCTAAGGCAGGGTCGGCAACGACACCCCCCGTTCCTAAAGCCAGGGTTAATCCCCCGCAAAAGGAACGAGAGGATAAACGCCCCAAGCCCACAAAGGCCAGGACGGTTTCCCAACCTCAGCCAGAGCAACATGTGGCTCCTGCAGCCCCCGTTAACCCACCCCTGGCCATACCTACCTCGTCCGCTTCTATAGACTGGGCGAAAGGGACCTTTGAACCGCTCCTAAGAGTTGTTAACTCTGCTCTGACCTGGGAAGCCTTCACGGGCGGACTGGGTCTTTTCATTGTCAAGACCTTATCCTCACCTCCCAAAACCTTCTCAGAATTCCTGACTTCCTTCATCCAGTACGTCTCTTCTGTCAACCATGGATAGGTTACCGGTCCTGATATGGAATGCCAACGGCGTTAAATATAAAAAACTAGAGCTTCTTCGCTATATGCAAAGAAACAACTATAAACTAGCGCTTATTACAGAAACACACCTAAACCCCCAAGATAAATTCTCAATGCCAAACTTTAAAGTTTACCGCACTGACAGGACAACTAGAAGCCGCGGCGGTACGGCTATAATAATAGATAAACGCATTAAACATTTTGAATTGTTTTTGCCCGCACTCACATGCGTTGAAGCAACAGCTATTAGGCTTGAGCTCAACGGCAGCACAACAACACTTGTATCAGCGTACAAACCCCCGGGTTCTGTTGATTAAACTCGCGATTTAGAAGTTCTTCTACAGACCTCTAGTAGGGTAATAGTCGCCGGGGACCTTAATTCTAAACACACATGCTGGGGCTGTAAGTCTACAAACACAGGAGGCCGGCAACTCCAAACCTTCTTACAAAACACAACAGCTATACTGCTGGCCCCTCCTGAACCAACACACCACAGCACTTACCACACGGAAGACATTTTGGATATAGCTATTGCGAAAGGTCTGCTAGTGTCACCGCAACGTCACGTCGATACAGAGATCTGAATTCAGATCACTACCCCGTGATAATGGCGGTTTCTGGAAGCCCTGCTCGCAAAGAGCTAAGGAAGGTGCTGAACTACAGACTGGCTGACTGGGAGTTATTCCAGTCCCAGCTGGACAGCACTCTACCTGCCACCCTAAATGTCGACTCACCACTGGACATAGACAAAGCCGTCGGCAGCCTTACGACGGCAATACGTACTGCGATTACTAACGCGGTACCAGTTAAATGTCAGCCCAGACACTATGTACACATACCAAGGCACATACTACATCTAATCACCCGGCGAAATAGGATCCGGCGGGCATTGCAACACGGGGTAAACAGATGCGTTCCACACACAACACTTAATCGCCTTAAGAGGCAAATTAGGCGGGAACTAATTCAGTACATAGTCGATGGCTTCCAAGCGGAATTGGCGACCTTAAACACAACAGACACACCCATCTGGCCGATGGTCAAACACTTCACGCGAGAACCGCTGCGCTATCCCCCACTCATCGGCCCGAATAGGCAGGTGGGCGACCCGGTCGACAAAGTTAACTTGTTTGCTGACACACTTGAGAGCACGTTCCAACCAAACGACCAACTAGCTGATGCAGCCGTTACAGCTAAAGTAGATTTAGAAACAGCACGGTTTGCCTACTGTCCTACATTAGAGCCAAACACTGACACTACAATTACAGAGATAAAGTGGGCAATCTCACAAACAAACTCCAGGAAAGCTCCTGGACCAGACACCATCACCAACACAACGCTAAAAAACCTCACGGAGAAAGCGATCATTTATCTGTCAAACATCTATAATGCTATACTCCGGACACAACACTTCCCGGACGCTTGGAAGGAGGCCAAGATCTTGGTCTTCCCCAAACCGGGAAAAGACCACAACAAACCTGATTCATATAGACCGATAAGCTTGATGAATACGATGGGCAAGGTATTTGAAAAAATTTTGCTCAAACGTATCAACAAACATATCCACACACACAACATACTGAGGCCAGAGCAATTTGGCTTCAGGACAAAACACTCGGCTACGCATCAGCTGATGAGAGTGGTGGAGCATGCAACCAAGGGTTTCAACAATTACTGCTCGACTGGGGTAGTCTTCCTGGACATTGAAAAGGCCTTTGACCGGGTCTGGCACAACGGGCTCTTAGCGAAACTTCGTCACTATGGCTTTCCAGACGGGCTCATACACCTAGTTAGCTCATACCTGTCCAACCGTAAGTTTAGGGTTGATGTAGATCAAGCTCAATCTACAATACGGATTATACGGGCCGGAGTCCCTCAGGGCTCAATTATTGGGCCCATATTGTTCAACATCTACAACAACGACATACCGACAACACTCAACACACAAGTGGCCATATTTGCAGATGACACCGCGTTATCCGCTCAGTCATGGAAACTACATCTAATACACTTATATTTACAGGACCACCTTACAGTACTAGAATCATGGCTGTGCTACTGGAGAGTTAAGGTGAACGTGGCCAAGTGCCAGGCTTTGCTTCTCTCCAAACGTAGGACACACCAACTCAACACACCTCTAAAACTATTAGGCAAGGACATTCACTGGGGGAACCAGGTCAAATATCTGGGAGTCATACTCGACAGAGGCCTGACTTGGGACCCTCACATTACCAACACGTTAAAAAAAGCAACATTTAGATTAACACAACTATATCCTATGCTTAACAGAACAAGCGCACTTTCACTACGGGCGGCCACTACTATATACGTATCTATGTTGCGCAGCATACTCACTTACGCATCACCCGTCTGGGGCCATGCAGGTAACACACGCACACGCAGACTACAGTTATTCCAAAACAAGGTTTTGCGAATAATCACGAAGGCACCTAGATGTACAAGATTAACACTGCTTCACACTGACTTAAAAGTGCCTTTCATCAAACAACACCTCCGACACTTAGCAACAAAGTTCTACAAACAGGCTCACTCACATACAACATCAACACTCATTTCCTCACTGGGTAGATATGACCCCACCCACGACACACACAGACGGCCGCTGTCCTTACTGACCGCTTAGCTCACACCATACCACCAAAATAAAATATACATACTAATAAATTCTGCTTCACAGTTATGTTCCAGGTGACGCAGGGGCACATCTCCAGGGCCGCAGCTTAGCCCCAACGGAAGTAATAATTTGATTGCATGCCTTTTCAGTTTCGAGTAGGCAGCAGAAGAAGAGGTGCATGCCATTCCTGCCATAGACTCACTAACAAGGTATTTGCAAGGTAATACCTCTCCTTATTCCATAGCATAAGGTGATCCAAGCCCCCAGGGTTCCTGCATGATCTGTCGCGGGATTTTTCCTGGCAGGGTTTCTTTCTTGCCAGGTTTTTTCATCTCGCTCTTAGCGCGACACTTACCGTACTGTTTCATTTCACTATCTCCTGATTCTCCATGGAAAGAGCTTATGAGCTTGGTACATGGGCAATCAATCCCGTTTCCTTCATTCGCGGTAGGGATACTAACCGCATGCGCATGTGAGACGGAGGTAGCTTGCTAGAGGTTGGCTGCCACGAAGGCTGGGCGGGTTTTGGGGGCTCAGACCCGGGTTAAAAAAAATATAAAAAAATAAAAAAAACCGAGTTTAATCATGATTCCATGGTTTAACAATCTATTACAAACCTTCTAGTGATGTCTTAATAATTAATAGGCATTTTAAACTGCACCACTTGGGAACCTAGCACTAAGTATATGAAAATATTTATACATAAAAGTCTTTAAATTCGTTTTTAAAAGTTCCAAAAAGAAATTAAGGTTAAAACTTTAGAGAAATATTAAGTTAATAACGTATATTTAATGTTAACAGTTTGTGTTTTCAAATAAAAACAAAATCTTACAGATCATGCCATACATCATAACATTTACAGTTGGTAGCTACTGGATTCATCAACGTACATTGCTAAATAGTTTAGAAATAGACAAGCAGATGGCAGCACCTACAATATCAAACAATCCGGGTTTAATCATGATTCTATCGTTTAACGTTCCACCCCACACCTTCTAGAGATCTCTTATTAATTAATAGACATTTTAAACTGCACCCCTTGTGAAATTAGCACTAAATATATGACAGTTTTTAAACATAAGAAGCCTTAAATTCTTTTGTAAAAGTTCCAAAAAGAAATTAGGGTTAAAACATTAGGGAAATATGAAGTCAGCTTTAGAGCGCATCTTCAATCTTAAAAGTTTGTGACTTCAAATAAAAATAAAATCTTACAGATCATGGCTTAAATCATAACATTTAAAGCTGATAGCTACTGCATTCAAAAACGGCAATTGCTAAATAGTTTGGAAATAGTCAAGCAGATGGCAGCACCTACAAGATCAAACAATCCGAGTTTAGTCATGATTCTATGGTTTAACCCATTACACAACTTCTAGGGATCTGTTATTAATAATTAGACATTTTAAACTGCACCCCTTGGGAACCTAGCACTAAATATATGACATTTTGTAAACATAAAACATCCTAAATTCGTTTGTAAAAAATCCAAAAATAAATTAAGGTTAAAACTTTAGAGAAATAATAGGTTAAAAAAGTATTTTCAATCTTAACAGTTTGTGACCACAGGTAAAAACAAAATTTTACAGATCATGGCTTAAATGATAACATTACAGCTGATAGCTACTACATTCAAAAATGTCCATAGTTAAATAGTTTGAAAAATGCCACGCAGATGGCAGCACCTACAAGGTCAAACAATCCGAGTATAATCATGATTCCATGGTTTAACGTTCCACCACACACCTTCTAGGGATGTCTAAATAATTAATAGACATTTTAAACTGCACCCCTTGGGAAACTAGCACTAAATATATAACAATTTTTAAATATAAAAGTGCTTAAATTCGTTTGTAAAAGTTCCAAAAAGAAATTAAGTTTAGAACTTTAGAGAATTATTTAGATAATAGCGTATTTTCAATCTTAACAGTTTGAGACATCAAATACAAACAAAATCTTACAGATCATGCCCTAAATCATAACATTTACAGTTGGTAGCTACTGCATTCAAAAACGTCCATTGCTAAATAGTTTGGAAATAATCAAGCAGGTGGCAACACCTACTAAGATCAAACAATCCGAGTTTAATCATGATTCTATTGTTTAACGTTCCCCCACACACGGTCTAGGGATGTCCTAATAATTAATAGACATTTCAAACCGCACCCCATGGGTACCTAGCACTAAATATATTTCATTTTTTAAACATAAAACCTCTTAAATTCGTTTGTAAAAAATCCAAAAAGAAACTAACGTTAAAACTTTAGAGAAATAATAGTTTAATAACGTATTTTCAATCTTATCAGTTTGTGACCACAGGTAAAAACAAAGTCTTACACATCATGGCTTAAATCATAACATTTAAAGCTGATAGCTACTGCATTCAAAAACACCATTGCTAAATAGTTTGGAAAAGGTCACGAAGATGGCAGCACCTACGCGATCAAAGAATCCGAGTTTAATCATGATTCTATGGTTTAACGTTACATTACAACTCTTCTAGGGATGTCTTAATAATTCTTAGACATTTTAAACTGCACCCCTCTGGAACCTAGCACTAAATATATGACAGTTTTTAAACTAAAAAACCTTAAATTCGTTTGTAAAAGTTCCAAAAAGAAATTAAGGTTAGAAGTTTAGAGAAATATTAGGTTAATGACGTATTTCCAATCTTAACAGTTTTTTGACCGCAGGTAAAAACAAAATCTTACAAATCATGCCTTAAATCATAACATTTACAGTTGATAGCTACTGCATTTAACAACGTCCATTGATAAATAGTTTGGAAATAGTCAAGCAGATAGCAGCAGCTACAAGATGAAACAATCCGAGTTTAATCATGATTCTATGGTTTAACGTTACATTACAACTCTTCTAGGGATGTCTTAATAATTCTTAGACATTTTAAACTGCACCTCTTGGGAACCTAGCACTAAATATATACCATTTTTAAACACAAAACATCCCAAATTCGTTTGTAAAAAATCCAAAAATAAATTAAATTTAAAATGTCAGAGAAATAATAGGTTAATAAAATATTTTCAATCTTAACATCTTAAACAAAATCTTACAAATCATGCCTTAAATCATAACATTTACAGTTGGTAGCTACTGCATTCAACAACGTCAATTGCTAAATAGTTTGGAATTAGTCAAGCAGATGGCAACACCTACAATATCAAACAATCCGAGTTTAATCATGATTCTATGGTTTAACGTTCCACCACACACCTTCTAGGGATGTCTTAATAATTAATAGACATTTTAAACTGCACCCCTTGGGAACCTAGCACTAAATATATGACAATTTCTGAACATAAAAGTCCTTAAAGTCGTTTGTAAAAGTTCCAAAAAGAAATAAAGGGTAAAACTTTACAGAAATATTAATTTAATAACGTATTTCCTTAACATGCCTTAAAACATAACATTTACAGTTAATAGCTACTGCATTCAACAACGTACATTGGTAAATAGTTTGGAAATAGTCACGCAGATGGCAGCACCTACAAGGTCAAAAATACGAGTTTAATCATGATTCTATTTTTTTACGTTCCACTACACACTTTCTAGGGATGTCTTAATAATTAATAGGCATTTTAAAATGCACCTCTGGGGAACCTAGCACTATATATATGCCATTTTTTAAGCATAAAAGTCCTTAAATTGGTTTGTGAAAGTTCAAAAAGGAAATAAAGGTTAAATCTTTAGAGAAGTATTAGGTTAATAACGTCCGGCCAAACTTTACAGTTTATGACAACAGGTAAAAACCAAATCTTTTCAAACGCACATTTCCGCCCATTTCAGGAAGACAAGGGTTAATAACAAAAACCTAATAATATATTCTGCAAGAGAGTCCGTTTCTAAGCAATAATTATAAATTTGAGTTTTTTCTTTAGTAGTTGATTGAATCACTAACACATTGCGCTTCTACATGATTTTGCATGAAATAAAGTATTGCCCCATGTGGCTCCTGCAGCACTCGTTAACCCACTCCTTACCACACCTACCTCGTTCGCTCCTATAGAGTGGGCGATAGAAACCTTTGAACCGCTCCAAAGAGTTGTTAACTCTGCTCTGACCTGGGAAGCCTTCACGGGCGAACTGGGGCGTTTCTTTGTCAAGACCTATCCTCACCTCCCAAAACCTTCTCAGAATTCCTGACTTTCTTCATCCAGTCCGTCTCTTCTGTCAACCATGGATTGGTTACCGGTCCTGATATGGAATGACAACGGCGTTAGATATAAAAAACTAGAGCTTCTTCGTTATATGTAAAGAAACAACTATAAACTAGCGCTTATTACAGAAACACACCTAAACCCCCAAGATGAATTCTCAATGCAAAACATTAAACTTTACCGCACTGACAGCAGAACTAGAAGCCGCGGCGGTACGGCCCCTCCTGAAGCAACACACCACAGCACTTACCACACGGAGGACATTTTGGATATAGCTATTGCGAAAGGTCTGCTAGTGTCATCGCAACTTCGCGTCGATGGAGATCTGAATTCAGATCACTATCCCGTGATAATGGCGTTTTCTGGAAAGAGCTATGAAAGGTGTTGAACTACAGACTAGCTGACTGGGAGTTATTCCAGTCCCAGCTGGACAGCACTACTTGCCATCCTAAATGTCGACTCACCACTGGACATAGACAAACCCGTCGGAAGCCAATACGTACTGCGATTACTAACGCGGTACCAGTTAAATGTCAGCCCAGACACAATGTACACATACCAAGGCACATACTACAGCTAATCACCCGGCGAAATAGGATCCGGCGCGCATTAAAATACGGGTTAACAGATTCGTTCCCAAATAACAATTAATCGCCTTGAGAGGCAAATTAGTGGGGAACTAATTCAGTACAAAGTCAATGGCTTCCAAGCAGAATTGGCAACCTTAAACACAACAGATACACCCATCTGGCCGATGGTCAAACACTTCAAGCGAGAACCGCTGCGCTACTCATCGGCCCGAATGGGCAGGTGGGCGATCCGGTCGACAAAGTCAACTTGTTTGCTGACACGCTTGAGAGCACGTTCCAACCAAACGACCAACCAGCTGATGCAGCCGTTACAGCTAAAGTAGACTTAGAAACAGCACAGTTTGCCTACTGCCCTACATTAGAGCCAAACACCGGCACTACAATCACAGATATAAGGTGGGAAATCTCACAAATAAACTCCAGGAAAGCTCCTGGACCAGACACACACAACGCTAAAAAACTTCACGGGGAAATCGATTATTTATCTGTCAAATATCTATAATGCTATACTCTGGACACAACACTTCCCGGACGCTTAGAAGGAGGCTAAGATCTTGGTCTTCCCAAAACCGGGAAAAGACCACAGCAAACTTGATTCATAAAGACCGATAAGCTTGTTGAATACGATGGGCAAGGTATTTGAAAACATTTTGCTCAAACGTATCAACAAGCATATCTACACCCACAACATACTGAGGTCAGAGCAATTTGGCTCTAGGACAAAACACTCGGCTAGGCATCAGCTAATGAGAGTGGTGGAGCCTGCAACCAAGAGTTTCAACAATTACTGCTCGACTGGGGTAGTCTTCCTGGACATTGATAATGCCTTTGACCTTGTCTGGCACAACGGGCTCTTAGGGAAACTACATCACTATGGATTTCCAGACGGGCTCATACACCTAGTTAGCTCATACCTGTCCAACCGTAAGTTTAGGGTTGATGTAGATTAAGCTCAATTTACACTACTGACTATACGGGGCGGAGTTCCTCAGGGCTCAATTATTGGGCCCGTATTGTTCAACATCTACATCAACGACATACCGACAACACTCAACACACACGTGGGCATATTTGCAGATGACACCACGTTATCCGCTCAGTCATGGAAACCACATCTAATACACTTATATTTACAGGATAACCTTACAGTACTAGAAACATGGCTGAGCTACTGGAGAGGTATGGTGAATGTGGCCAAGTGCCAGGGTTTGCTTCTCCCCAAACGTAGGACACACCAACACAACACACCACTAAAACTATTAGGCGAGGACATTCACTGGGGGAACCAGGTCAAATATCTGGGAGTCATACTCGACAGAGGCCTGACTTGGGACCCTCACATTACCAACACGTTAAAAAAAAGCAACAATTAGATTAACACAACTATATCCTGTGCTTAACAGAAAAAGCCCACTTTCACTACGGGCGGCCACTACTATATACGTATCTATGTTGCCCAGTATACTCACTTACGCTTCACCCGTATGGGGCCATGCTCGTAACACAAGCACATGCAGACTCCAGTTATTCCAAAACAAGGTTTTGCGAATAATCACGAAGGCACCTAGATGTACAAGATTAACACTGCTTCACACAGACTTGAAAGTGCCTTTCATTAAACAGCACCTCCGACACTTAGCAACAAAGTTCTACAAAGAGGCTCACACACATACAACATCCAAACTCATATCCTCACTGGGTAGATATAACCCCACCCACGACACACACACAGACCGCTGCTGTCCTTACTGACCGCCTAGTCACACCATACCACCAAAATAAAATATACATATTTTATGGTAGTATAACCTGGTAGGTTTATAACCTGCATTCTGCTTCACAGTTATGTTCCAGGTGGCGCAGGGGCACGTCTCCAGGGCCGCAGCGTAGCCCCAACGGAAGTACTAATTTGATTGCATGCCTTTTCAGTTTCGAGGAGGCAGCAGAAGAAGAGGTGCCAGTCATTCCTGCCATAGACTCACTAACAAGGTATTTTCAAGGTAATACCTCTCCTTATTCCTTAGCATAAGGTGATCCAAGGCCCCCAGGTTTCCTGCATGATCTGTCGCGGGAATTTCCCTGGCAGGGTTTCTTTCTTGCCAGGTTTTTTCATCCCGATCTTAGCGCGACACTTAGAGTACTGTTTCATTTCACTATCTCCTGATTATGCATGGAAAGAGCTTATGAGCTTGGTACATGGGCAATCAATCTCGTTTCCTTCACTCACGGTAGGGATACTAACCGCATGCGCATGTGAGACGGAGGTAGCTTGCTAGAGGTTGGCTGCCACGAGGGCTGGGCGGGTCTTGGAAGCTCAGACCCAGGAAAAAATGAATTTTAAAAGACCTAATATGTATAGTAACAGGATTTAACAGGATTATACAAGTTCGTTACAATCCTAATTGTAAGTAGTTAATACTCTTCCAAAACAAAAAAGCATTTTCAGAAGAGGTTTGTTTTGAAACTCTCGACTATTTACTGTCTGCAAATGTACAACAGTTACAGAGATCCTCACGCACACACACATACACATACACAGACACACACACACATACACACACACACACACACACACACACACACACACACACACACACACACACACACTGCAACGGTCTGGGAGACCGTGGCAAGTGGGAAATAAGTAATAAATATCCGGTGGACGGGCGGGGAACGAGTTTATAAAAACATTCCTTGCAACAAATTAAGCCGGACGTACCAGAATGTAAATAAAACAGGACAAAGTCAATAAGATGTTCTACGGAAATTCCAAAAATGTTTAATGGGAAATGTTTACGAGATAAAAGGCAAACTCAGGAACAATAACTTGATTTGTTACAATTAATCAAATCAACTGTGTTAACAATTATAAAATATCTTATAATGTATTCTGTAAAATTGAATACGATATTAAAAACATTAAGAAGTTTTATGACAAGTAAAGGGATTATAAAATGTGAACTTTACACTGACCAAGAACCAAAAAATACGGTAATGCCAAATTAGAATATTGCTCCAATAATAGAACCAGTACGCGAGCGATAAGCTAAATTAGGCAGGAATTAAATTGTCAGAATGATTAACAAACTGATTTAAAGTAAAAACAAGAATAAGCAGTAGTTGAATAAGGCTAAATCTAGACTTTAAGATTAGCTACTTATTTGTAAAGGGACAAATGTTTAAATGTAAAACAAACTATTTAATAACTAAACCAACATTACAAAAGTATTATTCAGGAAGTCTTTGTGTACTGAGCAAACATTGGCGAGCTACATTCACTGTTTAAGTCAACGAGCCGGTTAAATCAAGAAGCAAGCGAACTTTAATAAATTGTACAACAAATACGCTGTCAGACCTTGCAAAATAAAACAAGAAATTTGTGTGCATGAAATAGTGGGTCGTTAGATCAGACTTTGACTGTACAATATAAAACAAGAAAACTTGTGTACTAACGATCAAGGTCGTAACAATAAGAAACTTTGCATTAATAGCAGAAGCAATCGAGATTTATCAAGTGGATTTCGATAATCTAGACACAAGCCAGTTTTATAAACTGTACAATCTAAAGATAGAGAATTTAAAAGGCAAGGTTCGTTCCGTTTTAATATGATAAGTAGAATTGTTGTTGTATTTTATTAGAATGTTTACAAGCCAGCTCATTGACCTTGTCAGGTAAAATGGAATGTGGAATCCACGTAATAGTTAGCCGCTACGAAAGGTTTATCGGAAAATAAACAAATTAAACTAGATAAACTGTACTTCCACAGCTGACACAATAATACGTAATACTTAAGTTATAAAAGGAATATGTTTAAAAAATAATATTGTAGAATTAGTTAGGTTTTTATTTGCAAGTAGGCTTGTTAGGAAGTCATTGTTTTTAAAGCCATAACTAGTATAAATGAAATTGACGTGGTAAATAGATAAAGGAAATGACAGCCATTAGTGTGGTGAATAATGTGTCAATTGACAAAATAAAATTTAGTGTAGACAGAAGTGACTAATAAATTGCTAATTGACTTGTGTTTAAAGTGTTTCAGGCTGAAAACTTCTCAAGAGACAAGAGAGTAATAATAAGGAAATCTTTGTAATAGAATAAGATAGTTTAAGTAAGAGTAAGATAAGTAATTGGTAAAAAATATTTTAACAAAGTAAAAACATTTTTAACCTCTCAAGCAGGGAAATTGCAACGGTCTGGGAGACCGTGGCAAGTGGGAAATAAGTAATTTCCTGTTTTTTAGAAATAAAGCTGTTTTTAAAATAATCAAGTAGGGAATTATACAAAGAATAAAAAGTGGAAAATTAAATAAAACCTTAGATAGAATAGTTAAGCTAAATTAAAGAATATTATAAAATAAATTTGTAATAACTAACTAAATTTGAACATCGGGAGTGAAGCGAAAAAATTCTAAGTGCCTAAAAAAGCTATATTACGAACCAAACTACGTAGAACTTTCATCGACATTTTAAAAGAACCACAATAAGCTAGAATGAACATTAGAGAAAACAAAATTCAAAAAACTTAAGAAACAAAAAAGTTAGAGCCGTTTAAATAAAATAGACATTTTTCAGTGTTCTAAAATTAATTATCAAACCATGCAAGCTAAAACAGATTCGTTGCCCGACTTGCCTGTACAAGGAATAAATCGAGCGATAGCAAGCTTTGCAGGCGGGGTGAGGTAGGTTAAATTCACCGCTATATATACTTGGTCTCTAAGCTTTTAGAGACAGTCTGTAATAAATTTTTAGCACGAGGTGCCGCGGGACGCTATGCTGGACCGTGAGTAGGACTGTCACCAAGGCCAGATGGACCATAACCTCAGCGCTTTCGACATCCAGGACCACCAAAGGATGAAGGCTCCAGACTCAGCCTCCAGGACGCTCGAATAGAGGGAAACCACCACCGACGAACCAGGGATGGCGACTTCCGGTGTCCAAGGACCAGGGAATCCAGACGAGGGACCCGAGGACCGGCAGGAACATCTTTGGCAAGTCATTTTCTTTATTCGATATCAGTCACGTCAAATTTAGTTAGTTAATTTTATTAAATTCAAACAAATCTGCAAGCTTAAAACAATGACTTCACTCTTTATAAAATTTTAATAAATTGTATGCTAAGTAAATAAATTTATGTGTTCAGAATATTTAAAATAATGAATATTAAACTTACAAAAAGGTTTTTGGCCATAAGCCATTTATTTAAAGGAAAGGAGAAATTTTCGAATATTATAAATTTAAAAATTAAAGGTCATAAAATATGAATTTACCAATTCCATATAGGAGATAAAATGTTATTATGTGTAATTTGGAAAATAATTTTATGTTTATATCAATGTAATCAATCTATATGCAAAGTATAATTTTTTAAAGCATAAGAAACAAGAAGTAACTCAGTGAATTGTTTTGTTAACATAATTGTGTAATACTTAAAAGGATAAATTTTCTTTTTTACTTAAATAAATAGAATTGAATATGTCATAAAAATCAACATTATTTGCATTCCATCCTGTGTCAAATAACCAATAAAAACTGTTTAGCTTTTTCCAACTAATATAAAAATGATTATTAAATCAGTAAACAAACTTAATTAAATTTCAGTAAATGGCAATAGATAAAGCCTAATGTTTTAAAGAGTTTCTCTCTACTAACTTCATGAGCTAGTCTAAAGATTAGTTGGTTTTTTGTATAAAAGTCCAGAGATTTATCTACTGGCAGATTGTGTTTAAGAGGACACAGGAGCCTTTTAAAATAGGTATTTTTAAACACAATCATATTTTGCACGTTCCTTTGCTGTCTCTGCAGATCATCATCAGGTGGTAAGACTCTGTGTTTATAATGTGTATTATTCTAAATGTGTTTCTTTCCAGCTGACTATTAATTTGACATGTGTGACTATACTTAGACCATATACAATTGGTAAACTAATTTAGGAGTGTTTATACGTATTTTAAATAGTAGTCAGCGGGAATAGGCTTGTTGTGGGCTTGGCCCTACGAGCGGGAAACATACACTTAACACAGGGTGTTTAGCACGGTTTTACCAGGAGGGTGATAGGCAGATTTTTGGTTGTTTATAAATAAATTTTTCTTGTAAACAATAAAATTTTAGTATTCTGCAAGAAAGGATTTAAACAACACGGCAACCGCGCAGAGCAGCGGTAGTAGGGATGGTTAAAGAGGAGGGGACGTTGCAACACACACACACACACACACACACACACACACACACATACACACACATAAACACACACACACACACACACACACACACACACACACACATACACACACACACACACAGACACAGACACACACACACACACACACACACTTACACTCACACACACACACACACTTTTACATACACACACACACACACACACACACACACACACAAAGACACACACAGACAGAGGCGCCATGCTTAGGAGCAGATGTATCGCACTTCTTCCGTACATGTCCGCCAGTTACAGGAAGACAATGAGTGTTAACAAAAACCTAATATGTTCTTCAAAACGTCCGTGTTACGTACTTTTCTTTAAATTATAGATAATTTATAAGACAGTGTAAATGCTTCAGAGAGGGACTCCTTATCGGCCAACCTTTGTCTCTTACAAGGTTCGGTACCCCCAGTTCCTTTCGAATCGTCGGTTAAACGACATCTTTCCCGTCACTCTCGACGTGACGTAGTTTTTGTGTGTTCTAAACGAGGCTCCGTTTAGACCATTTCTCTCTCATTGTTTCTCCTGTCGTGTGGCGAAGGTACTCTTAACATTAATAGTGACATTTTGAATATAAGTGATTTCTTTAAGTTCAACAGGTAATTGATAAGTGCGGGAAAGGGTGCACCCGAATAAATGTCCGAAAAGTGGTGGTACTTCGCCCAGTGAGGTATGTACAAAACGTCAATTTCATTTATTTAATTATTTAAGGTCCTCCGGAAATCAATGTTGCCGTTATATGGCAAAATATTTAACATTTTTGGTCCTACGGCCCGGATCTTTTGAATAGGTCCTATGTTAAAACATGTCCACAAGTGTGACGTACATATTTTCAACCGCACGCAATATCTTGTCCTTGTTACAAGGCTTACCTCACTCAATTTCTTATCTATCAGCTGTTCAAATACAGTAGATTATACCAAACCCTCTCTGAAAGCATATCTTTATAATTAACTACGCTTGTCTATTTGTAAACAATTCGTATGATTCAAAATGTATGTTTCCCACTCATGCTAATGTTAGTAGGTTAATATATTTATAAATATTTTCTGCTAACTATTTAGTATGGTAAAAGAAGTCACTTATGATTTCACTACTTGTAAATTGCAAATTTATATTTATTAATGCTTATTGTTTTGAAGCAGATCATTCAGTTACATGCTGTCCAATGTAATTGTAATATTTCCTTTTAAAATATTTACATTTTTTCATAATTTGTATTGAACGTTTTTCTGATTGCAATTATTGGAAGATATCTTGTTATTGTAACCTTGAATAAGAGACATTTGTTTACTTCAACTGTTTACGTCCGTTCATAAGTTCAAACATTCAATATTTACATTTCTTTGTGAGAAACTAGTTTATGCTTTCTCTATCGCTCTTGCTATTAGTATAGCATATTTTGTTAGTGTATTTAAAGAGCCTTATTGTTATTGTAGATATAATTCAATTCTACAAAATGGCCAAATCACTAAGAGTAATCACTGCTAAGAAGGAAGCTCTATTTTCCCAGATCCAATCTATTTATGATCTAACGCAAAAGATTTCTGATAAAGCGATCATGCAGGAAATAATGATCCGAGCTCCCACTGTCGCTAGCATTAAACAAGAATTTTTAGACACATTGGACTTATTCAATGAACTCTCGTTGGAAAAAGATAACGATTTTATTCCCAATTTCTCAACTTCGGTTGTGATTAATGATCTTGTTTCTCGCATAAATTACACTGTTGCTTCAATAGAAGCGAAACAAGCTGCTAGGCAAAAAACCGAAGCTAGCTCTTCACTCTCGTCGCAAATCCCACTGCGACTTCCAAAATTGGAACTCAAACATTTCACGGGTGATCCATTTGAATGGATTTCTTTCAAAAATCTCTTTGACTCTACCATACATAAAAATACATCTCTCAATGCTGTCACCAAACTACAGTATTTGCTCAGTGTACTCTCAGGTGAACCATTAAAATTAATTAACTCTTTACCTATTTCGGAAGTTAATTATCAAGTCGCGTATGACCTTCTTATGGAGAGATATCATTCTCCAAGACGATTAATGTCAATTCATCTCAATAGAATTCTCGACTTGCCGAATATCAATTACACTTCTAACCAAATGCGTAACTTTGTTACAAGTTACACAGAGAACACCCAAGCCTTGAAGGGGCTACAAATTGATATCACGAGTAACAATCCCTTATTGTCAGCGATGATTTTACGCAAGCTGGATTCTACTATACTGAAGAAGCTTGAACAATCACGGGATAACATGTCGACCCTGGCAACACCTGCGGAAATTATCAACTTCCTCTCACAAAAATGTAGTGAACTTGAACACGCGACACTACATTCCTTTTCAACTCTCAACGCTAACTCATTACCTTCAAACTCACCTCAAATTTCAAAGGGAAAACAGTTAATGTATAAGCCTCAGGTTAACCGAAAGGGGACTTCGCTGGTGACTTGTAACTCTGTCAATGACACAGCGTCTGAAACAAAGCATCCTTTATGTTTTCTGTGTAAAGGAACAGACCATAAAATCTATTCCTGCCTTAAGTTTAAGGTCAAATCTCCGACAGAGCGTTTGAAGATCGCGAAGTCGTATAGTAGATGTATTTCATGTTTGGGCGCTCACAGTGTGAAGTTTTGTAAATCCAATTCGACTTGTTTTCAATGTAAAAGGAAACATCACACTCTTCTCCATTTCGACAACGATCACCTGCCTCAGCATACACCATTAAAGTCCTCTCTTTCCCAGGACCAAGGTGTAACAGAAGTGGTTCAGTCACCTATTAGTATGACTTCTCAGGCGACTAATCCTGCCTCTCAAAGTACAACTGTGCTCCTGGGCACACTTTTAGTAAAACTCTCCTCTCCTACCGGGACGACTAATGTTTTCCGGGCTCTGGTGGACTCAGGAAGCTAATCCTCATTTATTTCAGAGCAAGTAGCTCAACTAATGTGTGTAACTCGAACGAGAAGTAATCACAACATTGTTGGACTTTCTCAAACTCTTACTCGCTCAAGGGGCATGACCTCTTTAGGCGTGCACACTCTCGATGGCACAGTAATAGCTGCCAAACATAATTTTCTCATTCTCGACAAAATTTGCGTCGATTTACCTCGTACTCACATTGACGTTAAAGTACTAAATAAGGTACAATCTTATACACTTGCCGACCCTACTTTTCATTTGCCAAGTCGCATTGATATTCTTCTGGGCGGCGCTCTTTTTCCTTTAATATTGACTCCAACTACGCATTCTCTCAGCTCTAATATGCCGTGCCTGATAGGCACTCACTTTGGATTCATGGTTATGGGAGAAGCTCCAAGTCTGCCTACCTGTGAAAGGGAATCTAGTGCTAGTATGTCCACCACATTACTCACTGTGAATGACTTGGAACTGCACAATTCTCTGCAAAAATTCTGGCAACATGAAGAAGTGCCCTTAACCTCAAAACTCTCACCACATGATCAAGCATGTGAAGCTCATTATGTCGCTACTCATACACGCGACAGTTCAGGTCGTTACTGTGTCCGACTTCCTTTCAAAGAAGATAAACCTCTTCTCGGAACTTCTCGCGGGAACGCGGAAGTACGATTAAAATCTCTCGAACAAAAGTTCAACTCTAAGCCTCGCTTCAAGCAACTTTATGCAGAATTCATGTCTGACTATTTGACTTCTGGACACATGATACTTGCCCAAAACACTCAGCTCAGTTCACCTCACTACTTTTTACCTCATCATGGGGTTCTAAAGGAATCCAGCACCACTACTCGCCTTCGAACAGTCTTTGATGCCAGAGCAAAAACATCCAACAGTTTCTCTCTCAACGACACCCTGTGGACAGGACAGAAAATGCAGACCAACATTTGTGATCTGTTACTCATGTTCCGCTATCATAATGTGGTTTTTACTTGCGATATACGTCAGATGTATCGTCAGATCAAAGTCCACCCTGATGATCAACCTTATCAGCTGATCCTATGGAGGGACCATGTCGATCAACCTATTTCCACTTATCAATTGACCACAGTAACCTATGGACTTAGTTGTTCACCTTACCTGGCGATAAGAATTCTTCATCAGCTCGCCTCCGATGAAGGTGCTTCATTCCCTCAGGCTGCCGAAGTACTCCGCACACAAACGTTTGTCGACGACATTATTGCGGGTGGTAATTCCATTGATGAGGCCTCTCATTTGAAAACTCAGCTCATTTCTCTTTTACTTCGAGGTGGCTTCGAATTGCGGAAATGGACTACTAACGCTTATCAACTATTACAGGATCTTCCAGACGAACACCTAGAGACACCCACGTTTCTTCAGGATACCGCACAACCTCATTATAATATTCTCGGACTTCATTGGTCATCCTCTTCGGACGCTTTTACTTATCATTTGAATTTTCCTCTAAACTCTAAAACTAAACGCCAAGTGCTCAGCGTTATCGCTCAAATTTATGACCCTTGTGGTTTCCTTTCGCCTGTTGTCATGTGGGCGAAATGTTTTATGCAGCTCCTCTGGACAAAAGGGTTAGACTGGGACCAACCCCTACCACCTGAACTTCTAACTCAGTGGCAAACATTTGCAAAGACTTCTAATTGTTTAAAAAATATTGTAATTCCGCGGGCTTTACGCTTGAGTCACTCGCCTAACATTGAGTTACACGGTTTCTCAGATGCTTCTGAGAGTGGATACGCTGCTGTCATTTACTTAAGATGTCAGATTAGTGACAACTCGGTGGTAATTCGGCAGCTATTATCGAAGACTCGGGTAGCCCCACTGAAAAAACTCACTGTACCTCGCTTGGAGCTAAGTGCTGCTCATTTACTCGCTCAATTAGTGGCATATATTATATCTCTTTATAACAAAAAAATGGAATTTTCCTCAGTTTTTCTATGGTGCGATTCGTCAGTAGCATTGACATGGATACAAACACCTCCTTATCGACTCAAAACCTTTGTCGCCAATCGGGTAGCGCAGGTTCAAGAATTATTGCCTTCTCATTATTGGAGGCACGTACCGAGTGAACACAATCCCGCTGACTGCGCGTCACGTGGATTACTTCCTTCAGACCTACCTCAACATAAATTATGGTGGTACGGACCCTCTTGGTTACAACAGTCGCATGATAACTAGCCTATCTCTCATTTTGAGCCTGCAAAACTCATTGACACAGGGGAATATAAACCTATTTCACCTATATCTCTTCTCTCCACTGTTCACTCAGAATGGGACTTGCTGCGTAAATATTCTAGCTTTAGTCGACTGCATCGTGTAATGGCGTACTTATTGCGTTTCATACACAACTCTCGTCACTTAGGAAGAACTGTTGGACCTCTCACTACGGAGGAGTTGAACTCAGCCAGAATCCGAATATTCAAATTACTTCAGGCATCCTTCTTCATCGAAGATTTAAAGGCATTAGGACACACCCCTCCTACCAGGGTATCTTATAGGCTTCGACGATTAACACCATTTCTCGATAGCGATGGCGTCCTGCGAGTTGGTGGACGACTCGAAGCAGCACAGATTCGTTATGAGACACAACATCCGGTGATTTTGCCTAAGAAACACCCTGTGGTTGACTCCTTGATTGACCTATATCATCGGAAGTACCTTCATTCTGGAGTTCAACTCACCCAATCACTTCTCGCACAAGAGGTGTGGATATTGTGTGCTCGGAATGTAATCCGTGCACGCGTCTTCAAGTGTACTGTGTGCTTTAAGCACCGACCTAAAAATAAAAATCCTCTTATGGGAAACTTACCTCAACCTCGACTGACCCCTACTCGCCCATTTCTCAACAAAGGCATTGATTATGGTGGTCCTTTCACTCTGAAAGTACATAATCTACGCTCTATTAGAACCATCAAGGCATACATCTGTGTCTTTGTTTGCCTTGTCACCAAAGCTGTTCACATTGAGGTGGTCACTGATCTCTCGACGGACGCGTTCATCGCAGCATTGACTCGATTTGTGTCTAGACGAGGTCTTTGTCAACACATCTATTCCGACTGCGGCACAAACTTTGTGGGAGCTGACAAGGCTCTGCGATCTCTACTCAGGACCTCAGGACAAGATCTCGTTTGTGAATTTTCATTTCAACGTGGAGTTAATTTTTACTTCAATCCTCCTGCTGCACCTCATCAAGGAGGGTTATGGGAAAGCGCAATTAAAAGCGCTAAACATCACTTGCGTCGCGTCATAGGTGAATACGTTCTAACTCTCTCCGAATTCATGACTCTGACAACTCAAGTCGAGTCAATCCTCAACTCTCGACCACTCACACCTTTATCTAACGATCCTTCCGATCTCACTGCTCTGACCCCAGGACACTTTTTAATTGGAGCTCCACTCGTCGCCGTACCCGAAAAAAATCTGGCTGAAGTCCCTACTAATAGACTTAAGCATTGGCACCTCGTCCATGCTTTTCACCAACGCATGTGGAAAAGGTGGCAGCTGGAATATCTTCACACTCTACAGCAGCGGACCAAATGGACGGAAACGACAGACAACCTTCGTGTGGGCGACCTAGTGCTAGTGCATCAACTTACTCCGCCTCTCTCTTGGCCATTGGCAAGAGTGACACAAGTGTTCCCTGGCACAGACGGTGTGGTGCGAGTTGTTCAGCTCAAAACACAGCAAGGACTTATAACTCGACCTTCTCATAAGGTTTTCCCCCTGCCCATTAGTGCAGAATAAACTTATTATTTTTCTCATGTTTCTAGAAAAGGAATTTTTATTTTATTTAGTGTATATTTGTTTTTTGTGAAGAACTCTCAGTTTGTTTATTGATAATTATTGTTTTTTTCTCTCATGCTGGGGTAGCTTATATTGTATTCTTCTTTGAATCCTAGGAGGATTCAAGGCCCCCGGTATGTTACGTACTTTTTTTTAAATTATAGATAATTTATAAGACAGTGTAAATGCTTCAGAGAGGGACTCCTTATCGGCCAACCTTTGTCTCTTACAAGGTTCGGTACGGCCCAGTTCCTTTCGAATCGTCGGTTAAACGACATCTCTCCCGTCACTCTCGACGTGACGTAGTTTTTGTGTGTTCTAAACGAGGCTCCGTTTAGACCATTTCTCTCTCATTGTTTCTCCTGTCGTGTGGCGAAGGTACTCTTAACATTAATAGTGACATTTTGAATATAAGTGATTTCTTTAAGTTCAACAGGTAATTGATAAGTGCGGGAAAGGGTGCACCCGAATAACTGTCCGAAAAGTGGTGGTACTTCGCCCAGTGAGGTATGTACAAAACGTCAATTTCATTTATTTAATTATTTAAGGTCCTCCGGAAATCAATGTTGCCGTTATATGGCAAAATATTTAACAGTCCGTTTCTGAGAAACAATTATAAATATAAGTTTTGTTTTTAGTAGTTCATTGAATCACTAACAATCTGCGTTTCTGTATAATATCGAGTGAAATTAAGTATTGAAAAACCTAATATGTAACATATCAATAGACATGAATATAGTTTAAGTTTTACATACGTAACCAAAGATTACAACTGAGAGTAAAACATAAAATGGGATTGAAATTTATAAAAAAACAATGATCCAAAACGTAAAAATAGGATTAGTAATGTAAGATAGTTAGAATGCAAATAGTAAGGAGTTAATACTTTTACAAAGCAAAGAATGTAAAACAGTTACAGAGATACTGACGCACACAGGAGTAAGTTGGGTAGATGAATACTCCTAAATGATCTTTCCTCCATTCCCATACACCCTACTATAACACATTTGCTATAACGGATTTCCAGTTACACCCAAGCAAACTTGTACCATGACCTTATTACAGATACGCCTATCTCTAAGGCTTCTATAGCCCGATGTTTGCCTCCGTTTATCCCTGCTCTTGTCCCCCCACTCCAGCCACCCTATTACGTCAAGGTCGATTGTATCAGGTTGAAGTAAATATATGGAAAAGTATTTTACGTTTGTATGTTCAATGTTACCAATTAAACTCTCTTTTCAAACCTAGCATTTCAACGTTGGGGAAAGTAAATGTGTAAACGCACAAGTAAACTAACCTAACGGACATACAAACACACACAACGAAACCTTGTTCAAGCAACTTTGTTTTAAAAATTATAAAAGAACTCGTTTCAAGCCTAGGCAGTTTTCTATTTTCAGGGTAATCACAAGTAAACCATGGGCTATATACATACCTGCACCTGAATTGCATATTTAGCGACGTCTTATCTCGTAAATCCATACAACACATAAAATTTATTTGGACCACTTTAAATTTATCAAACTTCATCACTTCACATCTCATCTAACATTGCATTGCGATCTCGTGAAATTAAACTCTTAAACCTACATGGAAAGTAAACAAACGTGTGTGTGTGTATGTGTGCGCGCGCGCGTGTGTGTATGTGCGCGCGCGTGTGTGTGTGTGCGCGCTCGTGTGTGTGGGGTGTGTGTGTGTGTGTGTGTGTGTTCAAACGGGCAAAAATGCTGTTTGAAGGCTTGAAAGCAGAAATTTATTAAATAATTTAAAAAATAAATTTTAATAAAAAAAATATTCAAATAAAATGCAACAAGACTAAAGGAATAATAATTATGAAACAAATAGTTACGGTAAAGCCAAATCATTTTAAAAGATTGTACAAACTAATCGCCAAGATCAAAGTCAAAGTAGTTAAAGGTAGGAGTGGGACAGAGCGTTCTGGATGCCAAATGCTGGTTAGTTGATTGAGAGAGTTGAATGGGAAGAATTGGATTCGAGACACCAGGCAGAGAAGACATACGAGCAGGTGTTCTTTTCAAGTTTTCTTTGATATCATCCTGGCGGGCTAAAGAGTTAATCCTTAGCCTTGCCAGGAACAATAATGTTAGTACAAATTTCTCAATGTAAAATTACCGCGGTAGAGTCATTACGAACGGAACGATAAAGTTTTAAAAATTAACAGATAACGGGTAATTTATAATATGTATTTCACTTGTAATTAATAAATTCGGAAAGAAGAACAGATTGGAGTATGCAGCCAACTAACTGGAGAAGAGGGACTCATCGCAAGAAAACAGGAGAGGAGATGGAACATTCCTAAACCATTCCGGGCGGGATCACCATCCAATTGCTGGCAAAAACATGCGACTGAAGATGATGTTTTCCTTCAAAGGCAAGTCCAATCCAGTCGTGCTTAACTTTGCTTCTTAAAGAATAATTTCGAGTAAATTTGTTAAATTAAAAAAAAAAAAAACAATTTCTAGAACAGATTTGGCTTTACTTAAATTCATTTAAAATTGTTCAAATATAAAATTATAGAAATTTATTATATTTTAAATTATTAAGGTTACACCTGTAAGAAGATATATAAAGAAAGATATTTCACGTAAATACTTATAAAACATAATATATTTTCATTCAAAAAAATGATAAATCTTTAGCAAATATATACAGAGGGGAATAGAATTATTTATTATAATAAAATAATTATAAATTATATAATAATATGCTATGATTGATGAGTAAGTAAGATTCTATTGGGAATTGAGTAAGAAGTGAAGAATTAAATATTTAATAGGGGGAGTTTAATATAAATTAAACGCTAAAATATATATAAAATAATTTCAAGTATTCTTATATTATATAAAATTCACTGGGAAACATTTAAGCAAACCCAGGAAGAATGTTACTTTAATTTGTTTTATAAAGAGATTCTAGCCAAGGTGTGGCAAGGAGTTATTTTAATTTTTCTGCAAATATTAAATTCTTTAGTGAATAATATTAATTTTATAAATAATTAAAACACATAAATTATCTAACAAATTAATCATCAAATAGACTTTAATTGATATGAATTTACTACAGATATTCAAGATAAAATTTAATTATTTTGATGGTGTTGTGTTAGGGGTCTAGGTGCTAGATTAAATAAATAATTAATGCCTGTAAATGTGTGCATATTTGACCACCATATAAATAAAAAAAAATTTGATTTTCCAATTAGCTGTCATTAGTTATGATTTAGCTAAATGACACGCAATTTCACAGTTTCTTACTAATAGGTTTCCAAGTACCAAACGCCTCAAATAGCAGACACCCCACCCCGAGTATTATGCTAGTGTAAGGAAATACTCCGCTAATTGGTTTTTCATACGAAATCTAGGAATATATTCCTAGGAGATCTAGGCAGGGATGTTACAGGCTTCGGTTGACTGACCGAAATTCCTCCTAGGTCATTCTACCATTGCAGGGCAACTGGTAAGTATTAGGGAGACATAGGAGAACGGACAGGATCAACTATGTATTAGGAATGGTAGGTCCTAATACTTACCAGGTAAGGAAGAGTGTTGGAGAATAATGTATAAATAAAGATAAATAACGAAGGTTGAAGAAAAATAGGGGAAATAGAAGAAGGGAGGGATCGAGTTATTGCAGGAAATAAATAAATAGAAGGTAAGGAGTAAATAAATAAAAGAGTATAAAATAAGAATAGTCGAGTATAGATAATAAGAAAAAATTCACGTCGCAGTGCGTGTGCGTGGGCGTGTGCATGTGCGTGCGAGTGTATGGGCGTGCGAGTGTGTGTGTGCGAGTGAATGTACGTGCGAATGTGTGGGTGTGCGAGTGTGTGTGCGTGTGAGTGTATGTGTTTGAGAGAAAGAGAGAGGGGGGAAGCATTCAACTGAGTGCCATGTACCCAGTTAAAACGCTCCATACAAACTCACATATAATACAAAAAAAAGAAAATACCTTCCACGACAATGCGATCCATACATTTTCTCGTGGATTTAAGAATGAATCATAATTCTACCAGTTTTTTAGTTTTACGAAATATTTACACAAAATGTCATTATATTCGCTACACTTTCACCACAAAATGTAGGATTATTCATCACAACTGTGTAAAATTGCCCAGAACCTGTTTAAAATTATTGCGTAGATTGTAAAAATGGATGCCCGATATTTTCTATAATGCCCAATTCTCTGTTTAGTACTAAATGTGTAGTTTTATTATAATACATTTGCTTTAACGGATTGCTAGTTACACCAAAGCACACTTGTACCATGATCTTATTATAGATACGCCTATACTTGAAGCTAGTATATCCTGATGTTGGCATCCGTTTATCTCGCCCCCTCCACTCCAGCTACCCTAGTCTTTCAAGGTCGATTGAATCAGTTTAATGTAAATATTTGAAAAAATATTTTGCGTTCGTATGTTCAATGTCACCAATTAAACTCTTTTTTCGATAATTGCATTTCGACGTTGGGGAAAGTAAATGTGTAAACGCACAAGTAAACTAATCTTACAGACATAAAATAAACACACACACACAAAGGAACAATATTTAAGCGACGTTGTTTTATAAATTAATAAAAGGACTCGTTTCAAGCGCAGGCAGTTGTCTATTTTCAGGGTAATCACACGTAAACCACGTTCTTTAGACATGCCTGCCCCTGCTTTGCATATTTAGCGCCGTCTAATCTTGTATTGCCATATAACATATAAAATTTATTTGGAACATTATATCATACTTCGCCATTTCACCTCTCATCTACCATTGCATTGCAATCTCGTGAAATTAAATGCTTGATCACACATGAAAAGTAAACAACGCGCGCGTGAGCGCGCGCGTGTGTATATAAGTGAGTGTTTGTGTGTATGGGCGCGTGTGTTTGTGTGCGTGTGTGTGTGTGCGTGTGACTGTGTTGCCTGGCATCACAAACCATCTAGAGTCCTAGACCCCTCTCCTGCAATACCTGGTTATCGGACTAGTTCTTTAGGTTGTGATTCCCTGTTTTACGCGCAATAACCTTCTAGTCTCCTGCCTATGGCGACCCTTATATCTCCCTATTCTCTAAGGGATGCCCTCCAGTGTGTGTGTGTGTGTGTGTGTGTGTGTGTGTGTGTTTGTGTGTGTGTGTGTGTGTGTGTGTGTTTGCCCGCGTGTATGTGTCTATATCTCATGAGAATCAGGACAAAATGCAGTTATAAAAAGTCATTGTAACTCTAAGAAAGAGAAACTATCTAATTATGTGTGCCTTCGAAATAGAAGAGGAGGGTTGATTTAACAACTTCACCCCTCTAATCAGAAATGAAGAGATCTAGAGGAGAGTTGAAAAACTGTAGAGTAAGGCCATGCTAATACAAAAATAAATGTTATTTTGAAGGGACTGAGTGCAAAATATAACAACTTGAATGTGCTGATGCGTCTCGAAACGTCGCTCTATGGATGCCCTCAAGGTTTCCCCTGAAGGTCATGTATATAACTTAGGTTAGGTTAAGTTAGTTTCAACAGTAAAGTAACATTTAAAGTAAGGGGGCAGTGATTCTTCTAGATTAGGTTGATTCAAGTTATCTTGAGTAAGGATGAAATTAGGTTAGTGTTAAACATCCATCGTTATTCTACCAATGTTTGGTGAGGTTAATACATGTAAAGGCTAGTGTTAACAATCTAAAAGAATTGTGCTCCCGTGTCCACCAGTTGGTATATTCCCGGTTGTTGTAATAGAAATCAGTTTGTATTTAGCTCCAAGGGGGAAATTTAAAAAAATATTTTGTGTTAGTTTTAATATTTATTTGTTTTTTAAATAATTATATTTTGTTTCCATTAATACTGAGAAGCGGGCAATGGAGTGTTTACTTTGTAACTTATAACTAGTAAAACGAATTTACCACATTTAATCTCCCTAGTGTAAGTATGGGTGCCGAATTGTAAAATAAAAATACTAAAACCCCTTCGTAACGTTAGATAGAGATGTAAGCAAGGAAGGAAAATAACAGACCCCATGTTACTGAACACATCAGGGAAAGTAAGGTTCGAAGATAGTTGCTTACCTGATCAAATAGGAATCCCACATTCAGCGGGTATGAGCGAGTGTGGCTAGACCAAGAATTAATTCATGAAGTATGTTATTAAACTTTTAATACGTAAGAATTATTTAAGTTAAAAACATATTTACCCAGATGCTAAATGTGCTAATGCAAAACCTTTACTAGTTCTAGTTGTAAGTAAAATTAGAAATATTATAAAAAGGTTTACTTCTGTAAGCGCGACATTTCCCAGATGTTTGTAGTTACTTTCCTGACCGCTCTTGCATTTATTTGCATTCCTAACAGCCTGACAAGTTACGTTCCGAATATAAAATTAGAAAATTTGCATCTGTGGATTAGAATATCGGAACGCGAAAAAATTAACACTTATTTCCAAATAAATTATAAGAATAATATTATTTCAGCGTCGCGTTGAGTGATGTTTAAGAATATTTATTTTTTCGTATATTACCATTTACAATTGCAAAACTTTATGAAGAAATACATAAAACATAGCTGAACAAATAAACTGAAAAATTATTTTTTTTAAGTGAAATAATATAAAATTCTATATAAATAGAGTTTGCATAGAATAAATATCGATTGACGCTACTTATTCAAATTACTATTAGCGTGCATTTTATGTTGTACGAAGCAGTTGTCAACACTCAACAGATATTTACATAACAATGCTCACAATAAGCTGGAAAAATGGTTCATGTTCTATAAAATGGCGAATCAATATATTTACAAAGAAGTCAGTTCATGTCTTTTGTATATATATATATATATATATATATATATATATATATATATATATATATATACTGTTGTATCACAACGCACAACTACTGTACCTACAAGTATTTGCAGTACTACTATAGTATAAGTACTACTATATTGCAATATATGCTACATATTTTACAAATATAAGGAAGTCCTAGTATAGGTAAGTTGTTAAAATGTTCACAAGTGTTTTAGTAGCTCACGTGTAGAAGGAATCAACATTTATATACATGTAATAAATATGGTGATACGATTTCTTCTAATACAGGTAACGATTACAAATATTTTAAAAACAAGAATAATTTAGATTGGTATATTTTTCAAAGCTTTTTAGCAATAAATTTTGTATTAGCTACTTCAAGAAAAAGTAATGATATAAAAAAAATTACATACGTAAATATATATATATATATATATATATATATATATATATATATATATATATATATACATATATATATTTATATATGTGTCTGTGTGTGTGTGTGTGTGTGTCAGTACAGTAAATACCATATAATGTGTATGAAATACGAGTCTCATGGAATCAAGAGGGTTTTTTATACAAATTAATACCATAAGATTCTTGAAGGAAGAGAACAGAAAAATGTAAGAATAAATGAATATAAGAGAAACAAAGATAATGTACAATCGTTGAATTTAATAAAAAAAAAAGTTGCGGTATAAATACAATTTCTAACACCATGTGCCGTATTGTGGAACACTAACTAAGGTTTAGTTTTATAGTCGAAAAAATGTAACATTATTTTGCGGATAAAATAAAATATTTATACATGTTTGGAATTGAAACCAAAACGCTTTTATTTCTTAGATAATTGCGGTAATAATTACAAAAAGTCAGGATTTTGTTATAAATAAAACACAATAATCTTACACAAAGACTGAGCTTTGTAGTGCGGAAAAATGTGGAAACTATTTAAAATAACGAAATCATCCTGACACAGACGCCATGCTTAGGAACGGATATATCGCACATCTCCCATATATGTCCGCCAATTACAGGAAGACAATGAGTGTTAACAAAAACCTAATAATATGTTGAAGGAAGAGAACAGAAAAATGTAAGAATAAATGATTATAAGAGAAGCAAAGATAAGGGATAATCGTTGAATTTATTAACAAAGAAAAGTTTCGGTATAAATAAAATTTCTAAAACCTTATGCCGTATTGTGGGACACTATCTAAGGTTTAGTTCTAACGTCGAAAGAGTATAACATTATTTGCGGAAAAAAAAGTATTTATACGTGTCTGGAATCGAAACCGGAACGCTTTTATTACTTGGATAATTGCGGTAATAATTACAAAAAGTTCGGATTTTGTTATAAATAAAACAAAATAATCTTACACAACGACTGAGCTTTGTAGTGCGGAAAAATGTTGAAAAATCTTAACCTAACGAAATCCTCCTGGCAGAGACCCCATGCTTAGGAATGGATTTTTACCACTTCTTCCATACATGTCGTCAATTACAGGAAGACAATGAGTGTTAACAAAAACTTCATAATATGTTCTGAAAAAGACCGTTTCTAAGCAACAATTATAAATTTGGGTTTTGTCTTTAGTAGTTCATTGAATCACTAACAGATTGCGCTTCTACGATATTTTGTACGAAATAAAGATTAAAAACAAGATATTAAAAGACCTAATATGTAACATATCAATTGACATGGAATATATTTCAAATATTACACATGTAAAATACGTATCCAAGGGATTAAAACTGAAAAACAACGTAAAATAACTATAAAATTAGGTAACACAACAAAATGCATAATAAACTTGAAATTTATAAAAAAAAAGTTAAAACAGGATTTATAATACAAGCTCGTTACAATCCTAATTGTAAGTAGTTAATACTCTTCCAAAACAAAAAAGCGTTTAAGGAAGAGGTTTGTTTTGAAACTCTCTACTATATACCGTCTGGAAATGTACAACAGTTACAACAGATACTCACGCTCGCACACACAAACACACACTCACAGTCACACAAACACACACACACCCACCAACACACACACACACACACAAACACACACACACACACACACACACACACACA